>CM053034.1:172787862-173310362 GCA_028564925.1 Lithobates sylvaticus | reverse complement strand
TCTTTGTAAAGCTGTATATCCTAATGTGAGTTACTTGCATTGTTTATTTGTGCTTGCCCTGCTTAGGTGGTACACCCTGGGAAGTAAAGGTTAATTCTGCTGGTCAGGTTTTCCCAGGCTTTTTGGGCACGCAAGTCCCTCTGCTAGTGCATTTCTCAAGGGTGCTGCAAAAATTAAGACCGCCAAAGGTACAGTTCCAGGTTTCCCCATTTAAAGAACAGAAAGCTGCTAAAGAGGTTAACTACTTTTGTACTTAACCATCCCTTGTAGGAGCCCAGTCGGCTTCCAGGCATATGGGCTTATGCTACTGCTAAATGGACTTTAGGACTTAAAAGAGAACAATGGGATTCCTGAAAAAAAAATAAAATTATACTCGCCTAGGTGGATTCAGCATTGATCCGATGCTGCATCTGTGCCCCGCGGGCTCCAGACTGAGAACTGAGCAATCAAACACTGCTGATCGCTCAGGTCTCAATCTTCAAACTGCAGAGAGCTGGTGACTGTCAGTCACTGACTCTCTGCTCTCCCTTTCAGCGCTCACTTTAGTGCTGTGCAGGTGGTGGGGGGAATGGCTGGCTCTGGCTCTCAGCAGCTTGTCGAGAGGCTGAGCAAGCTGCTGGCCCAGGCATCTGGGTGGATCCCGACTGTAAAGTTGAGATCTTTCCAAAGCCTGGAACGCCTCTGTGACATAAGCTTGCTGTCAGCTAAAAACAGATCACAGGAGTGCAGAATGAACTGTACTCCTGTCATCCATAGGAGAGGTAAAGCCAAAAAAGCGTTGGCTATACTTCTCCTTTAAAGTGTTACTAAACCCAGGACCATGCATTCACTATATCTGGTCTCCCACAGTACACAGAACATAGAATGCAATTATTTTTGTAAATATAAACAGCTAAATGCCTTTCCTCAACAGCAGTCTTGTGGCTTCTATCAGGTCCTGGTAAAGCACGTAGAACAAGTTTTCATACTCCACTGAGCTGTTCTATCAGGGTCTAGGACCCCTGACCCTCTGTCTGGACAGTGCTTATTGGCCCTGTGCTGATCACATGCACTCTCCCAAGAAAAAAAAAAAACTCTCTTGCAATACACACCAAACTGAGCATGTGCAGCCTGACTCCAAAGGCTCTGTATTATCCAGACATGTTCTGGAGTCAGTGGAAGAAGGGGAGGATCTGTGCATACAAGATCAAACAGCCTTTTTACACAATGCAGAGGATTAACCCCTTAGGTTCCACAGTGAGTATAACAAACATGTTTTACTGCATATACAGACTGATTTTACTGTTGTGTGTTTAGTAACACTTTAAGTACTTTCTCATCTTGACTACCTCAAATGCATTAAGGGGCACCAGGAGAATAGCTATGGGCACTTAACAGAACATGAACAGGTCACGTAAATTGTTTATTGTTACTTTGTGAACAATTTCAGTAAAAAATTTTTATGGTTATTCAACTTGACCTGGTCTGAAGTTGCAATGCATGTACTTTGTATCACAAAGAACAGGACTTAATTAGGGAATAAGACAAGTTAGGGAAGATACAGTAAAAAATGTCAAACATGCGGCAAACCTATTTGGAGGAGGCTATATTGCTGCTGCTAATGACTACTGTACTAGTGTAGAGTGCATAAGCAGCCAACCGGTCGTGAAGCAGTGACTTGGCAAAAGGAGACAGAGGTCCTGGTAGTGAAGAAGCTATTATGCTTCGGCCTTCCCTAGCGATTGGAACCCTAATATTAGGTCTGATATCGCAGCACAGGGTGACCAAGGGACCCAGCCTGAGGGCTCATGCACACAGGGCATTGGAAAAAAAAAGCTGCAAAGCCACTACCAATGGCAGAAAAAAAAGCAGCTGTAAAAACGGGCCTTTAGTAGCTTTTTTATTGGCGTTAATGCATGTTTAGCTGTGCTAGCTTTTAGCGGAATTTCTCTGCCTCTATTCAAAATCAATGGTTCCCTCTGAGAGCCTATTGATTTGAAAAGAAGTTGCACCAGAAGTCGGATCCTGATGATCAGACTTGCGGTGCGACTTGTGCGCTGAGGATCTTAAGAGGAACCCCACGCCAAAAAAAAAAAAAAAAAACGGTGCGCCCCCCCACCCTTTGGTCTGGTACGGATTTTAAGGGGAACCCCCACACTGTTTTTTTTGGTGTGGGGGTTCCCCTTAAAATCCGTACCAGACCCTTATCTAAGGATGCGGCACGGCAGGTTAGAAAAGAGCTTTCTTTTGGTGGTATTTGATCACCTCTGCGGGTTTTATTTTTCAGTCTAAAAACAAATAAAAGACCAACATTTTTAAAAAAAAATACAATTTTTTTACTTTCTGCTATAAAACATATCCAATAAAAAAAATTCAAAAATCTAAATTTCTTCATCAATTTAGGCCAATATGTATTCTGCTACATGTTTTTGGTGAAAAAAAAAAAATCCCAATAAGTGTATATTGATTGGTTTGCACAAAAGTTATAGCGTCTACAAACTATGTGATTTTTTTTTCTTACATTTTTATTTATTTTTTACTAGTAGGGATGGGCTTGGGCGTGTTTGCACACTCCACGTGCAGAGCCTGCCAGGAAGTAGGTACGGCGCCCCGCTAATCACAGGCAGTGAGACATTTCCCGATCTCTGCAGCCGCACATCGGGAAAATGTCACACTGCCTGTGATTAGTCCAGTGCCGTGCCGACTTCCTGGCGGGCTCTGCACGTGGAGTGTGCGAACACGCCCGAGCCCATCCTTATTTACTAGTAATGGCAGCGATCAGAGACTTATAGCAGGACTGTGATATTGCGGCGGACAAATCGGACACTAAGTGACACTAATACGAACACTTTTAACACTTTTTGAGGACCAGTGACACTAATACAGTGATCAGTGCTAAAAAATATTCACTGTCACTGTACTAATGACACTGGCAGGGAAGAGCTTAACATCAGGTACGATCAAAAGGTTTAAATGTGTTCCCTGGGAGTGCTTGCTAACTGTGTAGGGGGTGCTTTGACTGGGGTAAGACAGAGATCCGTGTTCCTGCTTAGCAGAAACATAAGATCTCCATCTTCTCCTCTCACAGAATGGCGATCTGCCTTGTTTACATAGATAGACCGCCGCTCTGCCTCTCTTGGGGGGGATTGCCGACTGCTGGCAAACACTGGGTCCGCCGTACCCGCCGATTGGCTCCTGCTGTGTCCAATCACAGTAGAAGCGGGTCGCCCCAGACCTAGAAATAAAAATGATGTACATGTACGCGATTTTGCGTTGAAGGTCTGCCCTCCTGCAGTACATGTACATGGGGCGGGCCTGAAGCGGTTAAAAGGGATTTTTTTTTTGCTGATTTTAAATTGAAGGCAGAATGGCATAAGAGTGCGGAAAGAAAGTAAACAAGACCACATTTTTTTTTGGTATACAGAGAAGTCTAAATTAATGCATTGCTGTGTCTACCTGGTGCTTTGTAAATGTTTCAATAGCAAGCTAATTTTTGATTTTGATCCATTTATTATATATAATATATATATTTATATATGTTTATTTTCTGTGCAAACTAAATTACATACACAATAGACAAGCAATTTTTTTTCTTGCTTCATTATTCCCTCTTGGAAGGAAAAAAAAAAAAAAAACTTTGGCATCTTCATTAACCAGCTTCCAAACTCATCTGTTTAGTGAACAGTTGTGTCCACTCCTGGACATTGGGTATTAATGCAGTGAACAGAGTCCGGTAGCCAAACAATCCATATGTCTGAACAGATGACTCTGTCTCCATACTGTGTTGGGACACAGACCCTCGATTTGGTTTTTCCCTCTCAAATAGAGGGAAATCTGACGTTTGGTTTAGAATATACAGCATCTGTGCCAGTGAATTACTTCATAGCTAGTATTTTTTTTTGTTACCATTATGTTAAGCATAACAAATATTATGGCAATGAAATAGGTGAATGCCAAAAAGTACCACAGACATTTCAAACAAACATCTACAGTAAATCTTTTTAAGTAACACCCATCATGTGAGAAGCATTTATTTGACTCTAAATTACAAAAAGAAACTTACGCTACCGAATTGTGCTAGAACCAAATTAAAATAAAAAACAGCAACTCTACCGCGAGATACTAAACACAGTCGCCATACAATTACATCAGAAAAGTAAAAAAATTACATGTGAAATAAATGAACCTATATGAAAAGTAAAAAAATATCTTATGAAAAAATATATATGGTATGTGTAAAAGAAAAATACTTGGTAACTTCTAAATGACTGCTGAAAGCCAACAAAGCCCCTCAAATCTAGGGCCTATTATGCACATGGTTTCAACTTCTGCCCAACTTCGCACTAAACCTTCCCTATCAAGTACTGTCTTATGCTATTCAGCAGTCCATTGTTAGAACATCAGTGGCTGGTGGCTCCCACAAAGGACTAAAGGAACTGTTAATAACAGAGGGGGTAAGAAATATGGCAGAACCTGATGTTTTCAGCATAGAAAAACAGTTTTTTGTATGGGATTGTATGGGTAGAGATAATGGCAGGAAAATGAGAGTAAAGATAGTAAATTATGTATAAAAGTTTCGGAAAAATTTGAAAGAGAACAGAGAATACTAATAAACGAGAAATCCTAACCATTTCTACCACATCCCAAAACATCTAGAAAAACTGGTTTGGGTTGCCCCAAGGGATTGTATGGGTAGAGATAATGGCAGGAAAATGAGGGTAAAGATAGTAAATTATGTATAAAAGTAAGAAATATCTTTATTAAAGTACTAAATACATAAATTGGTGTATATCACATACTAAGAACAAAAAAAATACAAACACATGATATAATCTACCAACTACCAAATTGTTGAAATACACAAATAGATCCGCCCTCAGGGTCAGATGTAAGTGATGGTTACAACAAAACCCGACATGTTTTGGAAAATTGATGGTGTGTCCATATCCTTCCTCAGGGGTTGTAAGGTAGCGTGTTGGTATTATTATATTAAAAAATATATACGTACATAAATAAGTATAACTAAGGGTTATACTTATTTATGTACATATATATATATTTTTTAATAAAATAATACCAACAAGCTACCTTACAACTCCTGAGGAAGGATATGGACACACCATCAATTTTCCGAAACATGTCGGGTTTTGCTGTAACTAGGGGTGCAACGGATCAAAAAACTCACGGATCGGATCGATCCTCGGATCAGAGTCACGGATCGGATCATTTTTCGGATCAGCAAATAATAATTGAATTTGAAAAAACCTGTGAAAATTACACCACCATATAGTACCCACTGTAATATCCACGTCATCTCCCCCACTGTAATATTGGCTGGATATGGCTGGGTATCGCAAAGTATGGCTGGCTATCGCAAAGTATTGGCAGAGTATTGGCAGGGTATTGGCAGAGTATTGACTGGGTATCTCTCTCCCCTCCACTGTACAGATCTGTACACAGAGGGGAGAGAGGAACCGGCGTCATCGTGATGCCATTTACAAGTGATCGCTCCGTCATTTGACGGAGCGTTCACATAGTAAACAGCCGAGATGGCCGCCGCTCCGGAGCTAGGCCGAAGCCGCTGCCTTTCCTAAGGCCGAGGCCGTGGAGCGCTCCGTGGATTGCGGCGTGTGCCGATCCGAACGCGGTGACCAGTTCGGATCACGGATCGTGACGATCCGTTGCACCCCTAGTTGTAACCATCACTTACATCTGACCCTGAGGGCGGATCTATTTGTGTATTTTAACAATTTGGTAGTTGGTAGATTATATCATGTGTTTGTATTTTTTTGTTCTTAGTATGTGATATACACCAATTTATGTATTTAGTACTTTAATAAAGATATTTCTTACTTTTATACATAATTTACTCTCTTTACCCTCATTTTCCTGCCATTATCTCTACCCATACAATCCCTTGGGGGAACCCAAACCAGTTTTTCTAGACGTTGTGGTAGAAACGGTTAGGATTCCTCGTTTATTAGTATTCTCTGTTCTCTTTCAAATTTTTCCGATGTTTTCAGCATACTTCATTGCTGGGATAAATGAACTCTTATGAAGAGTATTTATGTCATCCCAGGGCGGCCAATCAAAAAGGCAGAAGATGTCAAACCTGGAAGAATGCCAGATGAAGATGTTGAAGCTCGTGGACGTCAGATTGCTGGAGGGGAGGCGAGTATTCTGCTTTAAATATTATTTTTGCAAGATGTGTGATCATCATATACACAGTTCTCATTAAAAGTTTATGCTGACACCTGGCTTGTGCTTTATGTCCTTTGCCAAAGATATCAAACATATACAGTAAGTGTAACATTCATGATAAAAAGTCACATAAATTTGTAGAGAAGCAGAAATAAGAGCTAAGCAATAGGGTGGAAGATAGCAAGGCTTTTCCGAGCAGAAAAGAAAAATCACTTAAAAAGAAATTAAAACCCGGTTTCCCACATCAGTAGCAGGTCAGGCTTCTTGATCCCCGATAGCTTAAACATATTTAGCCAACAGGAAGTAAAACAATGAAATAAATGGCTTCCTCACAATGTAATTTTGAAAAAAAAAAAAAAAAATGTCTGCACCATTGTCTGCAAACCTCTCTATGGACTTAGAAAGTGACAGCTCTATGCGCGTTGAGCCTGTCGGCCAGTCAATAACAACACCTACATCAAAAATTAAGAGGGACTGTGGAAAGTTTCCTTACACTGAAACATACTTGGATGTGTATTCACTTTAGTGATTTCTAAAGCACCCAGCCATTAATATTTCAGGAAATGAATATTTAAACATTTCAAATGGAATAATGAAAATAACACATTAAATAGAACCTCATTAGCCTCCCAAGAGAAAGGCTGCGGCATGGCTGATTCACCTCCAGTTTTCATTACTCTATTAATTCCCAGGGCAGGTGATGCTTAGTAACACCCTCGGAACTGAATAGGCCACATAAGGTGTATTTTGCTTATACAGCTGACTGTAAATTATTTCATAGAAAAAAATCAATCCACTCTGCAAGTAGCTTTCATTAGGAGAGGGACCAGCTAAAGAAGAACTCTGGACTAATCAATAAGTGGGATATTGATTTAACCACTTTAAGACCGGACCATTTTGCTAGCTTAAGACCAGACCACTTTTTGCGATTCGGCACTGCGTCGCTTTAACTGACAATTGCGCGGTCGTCCGATGTGGCTCCCAAACAAAATTTACGTCCTTTTTTTCCCACAAATAGAGCTTTCTTTTGGTGGTATTTGATCGCCCCTGCGGTTTTTATTTTTTTTGCTATAAACGAAAAAAATTACAATTTTGAAAAAAAACGCAATATTTTTTACTTTTTGCTATAATAAATATCCCCCAAAAATATATAAAAAAAAATTTTTTTTCCTCAGTTTAGACCGATACATATTCTTCTACATATTTTTGGTAAAAAAATTGCAATAAGAGATTGTTGATTGGTTTGCGCAAAAGTTATAGCATTTACAAAATAGGGGATAGTTTTATAGCATTTTTTTAATAATTTTTTTTTTTTACTAGTAATGGCGGCGATCAGCGATTTTTATTGTGACTGCGACATTATGACAGACACATTGGACATTTTTGACATTTTTGGGACCATTGTCATTTATACAGCAATCAGTGCTATTTAAATGCACTGATTTCTCTGTAAATGACACTGGCAGTGAAGGGGTTAACCAGGGGGTGGCATTGTAGGGGTTAAGTGTTCCTAGGGGCGTGTTACTAACTGTGGGGGGCATGGCTGTGTTTTAGTGAACACTGATCTCTGCTCCAATCACAGGGAGCAGAGATCAGTGTCACTAGTTGCTAGGCAGAACGGGGAGATGCTATTTACTTCCGCATCTCCCCGTTCAGCCTTCCCGTGAGACGTTCGCGGGTATCCCCGCGGCGATCAAGTCTGCGGGACCCGCGACTGAACTCATGGGGCCGCGCGCGATGGCACGGCGGTATTCTTAAAGTGACGTACCTGTACGCCCTTATGCCTGTCCGTGCCATTCTGCCGAAGTACATCGTCGTGCACCGGTCAGGAAGTGGTTAAAGCCTAGCTGCTGATTATTTTTTTTAATTTTGGATACAGTAGTAAATGCTATCGTTTCTACAAGTTTTTTTTTTTTCGTCTGTGATCCATTATGGTGATTTCCCTTATAACCTGTGATGCCCCCAACAGCAACAAAGACTATAGTGTCATCATTGTCCCTTTATTAAAGACCCTGTGACTTAATCTATTTGCTGAGGAGATGCCCAAAATTACACCCATATTGGAGGGGGGTGGTGGATACCCTGAATATGGAGTTTCGTCTGACCCTTCAGCGTTGACCCCAAATCCTGCTTGCTTAGTGTACTTGACGAATTTGATTGGGAAAACCACACTAGAGAGGTCACAGTAAGAGCCCTGTTTCAGGCACATAAATCAATATTGATACATTGGAGGTCTGAGGATCCTCCTACAGTTGGGGAATGGAATAAAAATGTTGGTCATGCACTGCGGATGAAAAAAAAAAATATATATATAAGTAAAACTCATTTATTCAGGGAAGCCTATCCCACAAACACCTAACAATTGTCCCCAAGAGCCACCCCCATCAAATCATTCTCTGCAGCTATTACCTTTTGTACCACAACCCCATCCGTTTAGAATGTAAGCTCTATGAGCAGGGCCCTCCTCTACCTTTTGTATTGAACTGTTCTGTAATTGTGTTGCCCCCCCCCCCTATACATTGTTAAGCGCTGTGTAAACTGTTGGTGCTATATAAATCGTGTATAATAATATAATAATAATAATATATTAAAACAGAGGCTGTCCACACAAGTATGCAAACCTATGGGCTCCCTGGGCTTGCCCCAGTGGACCTAATCATGGACAGATGATTGCTCAGGCTCAATGCTGGGTGAAGCCATAACACTACAACATTTTTATATATTGCAGTATTTTCGATCAATGTTGGCTGTGAATGTAATGTAAGTATTATCAATGGTGCATACGGTTTTGTTTTCGCCGCTTTCGAATGCTTGTGTAATTTTTTGAGTGGTGTTGTGTTTGACCTCTATAAATATATTCAAATGTAATGTCTGGCAATGTATAATTTCCAATAAAACCTTTTTTGTTTAAATAATAAATAAAAAAAAGACCCCGGTCTTTGAATGTAATCATTTTTGAGAGTTAAAAAGAAATACTTGATAACATCCAACAGAAGACTTTAGGCCTATAGAACAAGAATGACCTTTGTGTTATAGCACCCTAGAAAATGTATTTCACACTGTTCACAGATGTGACTCATGTTATCCTGGTTTACAGCAGCCCAGCATCAATAAAGGCTATAGGTTAATATAAGTTTAAGCTCGAGTCCACCACTTCCCATTCATATTGTGAGACTTTGGGACAAGTTGCCGCAGTTATATTTAGGCTAAGTAACCTTCACAAAAGAAATACTAATCACAATTGTCCAATGGCAGATAAAACACAAAGGATTTTTTTAGGCAAAAAATTATAACATAATATTAATAACTAAAATTACAGGTCTCAGGGATCAACGTCAGACAACTTAGACAAAGTGTGTCTAATTTGTCAAATTTTAGATGGAACTATTTAGCCCAAATAATCACTCAAGGTAAAATATGTAATTCTTGACAGCTAGTACCTATCATTAGCACCGAAGAGCAAGTTCACATGTTGGATGGGCTGGATACAGTTTGTTTCTGTTTAGTTGTTGAAGGTCTTTTATATTTGTATGTTTGTATATATATATATATATATATTTTTTTTTTTTTATTATTGTCATAGATATATGCTTGTTTATATAGTGTATGCTCTAGCCTTAAAGCGGTTCTGCACCCATTTCATTTAGTAAATCTCTTTTTTTTTAATGAAATTTTTTTTTTTTTTTTTTTTACTTACCTTGTCATTGAAGACTTCCGGTCTTCTCTCTCTGCGGCGGCGGGCGGGGTCTCTGCGTCGATCGTCGTCACGGCGCACTGTCTGCTGGGATCTGGTGTCATTGATCCCAGGAGTCAGTGCGGGCATCTTCCGAAATCTCGCGAGATTTCGGCCACATCTTCCGAAATCTCGCGAGATTTCGGCCACATCTGCCGAAATCTCGTGAGATGTCGGCAGATGTGCCGTTACTGCGCACGCGCGAGTAACGGCGGTGCATGCTGGGCCATCTAAACTTCCTGTGGGTGTTTCACATGCGATCGAGATGGAAGATGGAACAGGTAAGTCAGCATCTAAAAAAAAAATTTTTTTTACAGAGTGCAGAACCGCTTTAACCACTTCAATACCAGGCATTTTCACCACTTTCTGCGTAGGCCAATATTCAGCTCTGTCGCATTTTTAATGACAATTGCGCAGTCATGCAACACTGTACCCAAATAAAATTTTTCTCATTTGTTTTCCCAAAAAATAGAGCTTTCTTTTGTTTGTTTTTTTGATCACCTGTGCGTTTTTTATTTTTTGCGCTATAAACAAAAGACGAGTGACAAGTTTGAAAAAAAAAAAACAATATTTTTTATATGAATAATAAATATATAATAAATATCGCAATTTTCTCCTCAGTTTAGGCCGATATGTATTCTTCTTCTATTTTTGGTAAAAAAAAAAAAATCGCAATAAGCGTATATTGATTAGTTTGCGCAAAAGTTATAGCGTCTACAAAATAAGGGTTGGATTTATGGCATTTTTATTATTATTCATTTTTTTTTTTACTAGTAATGGCAGCGATCTGCGATTTTTATCATGACTGACATTATGGTGGAAACATCGGACACTTTTGACACTATTTTGGGACCATTGGCATTTATACAGCGATCAGCGCTATAAAAATGCACTGATTACTGTATAAATGTCACTGGTAGGGAAGGGGTTAAAACTAGGGGCGATCAAGGGGTTAAATGTGTTACCTAGGGAGTGATTCTAACTGTAGGGGAGGGGACTCACAAGGGGAGGAGACCGATCAGTGTTGCTCTGTTCTGGGAACACACGATCGGTCTCCTCTCTCCCGACAGGACGTGGATCTGTGTGTTTACACAGATCCATGTCCCCGGCTCTGTTACCGGCAATCGCAGGTGCCCGGCGGACATCACAGCTGCTGGGTACGCGCACCGGTTCCAGAGTGACACAGCGGGCACGCGCCCTCTAGAAGGCCGGGAAGCCTAGGATGGAAGATCCCTCCTGCGGATGTCATTTGACTATGGGCGGGGTATGAAGTGGTTAAAATAGAACTATCATCGAAAACTTTTTTTTTTCTCATTTTGGATAGAGTAAGGTAGGGTTATAACCCCTGTTGGTTAATTTTTTACCCTTTGTACACCATCAGGGAAATTTACCTTCACTTCTTGTCTCATAGCAAAAGCAGGAAGTGCAAATTCATGGAATTCCTTGCCACCAGAGCCAATGTCCCCATTGGATGATTTCCCCTCTATTACTTTTTTGGGGACAACCCAAAGTTTGGGATTTTCTTTTACTTTCAATGCTAATATTAAACAGGACAAATAGAGAGGAATGATCTCCCTAATGGGGGCACAGACTTATCACTCTCCACCCTGTCGAAAACTAAAGAAAAATTTTGCCTTTAGTTAAACTTTAATATGCAGGGACTGATGAACACCTGAAACACACTGGCAACTATCAAGACTTTTTATTATAGAAAATAAAGATTTATTGGACTTGATAAATATCTGTAGCACTCAAGCTCCTTCAAACTCGTATTTACGCACCAATACAACAGTAAATTTGCTTGATCTTACTGGGTTGTAGAGATCTGCTACTTCAATCTGGAGAATTACCTTTCGGAATTAAATCCAGCGATACCCCAACATTTAAACGTCTGTAGTTGTTAAACATTTACAGGATCCAGCAGTAGGATCTCTTCAGAAATCTGCCATGATAGCCATGGCTTCCATGACTGGCTTGCCATATACCCTATATTACCAAAAGTATTGGGACACCTGCCTTTACACACACACATGAACTTTAATGGCGTCTTAGTCCGTAGGGTTCAATATTGAGTTGGCCCTCCCTTTGCAGCTGTAAAAGCTTTAACTCTTCTGGGAAGGCTGTCCACAAGGTTTAGGAGTGTGTCTATGGGAATGTTTGACCATTCTTCCAGAAGCGCAATTGTGAGGTCAGGCACTGATGTTGTTGAGGCCTGGCTCACAGTCTTTGGTCTAATTCATCCCAAAGGTGTTTTATCGGGTTGAGGTCCGGACTCTGTGCAGGACAGTCAACTTTCTCCACCCCAAACTCGCTCATCTATGTCTTTATGGACCTTGCTTTGTGTACTGGTTTGCAGTCATGTTGGAATAGGAAGGGCCAACCCCAAACTGTTCCCACAAAGTTGGGATCATGAAATTGTCCAAAATGTCTTGGTATGCTGACGCCTTAAGTGTTCCCTTCACTGGAACTAAGGGGCCAACCCCAACCCCTGAAATACAACCTCACACCATAAGCCCCCCCTCCACCAAATGATTTGGACTAGTGCACAAAGCAAGGTCCATAAAGACAATGATGAGTGAGTTTGGGGTAGATAAACTTGACTGGCCTGCACAGAGTCCTGACCTCAACCCGATAGAACACCTTTGGGATGAATTAAAGTGCAGCCAGGCCTTCTCTCGAACATCAGTGCCTGACCTCACAAATGCACTTCTGGTAGAAAGGTCAAACATTCCCATAGATACACTCCTAAACCTTGTGGACAGCCTTCCCAAAAGAGTTGAAGTGGTTATAGCTGCAAAGGGGGAGCCAACTCAATATTGAACCCTACGGACTAAGACCGGAATGCCAATAAAGTTCATGTGAATGCAAAGGCAGGTGTCCCAATACTTTTTGTAATATAGTGTATCTTCAAGATAACTCAGCAGAGGGCTTATAAAAAGTGCCATACACCACCCCTCTGGTTGTATGCAGGCACTGTCATCTCCACCCAGCTCCTTGATTTTCGGGTCATTGTCATAGTTCGTGTGGTCCAAGCCCATTTGGAGCCTACCAGGGAGTAAAGATTATCTATGGACCCTAGTCCTCGACCCACAAAGCAATGCCTGATGCCAGAGTGACCTACCAGCAGACCCGAGAGCATATCTAACCAAATAGGAACTTAAAGAAAATCAGCATTTGCACAGCCATTCCAAAAATAATAAATAAAAAAATAAAAATCCCACTTTTATGTTGACCTAGCAGGACCTAGTATGTAGACAGGATAACCTAGAAATCGGTATGCACAAAGCTTGAGATCGAATTCTAGGCAACTTGTGTAATGTCCTAGAATTTACAGAATTGGGAGTGTGGCTGATTCACCTACTCTTAAATATGGTTTGGATTTGCTTGGATTCACTATTTAGGCCATATGCCTCTGTATAAAGGGAAAGATGACTGTGCCTACAAGGGGAATAATTGAATCTCTTGGGATACACTGGAACAGAGATTTTGTAAACTGACTAGTTCCTTTTTGGAAGTATCATCTGTAAACACTTGCAGAGAAAAAGGTATATAATATATATATAGATATATATATCTATATATATATAGCGGGTAAAATAAGTACTGAACACGTCACTATTTTTCTAGGTAAATATATATTTCTAAAGGTGGTATTGACATTAAATTTTTACCACGTCTTTAACAACCCATGCAATCCATACATACAAAGAAATCAAAACAAATAAGTTCATAAATTATGTTATGTGTAATAAAATGGAATGACACAGGGAAAAAGTATTGAACCCATCAAGAAAGAGAGGTGCAAAAAGGTATGGAAAGCCAAGACATCAGCTGAAATACATCAGTAATTAGAAAGCAATCCTGACTCTTGTCAGTGCAAATTAATATCAGCTGGTTCAGTCTTAACTGATGGCCTATAAAAATGTGTTTCATTACCAAGGTCTCACACAAAAAACATCCCATGATGGGAAAAACCAAAGAGCTCTCTCACGATCTTTGCAACCTTATGGTTGCAAAACATATTGATGGCATTGGTTACAGAAGGATTTCTAAAGTTCTGAATGTTCCAGTGAGTGCTGTTGGGGACATAATCCGGAAGTGGAAAGAACATAATTTCACCATAAACCAGCCACAACCAGGTGTGGCAACCAGATTTCTCACAGAGGCGTGAAAAGAACTATTAGAAGAGTTGTCCAAAAGCCAATGACCACTTGTAGAGAGCTTCAGGTCTAACTGTTTCAAAGAAAACAATAACTAATGCACTTAACCGCCATGGCCTGTATGCACGCTCACCACGCAAGACACCATTGCTGAAGAAAAAGCATTACTCAAAATAGAAAATCTATGGAAAGAACTAAAGATCAGAGTTCATAGAAGAGGCCCACGGAACCTTCATGATTTGATGACAATGTGGAAGAATGGGCCAAAATCACACCTGAACATGCGACTAGTTTCTCCATACAGGAGGTGTCTTGAAGCTGTCATTACCAACAAGGAATTTTGTATGAAGTATTAAATAAAATTTCAGTTAGTGTGTTCCATACTTCTTCCCTGTGTCATTCCATTTTATTACACATAACTTAATTGATGAACTTACAGGGGGTCCCTGAGTTTCGAACAGGCGGGCAGTCCCTAACTCGGAATTGTTCGTAAGTCGGTCGCGCATGCGCAGACAGACAATTACGGACTTTTCTGATGTTCCGTCGAATGCTGTTCTGCGCATGCGCGGCAAATTACGGACATTTCCGATGTTTGCCGTCATTTTCTGAGGCTCCGTCTGGCCGCGCATGCGCAGAACAGCATTCGACGGAACATCAGAAAAGTCCGTAATTGTCGGTCAGCGCATGCGCGGCCGACTTACGAACAATTCCGAGTTAGGAACTGCCCGCCTGTTCGAAACTCAGGGACCCCCTGTAAGTTCATCAATGGCGGAGGGTCCCCGCAGCGCCCGGTTTGTAAGAAGGGGATGTTTGTAGGTTGGGTGTTCGTAAGTCGGGGACCCCCTGTATTTGTTTTGGTTTCTTTGTATGTATGGATTGCATGGGTTGTTACCGACATATGGTGAAAATTTCATGTCAATAGCACCTTTGAAAATATATTTACCTAAAAAAATGGTGACGTGTTCAATACTTATTTTACCCGCTGTAATATATATATATATATATATATATATATATATATATATATATACATACACACACACACACACACATACATACATACATACATATATACACACTCTGTAGATGCAACATTGAAATAACCTATAAATATTTCATTATGCATCCAGCAATAGCAGCTGTGTTTGCTTTCACTTTGTCGACCCATCCTGAAAGTAGGTTGTTTAAGCCCCCGGGCTACCAGAGAGGTTGCAGAGGCACGATGCAGCCACGTGACACTCTGGGTGGGAAGGGGTTAAACAACGTGAGCATCTGCTCCTAGTGCAGTATATGGAGGGCTGTCTAGTGTCTGAGCCTGGGACCACATGTTCGGCTGTCCTCCCATCCTGCCATCTCCCCCAATTATCTATTAACATCCAGGGCTGTGCACATGCTCTCAGGGGCTCTTTAACAGGCTTCTAGGAAAAAGCAGGGCAAGTACACAGCAGGGCTCTGGGAACACAGTAATGCAGAGTATGGGGAAGCAATCGCCTCTCTGTCTGCCTAATGGCAGTTTACTCACTGGCTTAGTGTTGTACCAGCCTTGTTAAAAATGTAACCCTTTCAGAATTCTCTTCAAGGCTCAAAGGACTTGGCTAAATGCTATTTTATGTAAACTAGCCACAATACTCAAACCTTGTAAAAAAAAAAAAAAAAAAAGTTCTAATTTTCATCTCTGCATGTGACCGTTGCTCCTTAGCATACCTTAGCTGAACAGGTCTGAATAAGGAAATTGTTCAGCTCCCAAAAATGTACTGGAAGCTTTCCCTGCTCTGTTCCTGCATGATTTACAACATGCTCTCAATTAACAGGACTGCAGAAAAAAACTAGCATATAGGGGCTCGTTTAAAATTGCAGTAGTCCTCAGAAGAGCAATCCGTGAGAAGACAGGTGGTGAAGAGGCGTTATGTCACCTCCTTACTGCCTGTTTTAACCCCTAAAAACCCACACAATCACGTTGCTGGTTGAGAGGAGGGCGGTTGCGGTGTAGTCTAATTTTCTTGAATAAGTCA
This sequence comes from Lithobates sylvaticus, assembly GCA_028564925.1. NCBI lineage: Eukaryota > Metazoa > Chordata > Amphibia > Anura > Ranidae > Lithobates > Lithobates sylvaticus. Next base: position 173,294,277 of record CM053034.1, on the reverse strand, counting down.
CATTCAGTGGGTAATACTGCCCGCCGAATGCAACAGGGAGGATCTTTACTACTCCCCTGGCATGAGTGCTGTATGGCCACTTGTTTTTACACCCCCCCCCCTCCCCAGCCACAAGTGTAAAGGCCTCTTTCACACAGGGCGGTTCAGTGCTGATCTGCCCCGTGGATATCCGCTTGCTCAGCAGGGATCGCCGGAGTGATCTCCGCTGAGCAGGAAGAGGACAGGTCCATCTCTGCACACTGCACAGGGACGGACCTGTCAGAGCGCCGCTCTCCCCTATGGGAGATCGGGTGACGAAGGACGGTAGAGTCCGCCGTCATTCGATCCGATGACGGATGGAAAAATAGCTTTTTCCTCCGTCACACTTTTTCGGATCGGAGCGGGTCGGATGTCAGCGGACATGTCACCGCTGACATCCGACGCTCCATAGACCTCTACGGAGCATCCGTTAAGGTCCGCCTGAAAAACTGACTGGTGGATCTGAACGGATCGGCCATGTGAAAGAGGCCTAAAGCCCCATACACATGGTCGGATTTTCCGATGGATTCTGTCCTATCGGACAATGTTGTCGGAAATTCCGACCGTGTGTAGGTACCATTGGACAGTTTCCATCGGATTGTCCGACGGACAAAGTTCTATCTCCTGCTGGACAAATTTTCCGACAACAAAGTCCGATCACACCAATTCCGATCGTGTGTAGCGAATTCCGACGGACAAAGTGCCATGCATGCTCAGATCACATTACAAGACCAAAGCTATTGGCTACTAGCCTCTACGTAGTCCCGTCGTACGCAACAAACGTCACCACGTTCAGAATGATCGGATTTTCCGACAACTTTGTCCGACCGTGTGTATGCAACACCAGTGTCGGACTAAATCCGTCGGACAAAATCCGATGGATTTTGTGGTCGGATTTTCCGACCGTGTGTACGGGGCATAAGGGTGTCTCTCCCAAAGGTTGCATACAAAACAACTCTCACCGTATGGAAATCAGGTGTGAGGAATTATTAGGTGTATATAGCGATTTGATTAAATCCTTGTTTTCGAACAATATCCTAATTTTGGACTGGACTGGGTTCCTTTTAATTAGAAAAGTAGTCTGATATCCAAGGCTTGCCATACACAGGCAATCTTTTATCCAAAAGAAGATTGGATGATCTTACAATATTGTAATACATTGGCTTGTGGTGCAATGTGATGTCACAAATGCTCAAAGTGGTTCTAAAGGTTGAAAGTTTTACTTACCTTAATGCATTCTCTGTATTAATGGTAAAAGCCTTAGTACAGATCCCCCCCCCCCCCCTCTCCCCAGTCTCACCTTGTACTTACCTGAGCCCGATCTCGTTTCAGTGATGCACACAAGAGCAGAGACTCTCTCTGCTCTCGTCCTCCTCGTAGAGACAGTCTTTGTGAAGTCATTGGCTCTCACTGCTGTCAATCACAGTCAGGAGGAGGCAGAGGTGGGGCTGAGCTGTGCTCTGTGGGTCTTTGGACACACAGAGTCAGCTCAGGAACGAGCCCTCACGAAAGCCCCCATAGTGGCTTGCTATGGTGGGCATTAGGCTGGCGGGAGAAACCAGGAGCTCTGGCTGGGGACCTGTGAAGAGGAGGATCTAGGCCGCTCTGTGAAAAAACATTACACAGAGCAGGTAAGTATAACATGTTTGCTATTAAAAAAGGGTGGTTTACAATCACAACACATGTTGTTGGCACGAGTTGCTATTGTACGGATACATCACCTACTTTGTTGCTGACCAGCAACCTATGGGATTGTGTCAACGGGCTTTGGGCTTGTGATGATAGGCATGCAGCTTGCTTTCTAATGCATTTTGATTGTACGGAGGATCATCTTGGGATGATTCTAACACAAATCAGTGTTCACTGGCAAGGGCCTTTGACCTGCAGTGAACCTCCTCTGGATCTGCATTTACCCTCCTTGAGGATGTTTTCCTAGTGAGATTATAACTAAAGGCAAAATTTTTATTTGGATAGACTGGTGAGGTGTAAAACGACTGTCAGGTTTTTATTAATGTGTCACCATTAAGGACATTCTTTATCCCCAATTGTCCTAAGCACCATTGTCACCAGGAATGAATTGAGGGTAAATCCACATTTTTAAAAGAGCCTCATGCTTGGTTTTTATATGAGTAAATTACTGCTGCACCAAGAAGATCCTGAATACCGGACCAAAAATCAAACTACATAAAGAAAAAAGTGCGCTGTCTCTTTAAATCTTAAACATCAACAAAACAAACAATAAGGTGAACAATCGATACATTATATAAAACAATGAAGGATTACAATATCTTCAGAAATCATTAAAAATTCATGCATATGTGAAAAAGTCCAAATCCACATATGATCATCCAGTGCTTCAAAGTGTTCAGTACTCAAATGTAAACAAAATCATGCTCCGGTGTTAGGAGTACTTGTTCAAATGGCCAAGCCTCTTACCTGATGGGAATGATCTCATTAGTAATAGATCCTAAGCACTTTTGATCCAAAGGAGGGTCAATATTCTCACCATCAGACTTCCAATTAGGTTTGTGACCTTGTCAGCAGTATACAGCAAAGGTGTCCCCACAGTAAAAGTATGCAGTTGAGACCTAAAACCACCAAACTCACTCCAACACAGGCATCAGTTAAAAACAGAAAGTGAATAGTGCAGTAACTTGGGACAACGTTGTATTAAGATGGCTATTTGCGCTTACATGTAGAAGCACAAAAAAAGCAGTTACAAAAACCCAGTCTGCATGGCTCCAGGTCCTGCCGGTGTGCTCGTGTGTGGTGACATCACAGATCTAGCTCCGCCCGATGCGTTTCTCCATAATTGGTGTCCACTGATAGGAGACTTACTAATGAGATCATTTCTGACCAGTAACAGGCTTGGCCTTTTTTTTTTTAACAAACAAATGTGCTTTATTGAGAAGATTACCTTTTCCACTATATATAAAGAAACAGGTTAGTATCATTAACAAGTTGAATAGAAATGATACATCAAAACCGCAATATAGAGAGCCGACAAGCATTCTGCAGACAAATAAGCTTTCACAAGTCAAATAAACCTTGCATGTTCTGGTATCGCCAAAGGGAAAGCTGACCCTATTGAGGACCTTTTAGCTCCTGGGAACCAAGATAAACCACTATCGACGCTTTATAGCACTCTCCTATGTACCGATATACCTAGAATGGAAAAGCTTTGGGAATACTGGAAGGAGGACATTCCCCCAGACAAAGAGGAATGGGAGGATAGCCTAGAACAGGGTCCTAAGCTTGTAATTTCATCCCGAGATAAGCTAATCCAGGTTAAGTTTCTTCATCAGATCTATTATACTCCTGTAAAGCTGCAGAGAATGTTCCCCGAACAAGATCCTACCTGTCCTCTCTACCAACTCCAACCGGGCTCATATATACATATGTTCTGGGAATGCCCTTCTATAATGACATACCGGTACAACTTGATCAAATCTCTACTCCCTCTTTGGCCTTATTGGGCATCTCTGATGACGACCAACGCTCCCATCACTCTAAGCTTCTCATAGCCTATCTCCTCTATTATGCAAAAAAGGAAATATTATTGAAATGGTCACCCTCAGACCAAACCGTGGTGTCTGCTTGGGAGTCCATGGTAAACGCAGCCCTGCCCTTATATAAAATGAGTGTGGTCCCCTTGGACATTGTCCTGACTCCCACTGGTGGGGGGTTAGGTCGTGGTGTCAGGCTTGGCCTTTTGAACCTGCACCTTGAACACTGGAGCACAATTTTGTTTACATTTGAGCACTGAGCACTTCGAAGCACTGGATGATCATATGTGGGATTTGGACTTTTTCGCATACTCATGAATTTTTAATGATTTCTGATATGATAGTAATTTATTGTTTGATATAATTTATTAATTGTTTACAGCTAGGATTTAAAGAGACCACGCACCTTTTTCTTTATAAAGTCTACAGAACGAGAAATCATACAAATGAGACCAAAATGGCAAAAAAGATACACATTTTAACCCTCGCTACCCTAGCCTATCATACAGAGAAATGTTAAGTCAGAACTTAAGTATCTTTTTTAGGTAAACACTTTAAAATTGCAAATTAGAATTGAGCATGCATGCATACGTGCATATCTATGTTACCTTTTGCATTGTTCGTATTTAATATTATACAGTGCATCTGGAAAGTATTCACAGCAATTCACTTTTTCCACATTTTGTTATGTTACAGCCTTATTCAAAAATGGATTAAATTCATTATTTTCCTCAAAATTCTACAAACAATACCCCATGATGACAACGTGAAAAATGTTTGTTAGAAATCTTTGCAAAATTATTAAAAATATTAAATGAAAAAAATGTACATGTATGCACAGCCTTTGCCATGACACTCAAAATTGAGCTCAGGTGCACCCTGTTTCCACTGATCATCCTTGAGATGTTTCTACAACTTGATTGGAGTCCACATGTGGTAATTTTAGTTGATTGGACATGATTTGGAAAGGCACACACCTGTCTATATAAGGTCCCACAGTTAACAGTGCATGTCAGAGCACAAACCACAAAAGGTGTTGAGACAGAGCCATGGATGAGGCACCATGAAGCCTAAGGCCAGATGATAAGTCCTGTAAAGTTTGTGAGAAGAAGAAAAAAAAAAATGTAAAAATCTTCTGCATTCAGCACAGACAGTAGCTTCCTGTACGGCTTGTATCTCAAAAAGGAATATAAACTGGGAGGGGGAGCAATAGGGAGAGGAACGATGTTGAGAGACAGAGCCATGGATGAGGCACCATGAAGCCTAAGGCCAGAGGATAAGTCCTGTGAAGCTTGTGAGAAGATTTACTATGCAGACAACAAGCAGCTTTTTCTTCAGATCAGAAACAGGATTTAGCATGGGAGCAGGAGTCTTAAAGGGACCATCACCGAGGGATCACCTGGATACTTTGGAACAAGCCAAGATTGATATAATTCCACTCCAACACTGCAACCATAAGGCTTACATTATTGTCTTTTAAGGAGAGAGTTCTGGGAGCATAGAGGTGACACGAGGAGGTCAAAGGACACCGTTTCAACTGTATATATGCACGAAAACAGCACTTTACTGGGAAAATATTGATTATTCTGGCATATAACCGTTGGAGAACAAACTATTATTTTTCTATATCAAAATTTTCTGCAATGGACTGCACTATGTGAACCACTATACAGTTGTGCTCATAAGTTTACATACCCTGGCAGAATTGATGATTTCTTTGTCATTTTTCAGAGAATATGAATGATAACACAAAAACATTTCTTTCACTGATGGTTAGTGTTTGGCTGAAGCCATTTAGTATCAATCAACTGTGTTTACTCTTTTTAAATCATAATGACAACAGAAACTACTCAAATGACCCTGATTAAAAGTTTACATACCCTGGTGATTTTGGCCTGATAACATGCACACAAGTTGACAAGTTGTCTGAAAACATGTGGTGTGGCTGTTTCAAAATGCACAGTAAGGAGTCACTTGAAGAAAAAAGGGCTGCATGGTCGAGTCGTCAGAAGAAAGGCATTACTATGCAAATACCACAAAGTATCCCGCTTACAATACGTCAAACAGCACAGAGACAAACCTTCTGGCACAAAGTCATTTGGAGTGATGAGAGCAAAACTTAGCTTTTTGGCCACAACCATAAACGCTACATTTGGAGAGGAGTCAACAAGGCCTATGATGGAAGGTCCACCATTCCTACTGTGAAACATGGAGGTGGATAGCTGATGTTTTGGGGGATGTGTGAGCTACAAAGTCACAGGAAACTTGGTCAAAATCGATGGCAAGATGAATGCAGTATGTTATCAAAAAATACTAGAGGAACATTTGCATTCATCAGCCAGGAAGCTGCTCATGGGATGTACTTGGACATTCCAACATGACAATGATCTAAAATACAAGGCCAAGTCGCGACCTGTCATTGGCTACAGCAGAATAAAGTGAAGGTCCTGGAGTGGCCATCTCAGTCTCCTGACCTCAATATCATTGAGCTACTCTGGGGAGATCTCAAACGTGCAGTTCATGCAAGACAGCCCAAGAATTTACAGGAACTGGAGGCTTTTTGCCAAGAGGAATGGGCAGCTTTACCATCTGAGAAGATAAAGAGCCTCATCCACAAATACCACAAAAGACTTCAATCTGTCATTGATGTTAAAGGGTGCAATACACGGTATTAAGAACTGGGGTATGTAAACTTTTGATCAGGGTAATTTGGGTAGTTTCTGTTGTCATTATGATTTAAAGAGAGTAAACACAGTTGATTGATAAAAAATGGCTTCAGTCAAACACTAACAATGAGTGAAAGAAATGTTTTTGTGTTCTCATTCATATTCTCTGAAAAATGGCCAAGAAATCATAAATTCTGCCAGGGTGTGTAAACTTATGAGCACAACTGTATATTGTTTATATATTGTATATATGATTTATTTCACTATACTGGCAGATTTATTTAGCACTTACTTTGTGATAAACCTCAAGAGCCTGCGCAACACCATTTTCACATTGTTATATTGTCTGCAGATTGTGGGAACACAAATGGGTGGATGCAGCAGCTCATTTATTAACATGTTATTATTGTTTTCACCATTTATTTGTCCAGTAGGCCACTCATTCTGAACATCACAATAATTGTTTTATTTTTAGCCACATTTGGGTAGCACAGAGGTACACTTACACACATACTAGAGCACAAACCAAGCAACGAAGTCCAAGGAATTATCTGTAGACCTCTGAGACAGGATTGTATCGAGGCATGGCACAGAAACATTTCTGCAGCTTTGAAGGTCCCAATGAGCACAGTGGCTTCCATCATCCATATATGGAAAAAGTTTGGAACCACCAGGACTCTTACAAACTGAGCGATCAGGGGAGAAGTGCCTTAAGCTTCATACACAGGATCGGACCGTGGACCAACTTTCCTGTGGATTTTTGTCCAAAGGGCGTTGGCCCCAAGTTGGTATTGCATACACACGGCAGGACTTTTTCAGCCAACTTTCACCAAATCACATGGTTTTTTCTGTTCTTTACCGCCACCTTTGGTCAACTTCTGTATTGTTGTCTGATCTTTTGCATTGGTTTGTACAAAAGTCCGTTGGTTTTGTGTACACACGGTCGGACTTTGGTCCATCTGACTTTTGTTGGCAGAAAGTTGGTCCGTTCGCACAGCCAACAAAAGTCCGATGAAACCTGTAAAAAGTTGGTCCGATGGAGCGTACACACAGTCGGATGTTGGTCCAAAACAGCTCATTTGCATGTTGGTTGTCAAAAAGTCTGATCGTGTGTACGGGCCTTTAGTCAGAGAGGTGACCAAGAACCCGATTGTCACTCTGACAGAGCTCCAGTCTTCCTCTGTGGGGAGAGGAGAACCTTCTAGAAGAACAACCATCTCTGCAGCACTCCATCAATCAGGCCTATATAGTAGTGGCCAGACAAAAGCCAGTCCTCAGTAAAAGGCACATGAAAGCCCGCCTGGAGTTGGCCAAAAGGCACCTGAAGGACTCAAAGACCATGAGAAACAAAATTCTCTGGTCTGATGAAACAAAGAAAACAAAGAAACAAAAAAATGCTTTGGCCTGAATGGCAAGTGTCATGTCTGGAGGAAACCAGGCACTGCTCATCACCTGGCCAATACCATCCCTACAGTGAAGCATGGTGGCGGCAGCATCATGCTGGGGGAATATTTTTCAGCACCAGGAACTGGGAGACTAGAAGGATAGATGGAAAATTGAATGCAGCAATGTACAGAGACATCCTTGATGAAAACCAGTTTCAGAGAGCTCTGGGCCTCAGACTGGGATGAAGGTTCATCTTCCAACAGGACAACGACCCTAAGCACACAGCCAAGATAACAAAGGGGGGCTATGGGACAACTCTGTGAATGACCTTGAGTGGCCCAGCCAGAGCCCAGACTTGAACCAGATTGAACATCTCTGGAGAGATCTGAAAATGGCTGTGCACTGACGCTCCCCATCCAACCTGATGGAACTTAAGAGGTCCTGCAAAGAAGAATGGAAGAAACTGCTTGAAAATAGATGTGCCAAGCTTGTAGCATCATACTCAAAAAGACTTGAGGCTGTAATTGGTGCCAAAGGTGCTTCAACAAAGTATTGAGCAAAGGCTGTTAATACTTATGTACATGTGATTTTTTTTCCCTTTATTTTTAATAAATTTGCAAAGATTTCAAACTTCTTTCACGTTGTCATTATGGGGTATTGTTTGTAGAATTTTGAGGTTAATACATTGAATCCATTTTGGAATAAGGCTGTAACATAACAAAATGTGGAAAAAGTAAAGCGCTGTGAATACTTTCCAGATACGCTGTACATGTGGAGAGGGGGTCCAGTGTTCAGTTTTTCTGTAAAGGTGAATACTTTAATGAAGGTGAACACTTTAATGAACTTGCAGTTTTATAATATCTGCATTAAAACACAGACACACGGGGGCGTGACCGGAAGCCGACCTGAATGGACGCGTGAGCTGAAAGCTCCCTCTCAGCCCACAGCTACATAGCCAGCTATAGGGTTTTTCCTGCACCCACATATGGGTCCTTCACGGAAAACCCGCTCCACGAAACCGAGGGGATCCTCCCAGCCGCCTCCCGGTTCCTCTAGCACCATCAGAGGGTACCTTACTAACTCCGGGATGCCGAACAGAGGGACAGGCAAGATGGCGCCGGCACACCAACCCGCCACAGCGCACGAGGCTTCCCCATCAGCCGACCAGGCCCAGCCGCATCCACACCGCTCCCCCCCCCTGGAAGGGGGCTCATCAGGCCCATGGAACATCCTAACGGAGGCGGTGAGTCAACCCCCCTACCCCGCTCCCCACGAGGCGCCGCCACAGGACTGCCAGGCCGCATTGCTAGGCCTCACTGGAGCCTCATGCACGCAATGCACAGACGCCCTCCCCAGACTGTTCCGCACCTTCTCAGACCCGGGGATATCAGCAGAGCCACCCAGCTCCCCATCACTGTCAGTCTGCTCAGAGGACTTTCCCCCGCTGCCTACCCCACAACCTAACTGGACACCGGACCCTGTAGCGGACCGGCAGGGGCACAACAAAGCCCAGCAAGCCCCCTACGCAATATCAGCCCATGATCCAAGGGCCCAGCATCAGCCAGAACCCAGGGGATGGAAGCCAGCGGTAGAGACCACAGAGTTAGCAGTCGCCTATGACCAGACCTGCTCCCCCTCATGCACAGAAGGGGGGGTAATACTCCAGCACTCAAACACACAACAGAGATGGGAGAGCGGTGCATGGAGTCCCCAGCAGCAGAATACAGCACAGTCCCAAAACGGGACACCCATCCAACGTCACAGACCCGCACCAAACCCTATACAGGTACCAAGAGACCCCCATGAACCCTCACCCTTCACGTGGCAGGCCTGCCTTCAAGCTATGCCGACAAAGGAGGACTTTAAACAATTAATAGAAGATGTTAAAACTACATGCAGAGCAGAAATCCAGGCACTCCAAACTAATTTCAAACACCTGGCGGACAGGGTAGAAATGGCGGAGGAGGAGATACAAGAAACTAAACAGGCAGTGCACCGTACGCAATTGCAAGGCGCAGACCACCGAATACTCCTGAGAGATATGCAACGGCATGTCGAGGACCTCGACAATAGGGGGCGCAGGAATAATATCCGCGTCAGAGGACTCCCAGAATCTGAAGGTCCTGAGAACCTGCACGAAATCCTACAAAACCTGTTTAACGACCTACTGGGTGACCCCCCAGACGCCCCTATAGAAATGGACAGAGCTCACCGGGCCCTACGCCCCAAAGGGATGACCACCAAACCACGGGACGTAATCTGCAGAGTCAACTCATACCCGCTAAAGGAGGAGGTGATGCGCAAGGCTCGGATGGCCCGCAAAGTGGTCTTCGAAAACACACAGATTCAGCTCTATCCAGATCTCTCCTGGATCACCCTGCAGAAGCGCAGGCTCCTACAGCCCCTCCTCCTCCTTCTGCAGGAAAAGAATATTATCTACAGATGGGGCTTTCCATTTAGCCTGACAGCACGCAGAGAAGGGCAGTCCGCGATATTGCGATACCCAGAGGACTTAGAAGCCTTCTGCAACACTTTGGAACTCCCGGTTCCCCGTTTGCAAGAGTGGGATTTGGTGGCCACCCCACCCCCACCACCCTCAACATGGCAGAAGCTTCTTCCAGCCAAGCGTTCCAGAGCTCCAGGCACACCGCATAAAGCTCCTAAGCCCAAGAAGACCTGAGGAGAACAGGTTCCCCATACCTGTCTCTCCCAGCCAGGGACCCTGTACCTAATGGACTGCCTGCCAATAGAAATTGATGCACCCCTTTACCCCCCCACATCCCCATTGACACTAGCTACCTAGTTTTTGCATAGTTTATACAAACCGGGCACTTCATTGTTATGAAGTCATGAGAGAGGTTTGCCTTCCGATCACTCGGCCCCCCTAGCAGACCACCCTGATGGTCTCCCTGAAGTTCCTCAGCTCTTCTGCAAATAGAGTACTACAAGCTAGTACGATAATGACTCAGTGCTTCCCTACGTCCAGCCGACCAGTTGTTTTCACGGCTGACCGACTGGACTTATTGGAACTCACCCTCCCCTGTTTTGGGCAGGACCTACATAGTCTGAATGTAATACTTGAAGCTCTCAATGTATGTTGTACTAACTGTATTCTCTCCCCCCTCTTTTTCTTTCCAACTGCTCCCACTACGATCCCTCCCACGCCCCCCTCACCTCGACCTGATCTCCGGTCACCTAATCAAGTCCATCCCTGGCTCGCGGCAATCCCTACAACCCGGAAATGCAACCACCCAGCGACAGGATCAGATAAGTATCTATTTTTTTGCACATATCCGATATCATGGCGAAGGTAATGTCTTTAAATGTACATGGGTTAAACTCTAACAGGAAGAGACGTCTGGCTTTGACAGAATTCCGGCACTCTAAGGCGGATATAATTATGATACAGGAGACTCACTTTAATAAAGGGGACTCCTTTGCGTTCGCCTCCAGAAGCTATCCCCAGGTGTATCAGGCATTCAACCCCCGCAAGCGAGCAGGCGTAGCCATCCTATTTAAGAAGGGAACTCCCTTCCAATGCATGGAGTCTTATGTGGACCCGAGAGGGCACTTCATAATACTCCGAGGCAAATGGCAAGATCAAGCGATTACACTATGCAACCTCTATGCCCCCAATACCCACCAAATACACTTTCTCACTAAGGTCTTCGCGCGAGTATACCGAACCCCCAGCGAAAACTTGATAGTGGGAGGGGACTTTAACATGGCCCTCTCCTCGGTACATGACCGCCACACGGTGGGACCCCGCAGCACACACATCAGAGCGACTAGGGATGCTAAACTATTTAGGCAAATCACTAGACGATACGCCCTGTTCGACGCCTGGCGGGCATTGCACCCCGGGGAGAGACAGTACACGTTTTATTCAGCACCCCATCACACCCACACCCGAATTGATTACTTATTTGTGAACAGTACCACGCTCAGAGTTATGGAAAATGCACAGATCCTCCCGATCTCTTGGTCGGACCATGCACCTGTAACAATCTCCTTAAAGCTGGGCACCCCCAATCACAAACCATACAATTGGCAGTTGAATACCTTCCTAACACAACATCTCCCGTCCAAGACAGAATTAGATTCTACTCTAAAACTCTACTTCCTGGAGAATGACACCCCGGAAATCTCCATTCCCACGTTGTGGGAAGCCCACAAGGCGGTTCTACGCGGTCGATGCATAGCTCTGGCATCGGCCATGAAGAAAGACGCCATAGCCACCAAAAAGAAGGCGGAGGGGGAACTTAGGTCCCTAGAAAAGAAACTGCAGTCCGCCCCCTCCATACCCCTCCTTAGGAAGATTGTATGTCTCCGCACGACGCTCAAAGACCTGGCGATTGGACAGGTTGAAAAAGCACTGAGGAGACTGAAACAACTCTACTATGACAAGGGGAACAAGGCTCACTCCCTACTAGCCCGCAAACTAGCTGAAAGGTCGAACATGAACACCCCACACCAAATAAAAGATAAGGAAGGACACTTGGTATCCCATCCCCAGCAGGTGGCTCAAACCTTTGCAGAATTCTATACTACACTCTATAACAACCCAGAGATACCCCACAATCCTTCCTCCCCTGAACTAACTGACCAAATGTCTCAGTACCTTGCTAGGAGCGGAATCCCGAGACTTCAACCCTCAGACCTCCTCTCCCTTAATGCACCCATCCTGGAAGAGGAACTCTCAGAGGTGATTAAATCCCTACCCACTCGAAAATCCCCGGGCCCCGACGGGCTCCCCTACGAATATTACAAGACCTTCATGCCCATCCTATTGCCCCATATGTGTAAACTTTTTAACGCCTTCCTCCAACAGACCCCTATCCCCACAGACATGCAACGATCATTCCTCACATTAATTCCAAAGCCGGACAAAGACCCTTCCATCTGTGCCAGTTACAGGCCCATAGCGCTCCTAAACTCTGACCTCAAAGTCTTCACGAAACTCTTATCACTACGCCTAAACCTGATACTGCCATCCCTGATACACAAGGACCAGGTGGGCTTTGTCCCCCTTCGACAGGCGGGTGACAACACAAGAAGGGTCATAGACTTGATCGAGGTGGCGAACAGGGAGAGCCGCGCGTCCTTGGTTTTAAGCCTGGACGCGGAAAAGGCGTTTGATCGCCTTGGATGGCCCTTCCTGTCCGCCACCCTACATTACATGGGGTTCCGGGGACCCTTCATGCAAGCAATCCAACACATCTACACTAACCCCACTTCCCAAGTTAAAACACCCTTCGCCCTCTCCTCAGCCTTTCCAATAGCGAATGGCACTCGCCAGGGATGCCCACTCTCCCCACTGTTGTTTGCACTGTGCGTTGAACCCCTGGCGGCATCCATCCGCGCAAACCCCAACATTAGAGGGATACCAGTCAGAGGAAGGGAATTCAAGCTAGCACTATTTGCGGATGACATCATCCTTACCCTCACACAACCCATGATATCCCTTCCCAATCTCCAGGTTGAACTGGACATGTATAGAACCCTCTCGGGTTACAAAATTAACCCGAGTAAGTCAGAGGCTCTTCCGCTCAACATGTCAGATGCTGACACGCAGAGCATACGCCAAAACTACCCATACCATGTTAAAACCACGGCCCTGAAATACCTGGGAGTGTACCTCACCCCGAACTACTCATCCCTGTACCAGGCTAATTATCCCCCGCTATTTAAACATATCCGCGACCTACTGCAAAAATGGAAACCACACCACATTTCGCTACTAGGTAGGGTTGCGACGATAAAGATGACCATCCTCCCCAAACTTCTTTACCTATTCCAGACACTGCCTATCCCAGTCCCATACACGCAGTTACGGAAACTCCAAGCAGATCTGATACGCTTTGTCTGGAATTACAAAAAACACAGGATCCCCCGATCAGTGCTAGTGGCCTCCCGCCGAGACGGCGGCCTGGCATTCCCCGACTTGGTGAAGTATTACCAAGCAACCCAACTACGAGCCATTACTTCCTGGTTCCCCAAAGGGCATACAACAAATGGACAGAAATCGAAAAGATATGGTTGGCACCTGCACACCCGAATAGCCTACTCTGGGGCGCGACGGTAGAAGTGAACTCGGAGAGACTCCTGGGGTCAATGACCTTACTTAGATCATTATGGCGCAAACTCGCCAACCCCTATCAGCTCTGCTCAGAGAAATCACTAATGACTTCCTTTTTATATAACCCAGCACTCCCGGATGGTCTTACACGCCAGATGTCTCTTCCTTGGGCAGAAAAAAACCTCTTTCACTTCGGTCATTTGGTTGACCCCAGAACACGTAAATTGCACTCATTTGCCCAGCTTCAAACGAAATATGACTTACCTCGCCAGGTATTCTATGGCTATCTGCAAATTAGGCACTTCGCTCAATCATTCGCCCCGGACCTCCAGTTCTCGGCACCCTCCCCCTTTGAGAGCATCATATTGGAGGGATCTGCACGTCGCGGCCTGATATCAGATATCTACCGACTGCTTAACCTCTATTCAATCCCCGAACGGGGTAAACATGCGTACATGCTCCGCTGGGAGAGGGTCCTAGGAGAAGAGATACCAGAAGCCACATGGCAGGCGATATGGTCCCAAGCAGCTAAAAGCTCGTACTGCACCTTATATAAGGAAAACGCATACAAGATTATGTATTTCTGGTACCAGACACCCGACATCCTCCACGCCATTTACCCGTCCTGCTCTGACCGCTGCTGGCGATGTCAGAAAGACAGGGGTACTCTTTTCCACATATACTGGGACTGCCCCAAGATAGTGCCATTCTGGACAGAGACCCAGTCACTACTGTCCCGCCTCTTAGGGGTACAGATTCCCATGTCCCCGAAACTATTTCTACTGGGAGTCTCCCAAATACGCATCCCCAAACCGTCCAAGAAACTCCTAAGTCATGTCATCACTGCAGCACGGTGCCTGATAGCCCTGCACTGGAAACGACTGACCCCCCCCTCACAGGAGGATCTATACGCTAGAATCAAAGACGTAGAGATCATGGAAAAAATGACAGCTAGACTATATGACAGACTGGACGCGCACACTAGGGTCTGGGAGGAATGGCATCGCCATGAAGATCCGCCGTGAGCCGGGGCTGGAACTCCGATCTCCACCCTCCACCCCCCTACCCTCTTTTTCCCCCTTTCCCATCTCCCCCTTTTCTTTAACCTATAAAACTGGCACCTTCTTACTGCTACTATTGAGTATGGCCTCTCACAGGTCACCGACAATAAGTGTATCTTATATGAGAGCAGGAAAGTTACATAGGAATCAGACCATGAGTTTCTACTACAAAGAATGTTATCTGTTACCCCTGTCTGTATACTGGCCATACTATGGTCCTAATGCTTCTGATATGACACAATGTACAGACTTTGTTCGACTGTTGTATGTCAATTTTGATTTAATAAAAAGTTATTTGAAAAAAAAAACACAGACACACAAAAGAAAAAGAGCTTTAGTCCTTGTTCAAATGAGCCAAATCAGTACCCTGCAAACATTACCTTTCCTCCTAAATCCCTTCTGAAAACAGAAGGGAAATTGCTGCGCCTTGAGCTTCATAGTTGTACACCTGCAGTGAGAAAACACCTAAGTCACTGCTGCCTCAGTCTGCTAGACTCTGGAAATTTGGAGTACGATTTGAAGATGTCACTGCCGTTTTGCTTGCTGGAGAGTAATCTGCCCTGCATGCATCTGCTTCATTCATTCTGTGGCTCTGTGCATTCTGCACCTCTGCTGCTGATTCTTGTATATCCCCCCACCAATCATCGGGGAAGGGGGGGCAGCTCTGACATAAGATAATAAACCCTTCTCCTTTACCAAGATGGCTGCCTTCATACAGAGACAGTACAGAACAAGGCATCATACCTGAGTAAGGTAAACAGTAAGGCCCCTTTCACACTGAAGCGTTTTTCAGGCGCTATAGCGCTAAAAATAGCGCCTGCATAGCGCCTGAAAAAAGCGGGTCCTTTCACTCCAGTGTAAAAGCCGGAGGGCTTTCACACTGGAGCGGTGCGCTAGCAGGACGGTAAAAAAAAAGTCCTGCTAGCAGCATCTTTGGAGCGGTGTATTTACCACTCCTACCCATTGAAATCAATGGGGCAGCGCGGCTATACCGCCGGCAAAGCGCTGCTGCAGCGGCACTTTGCGGGTGGTTTTAACCCTTTTTCGGGCCTCTAGCGGGGGTTAAAACCGCCCGCTAGCGGCCCAATAACGCTGCTAAAATGACGGTAAAGCAGCGCTAAATATAGCGCTGCTTTACCGCCGACGCCCGCACTGCCCCAGTGTGAAAGGGGCCTAACAGTTGGGCCTCGCTTAGCAAAGTCCTAGCACCATCCTGGGAGTTTTCAGGTCAGGCTTCATTAAGTACATAAATGATCCACACCTATAACAAGAGTATTATTCAATGCTGCAAACCTTGTTTATATCTACAGACACCCCTTATCTGAATACGCATTTTTTTTGGTAAAGATGGACTAACCCGTGAAGGTTAAAGTGGTTGTAAACCCTCAGAGACAACTTAATCTGTTCGGAGAGTAGATAACACAGGCAGCTGATCGCTGCCTGTGAAAGTGTACTTACTGCTGTATTTTTAACTAAAATCGTCTTTTTCTCATAGATGACGTCATGCACGATTGCGCAGTATGATCTTTCATTAATGGCATGTAAAGTATGCCGCTTGTGTATTCCCTGCATGTCGGGAAATTACTGTGAACGAGCTTCCCCTCTGAACGGCACAGAGGAGAATTCTCGCGATGCTGCACTGATTCTCTTTTTCCTGATACTCCCGGAGCTACGGCGCATGCGCGAGATTACAGAGTAAGGGCAGAAGTGACTACATAACAAATTCAGTAAACAGCTCTAAAAATGGCGCGGCTAATACCTGGAAATGAAGAGAAACCAAACACTCTAAATAAGGTATTTACAGACCTCGTTTAGGGCAGATTTCAATAGATTATCCCTTGTAATGAGCTACTGAATGTTTAAATTGAAAAAAAAAAAGAAAACTCGGCCGGGGTTTACTTCCTCTTTAACCTCTTCAAACTAAAATAGCCACACCACGATGGGCTACACAGAAAAGTTGCACAACAACCAAATAATTTTCTACAAGAACATAAACACTTTCACAAAGATATTTATAAACCACTTTATTTTATATACTGTAACTTATTTTGTTTTTACAACTTTGTCATGCAAAAAAATTTGAGGTTAGATTTAAAGTGTAGGAGCCTCATACCTGCAGCCTCCAAGGTCTGACGTTATGCCTGAACAAAAACTGGTCTGATGGGCAAAACTCTGACACTTTCTGGTAAAGTTTAAACTTTAGTGCTTTGAGCCACTTGTATTGGCCAGTCATCATGATGAGTGGCCAGTAGGGATGTGTGGGAAGTGGGAGGGATCACGAAAGCTTCAATACTAGCATGGCATGCCAGCACTTTGCCAGTCAGAATGGCTTGGTATTTGGCCACAAGGGCAAAGGCAAGTATCTGCAAACACTTCTAGGTGTCTTTAAACTATAGCTGAAGCAGGTTTTTTGATGTTAAATAGCAGATATTCTTTACATATTAAAAGGGGAAAAAACAAAATCTTGGTCCCGATATTTTCAGCATGTCACTGCGGCTCGAAAAGTTTTTTGTTTAAAAAAAAAAAAAAATTCTATAAAACCAGTGTACATGATTCAAAACATCTAAAGCCATCAGACTGGTAAAATAACCTATATTACATTTTTTTTTCAGTACAGGTCTTACAGGAAAAATAGCCTAACAGCAAAAAGAAAACTGTGATTGGTGCACTACGTTCTAGAGACAGAGCTAAATGTTAGCACACACTCCAGCACAACTGACAGCCCCTGCCAAGAAAAGCACTCTCTCCGAGACAGAAGGGTTATCTAGGTCAGGCCTAAAACGTTTTTGTACAGGAGAGCAAGTAAAGAAAAAGCACTTCTAGCCTCTCTTTCTATAATATAAGGCTCAAATCCCAGACAAATAAACTAGATTCTTATCCCATCAAACACAATACAGCATCTTAG
This sequence comes from Lithobates sylvaticus, assembly GCA_028564925.1. Lineage (NCBI taxonomy): Eukaryota > Metazoa > Chordata > Amphibia > Anura > Ranidae > Lithobates > Lithobates sylvaticus. The sequence goes on along the minus strand of CM053034.1, from coordinate 173,276,656 downwards.
TATGTCAGACACATGATGGTGTAAGAGATGAGCACAAAGACTTGACGTGCCACAGAAATACAGTTTTGTTTAATGTCGGACAACAACCGCCGAAGTCACGCACCCTTTAAAAGTGGCAAAAAATAAACGAATGCAGAAAAAAAAAATATATAAATTTGTAATATTCTCAGGCAAGAGAAGGATTTCTATTGCGTCAATTAAAAACACTAAAATGTGAATGAATTTTTCAATAAATATTTGCTGATAAATGCAGTATAAACATAATATAATTCCTACCAGTTTAATGGCTCACCCTTCTGGACCTTTCATATTTTTACAACAGTAGGTCACTACCTCACAGGAGGCATGCGCAAAGCTGATAGGCAGTCAAAGGCCAACTGAAGGAGTGCACACAGCAGGCTGACAATGCTTATTGCACGGAAGTGGCTTAACGTTGTCAGGAAACAATAAGTGCTCCTACTGGCAGGATCACCAGCTAAAAATCTTTACAACAAATAATAAAAAAAAAAATTTGCCTAAGAAAATTACACAATGTCAAATATACTATAACTATAGATTAAGGCTAAAGGATAATGTGAAATCACTCAAATTGGTGTCAAAACGTGACACTCAGTGATAATAGACCTATAATATTGATACTAAATTATAGGAATAAAAAGATTGATCAAATAAGTTCATACGTGAACAAAAAAAGGTCCCATGTGATGAAAAATAATAATATTGTGAAAACAAATGTTGATAGTCCATAAAAGAGAGAAATTTTTCTCAAACGGTGCTCCTCCTCCAATAAACGGAACAGATCTATTTACTTCAATAAATTTTCGTGACAATTCACAAACCCCACCACCAAGAAAAAGATGTCCGTTTACCGCAGGTATATGACCCCCCGTTACAGAGGGTCAAAACAGGCAGAATTTAAATCAACACCGCATCAACCTCCGCAAGAGAAATCAGCCTCAGACCTCCAGACAGCTCTTGGGGATATGCTCTATAGGTCTCCAAATTATAATGTAAAGTAAGATGTGGTCAGCCAAGATAGGTATCTGGTGCACCGGCCGGATACACTCAAAAACACAGATGCTGGCATAAGTTTGAAATGGGGCTAAAATGAGGTGGTGACAGTACGTCACTCGCCCGGGGGCCATTTTAGTGTTTTTAAAGCCAAGATGTAAACAAAATCAAGGCTGTGGCTGTCAGATCTATGCAAGTACCGTATATACTCGAGTACAGGCCTACCCGAATATAAGCCGAGGCACCTAATTTTAACACAAAAAAATGGGAAAACGTATTGACTCGAGTATAAGCATAGGGTGATAAAGGCGCAGCTACTGTAAGTGGAAGAGAGGGTCAACAATGCCCATTTTCCGCCTCACTGTGCCCATTTAAATGCCTCACTGTGCCTATTTGCAGCCATAGGTCCCCCAAACTTCAAACTTGGTAGTTAAGGGTTCCTATATGCCCCCCTATCTGGACCCAAAGGGTCCTGAAATGACATTGCTGCAGATGGACACAGTTGACCAACTTTGGGACCCCGTATCTTGGGGCCACTTGGTGCTAGGAACCCCATTTTGGTGTGCAACAGTGGAACTAGCACTACAACATATCCAAAGATGGGGTTCCTATCACCAAGTGGCCCCGAGCCCCAAAGTCGGTTCGGAAAATGTCAATCACTTTTCTGCAGCAGAGAGTGACATTTTCCGACCCGAATTTGGGGCCCCATATCTCGGGGCCACTTGGTGCTAGGAACCCCATCTTTGGATATGTTGTGGTTTGCACACCAAATTTGGGGTTCCTAGCACCAAGTGGTCCCAAAGTCGGGTCAGAAAATGTAATTCTCTGCTGCAGAAAAGTGCATGACTCGAGTATAAGCCGAGGGGGCATTTTCAGCACAAAAAAATGTGTTGAAAAACTAGGCTTATACTCAAGTATATACGGTATCTACAGTATGTGGATACGGCAAGGCTCCTCTGTATAATGTAGTCCTATCTCTATATTTTTGAAAGTCTCCACGTTGGAGACCACATATAAAGTGGCAACCACCCCAGTTTATAACTGAAACTATTTATAATTCACGTTAAAAACTGAGGTTTTTGTTACCCACATTTGCAAATATATGTGGAGGCAGGCAAGCTGTTAAGTGTGCTAGAAAACTTTTGTCTGTCTGTGATGTGCATTTCCATCCATGTGCACCTTACTGCAAAGGCTAGTTATAAATTAGGGTGGTTGCCATCTTTTTGTATACAGTAGCTTGTTCACTGGATTGTGCTCTTGCTGGGTGTTCAAAGTGTCCCTATGCCATTAAGGAGGAGTGGGCTCCCTCAAGGCAAACTGGCTCCTAATTTATCCACTTCTATATATGCTCCAACTTGGAGACTCTCAAAAATTTAGAGTTAGGACCGCAGTATACAGAGGATCCTCGGCACTGTGGCTTCCACATATATTTGCAATTGTGTGCAACTAAACCCTGTTTTTACTTGAATTGATAGAGAGGGTCAATTTGTTTTTCTGCAGGCTAGCTGGTAAGTGTACTGGGAAATTTTTGTCTGTTTGTGATGTGCATTGCCCTTCCATGTGCACCTTACTGCAACAGCTAGTTATTTAGGATGTTGCCATCTTTTTGTATAGCTTGTTCACTTATCTAAAGTGGGGAGGCCCAAGCTTTCCACTGAAGGCCAATTGCCTTTATAAAATAGAAAAAACGACTGCGCTGCAAAAAAATGAGTGACCTGGCCAGTTGGTGGGCCCTGAGGACAGGGTTGATGACCACTGATGTAGACAACAGCGGGATCGACAGCCTGATCGTTTTGAGTCTGAGGGTCCGGTATCCTGAGTGACCAGTATTTGCCTTTTGGAGCCCTTGGCCGGGATTAAGCCACAAGCTCTTGAGACCTCTGTAACAGGAGGTCTCACATTCTGGTAAGGGTCAGTGTGTTTATTGGTGGAGGTGTTACCCCCTTTTCTTACCAGACCACTATTTTCCTTTTGGTGTTATCGGATTGATGTCACGCTGAACCAATTTTTGAATTGCCTTTTTATGTTGAATCAGCAATTGATTTGGGAATTAAGGATCAACACTATGAACGTTTACATCATGGACAATTATTTTGAATTAACACCTTCAATTTAGTTTTTTCCATCACTGTTTTCATCGCATGTTTTGATATTTAGGTTCACCACCTAACATGTATTAAGATATAACTAGCACATTTGTTATGCTTTAGTCACTATTTTTTTTGCAGCGCAGTCGTTTTTTCTATTTTGTCTTGTTGATGTGGGTATCTCGCATTCACGATTGCAGCAGCAGCTTCTCTTTTTGTTTATTTTATATACTTTATTTTTCTTGCTATATTGTATATGGTGTGTACCACTCAACATTGGATCACTATTTTGTTTAGGACAGCGCAGTAATCCACACCTTTTTCCAATTGCCTTTATAGCATAAAACAGCAGACCAAGTAGAGTTCTGGTGGCCCAAGCTTTCCACCGAAGGCCAATTGCCTTTATAGCATAAAACAGCAGACCAAGTAGAGTTCTGGTGGCCCTTCTAGCTGCTAAAGGTTCTACCACACCCAGAATACCCACCCCCAGGTCCAGGTGGACTACAATACTCCTCAAATCAGAGATACATTTTAAAATACGAGACCAATATGGCACAATTGCACTACAGGTCCAAACAAGCTTCAGGCGTTTTTGTTTTGGCCAAAGGAAAGCAGTATCATGAGAGACATCATTTACAGTAGTTGTACATGTATCTGCTTCTTTTGGTTTCCTGTGTGGTGTTGTGGTGCCTTGTGCTAATGAAGCTCTTGAGCCATGTCCGCTCTGCTAATTTCTTTCAAGGCCCTCTGCCGCTTGCCACATGTTTTGTAAAGGGCATTACTCGGGTCACAGAGGTTCTTGCGGGCCCTCACCTGCTGGGTGAAAGTCTCCACATCAAGCATGGTCACAGCATGGCTTGAGGTTGCTAGGAGAGCAGTTGATAGGTGCAAAAATATTGCGTCACATGTTTTCAGTCACTCCAATTGAATTGTGCGATCCTGTCTGAAAAAAGGCTCCTGTACATTCTTGCATGACCAGCAGCAGCATAATGCCCAGGTATGAACTATTGGATATATTGAGAAGCTTCACATTGAGCTTTGGGAAATGCACAACAAACATACACACTTGGAGCTATACATACAGAATAAATGAATGCGTATATGGGCTAGACATATCAATAAACAGCTATATACAGTATGTATATGTACTCCTACCATACAACACGGTAATATCTTCATGTTCAGCACTAAAAGGAAACCCTCTTACACTCTGAGACAATTCAGCACTTGCAAATATGACACAGGATAAAAGAGGCCAAGTGCTTTCCTGTCCATCATTCATATTTCAATGGAGCCAGTACTTCAGCCAGGGTTGTCTGAACAATGGATGACAGGCATGTATTGCCCAGGAAAACAGAAGCGTGTCTGAGCTCACCTGGATGAGATGTGCTGGCAGTGTAATGAAACACACGGACAGAGATGACCGCAGGAGACCTCGGAGGGCATACAGAAATCTGGTTAGGCTGTGGACATTGTGTGGGCGTTCGTCACTGCAGATGTCATCACCCCAAAGCACTGATCCCAGAGACTGGATTCCAATCCGCAGAATGTTCTTTTCTCCTCTCTGCTGGTAGAAAACGAAACATCACATTTAAGTAGTAATACAAAAGCACATATAACAATAGAAGATGTACACACCAGAACTAAATTGATCTGTGTTCTATGTATTTTGCCAAGCCATTTAAAGTGGTTGTAAAGACACAAGGTTTTCTTACCTTCATGTATTCTTTGCATGAAGATAAAAAAACCTAGCCCCCCCCCCCCCAAAATATGTACCTGAGCCCCATCTTGATCCAGCGATGTCCACAAGAGCCTTGCCTCTCTGGGGACTCACACCCCTGATTGGATTTTGGCAGAAGCAGGAGCCATGGCAGCAGCGGCTCCCGCTGCTGTCAACCACAGCCAGTGAGCCAATCAGGAGACAGAGGGCTCCACGGTTCCGTGTGTGAATGGATACACAGAGCCGCAGCTCCGAAGCGCGCCTGCTTGAGTGTATCCACAGTGGAATCTGGCAGGAGGGGAGGAGCCAGGAGCGCTAGCGTGGACCCGAGAAGAGGAGGATCTGGGCTGCTCTGTGCAAAACCATAGCATAGAGCAGATAAGCATAACATGTTTGTTATTTAATAATAAAAAAACAAAACAAAAAAAAAAAACAAGGCTTTAATATCTTGCTGAACCAAAATGGCTCTTGTTTCTGTTTGCTGCTAACAAACAGCAATACATGAGTAATTCAATATTTGCATGTAGAGTTGTAGACCTGGCAAACATACAGAAATGGCGTTAAAGCACTTGCACCTACAGAGAAAAAAAAACATGAAAATAAGACCTGACCATAAAGACTTAATACTTACATGTCCTGATGCCTTGCTCACTTATCCAGACTCCTAACTGAACATGCAGCCTTGCAGGCCAAGAAAGGAAAGGGGAAGGGGAGAAGTGACGAAGTGCTCCCCCAACCCCTTTTCTGAACCATAGCACTAAGGGTCTGGTATGAAATTTGGGGAGGACCTCAAGCCATATTTTTTGTGGGGTTCCCCTTAAAAACCATCCATGAGGTCTTTTTCTTTGGCTTGCCATTCACAATAGCAAATCACTTGGGTTGGCTTTATAAATGGCAAGGCTCCACTCCTCTGGGTAATATTTTCTTTCATTCACTACTGTGAATGGCAAGCCATTTGTTCGGCTTTATATTTCCTGTTTTTCTTTTGTTTTTTGTTTGTTTTATTCTTAAAGCAGCCTTATGACTGTAGTAAGGCCACACCACTTTATGCTTTATAAATAGATCCTTTGGCGCCTTTAGGGATTTTCTATCTGGATCAACAAATTACAGCCACTCATTCTTTCCCCCAAGTCCCCCAGCACCTTCTCTCTAGCTCTAAAGGAAGCTAACCTACAGCGCCTTGAAAAAGTATTCATACCCCCTAAATTTTCCACATTTTGTCATGTTACAACCAAAAACGTAAATGTATTTTATTGTGATTTTATGTAATAGACCAACACAAAGTGGCACATAATTGTGAAGTGGAAGGAAAATGATCAATGGTTTTCAAAATTTTTCACCACTTAATAACTGAAAAGTGTGGCGTGCATTTGTATTCAGCCTCCCTCCCTCAATACTTTGTAGAACCTCCTTTCCCTGCAATTACAGCTGCAAGTCTTTTTGGGGATGTCTCTACCAGCTTTGTACATCTAGGAGAGTACATCTGACATTTTTGCCCATTCTTCTTTGCAAATAGCTCAAGTTCTGTCAAATTGGATGGAGAGCATCTGTGAACACAAATTTTCAAGTCTTGCCACAGATTCTCGATTGGATTTAGGTCTGGACTTTGATTGGGCCATTCTAACACAAGAATATGCTTTGATCTAAACCAGTGGTCTCCAAACTATGGCTCGGGGGCCAGATGCGGCCCTTTGCTTGCCTTTATCCGGCCCTTGGGGCACTAGGCCTCCCACTAATATAAGACACTTTCTCCCACTGACACCAATGATGGGGCATAATTCCTACCACTGACACCAAAAACGGGGCACTATTCTTCCCCCTAGTATCAAAGAGAAAGCACTGACACCAGGACAGTTTCTATTCCCACTGGCCACAGTCTGGCCCCCCTAAAGTCTTAAGGACAGTAAACTGGCCCTTTGTGTAGAAAGTTTGGAGACTCCTGATCTAAACCATTCAATTGTAGCTCTGGCTGTATGTTTAGGGTTGTTGTGCTGCTGGAAGGTGAACCTCGGCCCCAGTCTCAAATCTAGTGCAGACTGTAACATGTTTTTTTCTAAAATTGCCCTATATCTGGCTCCAGAACAAGATCTATCAGAAATGCCTAGACTGTCCAAATGTCAATGTCCCAATACTGAATCAAGAAAAGCAAGGTTGGGAGGGGACTTTAAAGGCACCGATGTGGACACATGTTATTATCAAATATAGAACAGTTTATTTATACATACAATTAAAACCAATATAGAAAAAAAAAAATCATACAAACAAAAACTGCATGTTGAATGTTATGAACAAGAAATTACAAAAGTTCTATTCCTCAAAGGAGCATGACAGCCCAAAGGGACCCCTACACGTTTCAACTCGCTGAGTCTTCTTCAGGGGATTCGTTATTTAGGAGTACAATGAATGGACTCTACAGGATAAATGTTAATCAATGACATACAATCAAAAATTGCTGTATACATATAAAAGCAACATGTCGTCTATATAAATATAACTCACAATATGTGGATTAACCACATGCCGACCGCGCTATAGTCGAAAGACGTCTACAGCCCGGTCGGGTTTTTTTACTCTGCCAATACTCTGCAATAATTTTTAATAGAAACAAAGAATTTTTTTTTTTTACCGAATTTTCTGTATTTTTTGATTTATAGCGCAAAAAATAAAAAACCCAGCAGTGATTAAATACCACCAAAAGAAAGCTCGGTTTGTGTGAAAAAAAGGACACAAAATTAATTTGGGTACAGTGTTGCATGACGGAGTAATTGTCATTCAAAGTGTGAGAGCACCGAAAGCTGAAAATTGGTCTGGTTAGGAAGGGGGTTTAACTGCCCAGTGGTCAAGTGGTTAAAAGATAAGGATATGCAGACACCAGAACAACTCCAAAAAGTTCAGGAGCCAGGGGACAATTTAAGGGAAAGTGGCCTAGTGTATAATAAGACCTGGCGAGTATCTCATCCTAAGCAGGACCAAAAAGCCCCCACTACCAAGAAATTGGTCAGCATGGGGTTCTAGTAATAATCATGATAGGTACAAACATACATTCTGGCTATACTATTAAAAGCTATCAGAGGTACTTACTTAACTCTTTAAATGGACCCTATATATCCAGACATTCAAGATATTGGACCATGTGCATCACAATGAATAGGAGAGCCGAACATAAAAAAGGACTGATACTAAAGAGGTTTTGAGCCCTGAGTTGTTATCTAAGTGGGTCAAAAAAGTACATGGGTTACCAGCAAGGATGTAGCTTTATATCCAAGAATTAGGAAGGCAGTTGCTGCCTGTATGGAAAAAACAAAAATAAAGACTGTAAGTAGCCCAATAGGGACACGAATAAATAAAAAAAAAAAAAAAAAAGGAAGAAAAATAGTAATCCAACAAGCTAGCTTACCCCAATGTACTATTGAATTGATGTACAGCAACGGTCCTCTACTTACTGGAAGGTCTGCATATACTGCTGGGGAGACAGAAGCTCCCCTTCATATAGTCACTGAATGGGCGAAGTTCAAAAAACATAAGCCCAAATATTCGTGAAGAAACAAAGCCAATAAAAAAGGACCCTGTTGCCAGAGAACTCATACAGCAAGCGCTTGTTTCCATGCAGCAGCTGCCAATCCCCGTTCCTCTAATGCCAATGTGCATGCGCGGAGTCATAGACAGAGACGAGTGAGGTTTGGAGCAGGCATGCGCAAGGACGCATCCATATGAGCGAGTGTGCATCCATGAATCCTGGCGCACGGCACCCTATTTAAACAGAGAGTCTGCTGGATTGTCTTCAGCTTGTTCCTGTGTTCCTGATTACTGCTTCTGCCTGCTGACCTTGTTCCTGAAAACCCAGCTTCCTCTGACCACTCTCTTGGATCTTCCCTGCCTGTTTATCTGCCTCTGCTTACAATACTGACCTTGACTTGGACTTATGACCACGGCTCTGCCTTCTGATTGTGTACCCCGCTGCCAGCCTGTTGCCAACCTCTGCCTGTTCCTGACTATGGTTCTGCCTTCTGATTGTGTACCCCGCTGCCAGCCTGTTGCCAACCTCTGCCTATTCCTGACTCTGTAGTTGATCCTGAACCTGTGTTTACCTACCTGGCTCCCGCTGAACACGTCTGGTGATCAGTCTCCACATTTTCTCGACAGGGGTTCCTGTGTCTCCAAGCTTCAGCCTGCAAGCACCTGCACCCTTCCGTTGCCCTAGCAGTCCCTGTCTCCACCACCAGGAGTGCTCCGACCCGAACCGTGCAAGAGGTCACCTCATCATCTCGGGCTCCGCTGTAAGGTACGTGACACCTGTACAATGACACGGCAAACACAGCGAGTTTCGCCGTGAGCCACGTACGGTGTGCGTTCCAACCGCCAAACTTTACCCCACCTTGCACCGCGGGACACAGTGTCACCTCCAGTCGACGCAAATGTTATGTCCGGTTGTGACGAAGTGGTGCGTGCATCAAACTGATGCAGCGATGCCAGCACGCAGTGTTCGGCCCCAGAGCACCGGAAGCATGGACTGTGACCCTGATCCCTGGAACCACACAACCTCTCCTGGATCAAACATTGGTGAATGAAGGATGATGGAATATGACCATCCAAGATGGAAAAGACAAACACCAAGGAGGTGGAGAATGTCCCCCGCTCCAGAAACTGTATTTGGCTCCATCCATCTTCCCATCAACTCTGACCAGATTCCCTATCCCTGCTGAAGAAAAGCATCCCCACAACATTATGCTGCCACCCCCATGTTTCACAGTGGGGATGGTGTGTTCAGGGTGATGTGCAGTGTTAGTTTTCCTGCCACACGTTTTGCTTTTAGACCAAAAAGTAAAATTTTGGTTTCATCTGACCAGAGCACCTTCTTTCACATGTTTGCTGTGTCCCCCACATGGCTTCTCACAAACTGCAAATGGGACTTCTTATGGCTTTCTTCCTCCCACTCTTCCATAAAGGCCAGATTTGTGGAGTGCATGACTAATAGTTGTCCTTTGGACAGATTCTCCCACCTGAGCTGTGGATCTCTGCAGCTCCTCCAGAGTTACTATTGGCCTCTTGGCTGCTTCTCTAAATAATGTTCCCCTTGCCTGGCCTTTCAGTTTAGGTGGACGGCCATGTCTTGATAGGTTTGCAGTTGCGCCATGCTCTTTTCATTTTCAGATGATGGATTTAACAGTGCTCTGTGAGGTGTTCAAAGCTTGGGATAATTGTTTATAACCTAACCCTGCTTTACACTTCTCCACAACATTATCCCTGACCTGTCTGGTGTGTTCCTTGGCCTTAATGATGCTGTTTGTTCACTAAGGTTCTCCAACAAACCTCTGAGGGCTTCACAGAACAGCTGTATTTATACTGAGATTAAATTACACACAGATGAACTCTAGTAATTAGGTGAATTCTGAAGGCAATAGGTTCCACTCGATTTTAGTTAGGGGTATCAGAGTAAAGGGGCTAAATACAAATGCACACCACACTTTTCAGATATTTATTTGTAAACATTTTTGAAAAACATTTATAATTTCCCTACCACAATTATGTGCCAATAAAATACATTTATGTTTTTGGTTGTAACATGACAAAACCTAGAAAATTTCAAGGGGTATGAATACTTTTTCAAGGCACTGTAAAACAAACCTCGCCCTTAGCATGTTTACCTCTTTGGGGCAATGGCAGATAAAATCTTCTACGGAGTCGGCTGTGCCTAGTAATGTACATAAATAGAGTCATGCTCTTACAGCATGTCCCAAATGCAGAGGTACATTTTTAATGGGTAGTGGGGGTTTCTAGGTTAGATTAGCCTAGGGACTAGGTCAGGAATGGAAGGTCAGGGGGATTTTAGAGGGGCAATAATAGTTGCCCTGTAGGCATACAACCACAACTGAAGGTCAGTATTCCACCCAGTTAGGCATTTAATCTAAATTGGGTGTCTGTGGTTTAGACACAAGGCTTAAAGAATACGTGGTTAAAGAAGACAACAGTGAAATATAAACCAATGTTTAAGCATCTCGCTATCTTTCCCAGGTTATCCTTAAAAATTGCAGATTACACTTCTAGCTCTTACTATTTGGCTGCAAATTTTAGAGCAGAAAGGGTTGATTTACTAAAGCCGGAGAGTGCAAAATCTGGTGCAGCTGTGCATAGAAACCAGTTTCTGGGTTTTATTGCCAAAGCTTAAATGAATGAGCTAAAGTTAGAAGCTGATTGGCTACCATGCAAAGCTGAACCAGCTTTTGTACTCTCCAGTTTTAGTAGATTAACCCCACTGGACTCCGTCAGCAGCTTAGTTTCCTTGCAGTGAATCAGCACCCTTGCAATCTACCAATCTAATGGAAACACAGAGCAGAGGAAGCTGAGCTGCTGAAAGAACCAACTTCAGTTTGCTGTGAACTTTGAGGATGAATCATTTCACAGTGCCTGCAGTGACAAAGGTCATTAAAGGCCTGTTTACCCATTTATTGCTAGTTTAGGTCTATAGCCTTGCCACAGTTCTTCTTTAAAGTCTACTTTAGCCCCAGCATAGGAATTGCTGAATATAAATGTTATTCAGAACACTGGATATAGCACTGCTTGTATCTTACTAACAGTTTGTCTAATCTCCCATTAAATCAACCATTTCCTTTTCCAATGTTTACAGAAATCCTTGCTAAGTTCTAACTACCCAGCTTATAAACAATTCACCAACACTTAATTAGTGAATAAAGATTCTACTTCTGTCTCTAAACCCAATTACTCCCCCATGGGGTGCTGCCATCCTGTTTCTCAGATAGAATAGAGAAAGTGAAGCCAGGCAATCAGTTGAAATCTAGGTGTTTCGAAAACATGTGTCACTGACTGCATGGCAATAGGCAATGGCATACATCTGGCCAGGGGGTGTGAATAATGATGGGTACAGAAGCATAGTGTTTAGTACAAGTCCTGCCCTAGAGAGCTTTACATTATCACAGTGGCTGGACTTAAATTTGGTCAAAACATTTCACTTACAGTAACAGAACCGACCAGATCACAATCTACTAGAAAATGTAATGTCTGTCCGTTGGATTAAACAAAAAAAAATTAATTTTTTTTTTTAATACGCAACACATACCTACATACCAAAATTAACAGTGAGTTTACATATGTATTAATTATTTTCTTCACTTCCAATTTTAGTAGTTTTTTTTTTTTTCTATAGGTGGTTTCATGTGGAGCATTCTAACTAAGAAAAAAGAAAAATATATATATACTTTGATATCTTTGCACGAGTTACTATTTTATCTGCTTATTTTTCTTTGGACTTACTACTGTTTTTCTTTACATTTTCTTTATTTTTAATGTACTGAAATACACTAGTGTAGCATTATACACATTGACAACAGTGTATGTCTGTAAGTCTGTACCAATACATGATACAGCATTAATGTATGCCAATCAGTGTCACTTCCTATCATTTTCTCCAAGTCACTATTTTACCCTCAGTGTCAGTCAGGGTTAGAATCAAAAGGTCGGGAGGTTAAAGCTAAGAATTTGGGAGTTAGGTAAAAGTGGAAATCTCTCAAAAAAATTTCACTGCCCTAAGTCGTTCCAAAGAAAGTTAAAAACAAGGTATTGGATTCACATTTTCCAAAGGTGCATTCAATTATCATTGAGCACCATATCTCTAGTTTGGCAGCTCATCACAAATTGGGGACAGCCCATAGGAACAGAAGTCACCCAGCGCTCAAAATCCAAGTATGAGCAGCACCAAATCAAATGTCTAATGCCGCGTACACACGGTCGGAATTTCCGATGGAAACAGTCCGATGGGAGCTTTTCATCTGATTTTCCGACCGTGTGTATGCCCATCGGACTTTTTCTGTCGGAATTTCCCACGGACTTTGGATTGAGAACCTGTTCTTAATTTTTCAGACGGAAAACCTTTCCATCGGATTTTCCGATCGTGTGTATGCAATTCCGACACGCAAAATTCCGACGCATGCTCGGAAACAATTCGACGTGTGTTGTATGCCGCTGTGTTATTGACCGGAATTTGGTGTGACCGTGCGTAGGCAAAACAGTTTGAGCGAAATTCCGTCGGAATTCCGACGGGAAAACCATCAGAGCTTTTTTCGACGAGAATTCCGACCATTAGACATAAGAGTCTAAATTCTTTTTAATGAAGAAACTGGTTTAAGGCAAAAACATACATACCAGGCAACGGATTTTGGGGACTAACGTCTCCTTCTTCAGGGCTCTCAAATGATAGGATTCTGGAGATGGTATAGTAACCACAGATAATTTGTTTGTGGTGTGCAAGTCATGGAACACCTTAAAAACTTGTGTCATAAAGATGCTTTTTATGTCACAAGCGTTTGAGGTGTTTTATTACTTCCCCAAAGTTCCATCATTTTAAACAAGAGCCCTGAGGAAGGGGAAGTTTGTCTGACCTCCGAAACACATTGGTTGCTTTGTACATTTTTTGCTGTTAACCAGTTTTTATCATTAAAATATGTTAGACTTTTGGACATTTGCTTTGGTGCTCTTAGTAGACTGTCCATACTAGATAGTTCCAAGACAGGACTAGATACAGACAAGAGCAGTATCAACTGGATATTTCCTGTAAAGCATCAGTCCATTAGGATTTTATGTTGGGTAGAGGTTTGCAGGTCACTCACGGGCTTCTTAATTTATTTTAGTTTAGGGTAGAGTAAGGCCCCTTTTACACTGGGGTGGGGAGCCGCGGTGACGGTCAAGCAGCGCTATATTTAGCGCTGCTTTACCGTCGTTTTAGCCGCGGTTTTCGGCCGCTCGCGGTGCGGTTTTACCCCCGCGAGCGGCCGAAAAAGGGTTAAAGACCCCCCGCAGAGCTTTGCGGCGGTATCACCGCGGTATTACCGCGGTGTCCCATTCTAATCAATGGGAAGGAGCGGTATAGGAGCGGTGAACACACCGCTCCTATACCGCTCCAAAGATGCTGCTAGCAGGACTTTTTTGACCGTCCTGCTAGCGCACCGCTCCAGTGTGAAAGCCCGCCGGCTTTCACACTGGAGTTAAAGGGGCCGGATTTTTTCAGGCGGTATACAGGCGCTATTTTTAGCGCTGTACCGCCTGAAAAACGCCCCAGTGTGAAAGGGGCCTAAGGAATGAATAGAGAACCCTGTCATGTGTTTTTGGTATCTTTGTCCTATTAGGAATAATTTAATTTACTGTAATTGCCCTGTACACACTACAGGAAGTGTGAGGAAATCTCCCCAATTAATGATAAATCCTACCTTTGATAACTGTCACTGGAACAGACTAGAAATTAGGTCAGATGATCTAATTTTGCAGCAGCTGTACACTGGAGTTGATGTCAGCGTAGTCTTCCGACAAAGTGAATGAAGTCTATGCTGACATTGGTGACCTCCTATAAAACGGAGGTTGGTCATCACCCCATTCTAGCACGTGCAGGTTCTTTTAGTCAGAAAGAGGTAAGTTTATTTTAAGGATTCCTAGCTGTTTAAAGTTGACCCAAATTTGAAAATCAGCTCCACTTTAAGGTGTAGGTTCATCTTTTCAAAAAGAAAGAAAAGGAGAACCAACACCCTACAACCTCCCCTTGTCCCTGCTGTAATTACCTCTGTGGGTCATGGGCTGTCAGCACCCACGGCCATCCAGGGATTGGCAATTCCCACTCTTCTCCCTCTTCTTTCTGCAGGGTTTTCAGGACAGATTGGAGCAATTCTAAATTGGTCAGAAACAGCAAAGAGAGCTGCTCTGATATGTCCCAGAAACCCTGCAGAAAGGGGGAGAGGGGATCAGGGGTTTTAAATCCCTGGACTGCTGCACTAGCTGTGTGGGCACTGGCAGCTAACTACCCACAGAGGTAAGTAAAGTGGGGACCAGGAAGGTGGGGAGGCTGTAAGTAGTTACCGTATATACTCGAGTATAAGCCGAGATTTTCAGCCCTTTTTTTGGGCTGAAAGTGCCCCCCTCGGCTTATACGCGAGTCGCCGCCATCTGCCTACCTGATCAGCTTGTCATGCAGACAGACGGCGGCCATTCCAGTGTTCAAAAGCCGTGCCTCCTCGTCTGTGATAGGCGGAACACTCAATTTCCCAGCAGTCAGCGTTCCGCCTATCATGGACATCCTCTCATCCTCGTCCGTGGAATGAGGATGAGCGGATGTCCGTGATAGGCGGAACACTGACTGCTGGGAAATTGAGTGTTCCGCCTATCACAGATGAGGAGGAGGCGCGGCTTTTGAATACTGGTATGGCCGCCGTATGTTTTGCTATGACACGCTGATCGGGGCACAAAGCTGCAGAACGGCACACAGAGCGTCAGATGGGCACAGAGCTGCAAAACGGCACAGAGAGCATCAGATGGTCACAGAGCTGCAAAACGGCACAGAGAGCATCAGATGGGCACAGAGCTGCAAAACAGCACACAGAGCTGCAGAAGGGCACACAGAGGCATCCACAGGACACAAGTAGGCTGCAATGGACACAGGGAGGTATGCAGCTGCTGATGGGCATTGTTGACCCTCTTTTCCACTTACAGTAGCTGCTGCATTTCTCACCCACGGCTTATACACGGGTCAATAAGTTTTCCCAGTTTTTTTGTGGTAAATTAGGGGCCTCGGCTTATATTCGGGTCGACCTATACTCGAGTATATACGGTAGTTCTCCTTTTCATTTTTTTCTGAAAGGGTGAATCAACCCTTTAAGAAACATGACTGAGATTTAATACTAAACTGTACTATTAAAAATACTGCCCACATGAAATTAGGTTGTGCTGGCATCTTTTCTACTGCATGATAGAAAATGAATGCTGGAATCAGATTGACGTTCATAAACAACCTCAGTAACTTTATGTTACACTAGTTTAATGATTAAGTCCGCAGAGCATTATTAAGCCTTAAAAAAACACGTATTTCAACATTCTGAGTCTCTACTGTGAAATGGAATGTAAAAGCTGAACATTATACAGACAAGATGACCTTGTAATTAGGAAAAAAAGGTGAAAAGTTTGACTTTATAAAAAAAGCAATCACCCTTAGCTGACAGGTGTGTGACTACTGGTGTCTGCTATGTGGTATGACGGACAGAAGCTGATCACTATCACACGTCTTACTAGGGCTGTGCTATCACATAGCCAAGAAATGTGTTATAAAGGCCCCGCAGTGATAGGGTCCCGATCCAGCCTCCCAATCAGCCGCCACTGACAATTTCAGCTAATCCATCGCCCCAAGCAAGAGCATATTAAGGACTCACAAGTTGCACACATATTAAGGAAAACCGCATACTTTTTCGGGGTTAAAAGGTTGGTGTGAATGAATAAGCAGCATGCAGTAATGCTAAGTCACCATTCTCGTCTTCAGCGATCCTGTTGGGGGTTGCGTGCTTGTCTATTTTTTTGTGTATGATAAACACTGAAAACCTGCTTTTTCTAAAAGACGCCTTTGCTTGCAGCCATTTTATTGTGCCAAAATAAAAGTACAGTAAGAGGAAATACTCACAAAAATTCAATAAGATCGAAAGATTAGCAGTTTCTGATCTAGGACATGCAATTCCATAAAAATACTCAATTTATTTACATTTTCAAACAAATCTAAACCCATAAAAAATGATAGCCTGCAGCTTACTAGTCCATAGATGTGGTGGTTGCATTATATTTAATTTTTTAGGCTTTTTTCTTTTATTTTCAACTGGTAATCCTACAAATACCACTTCCTGTCCCTTGGTGGCTATTAGAGCTGCACGATTAATCGTTAACAATCAAGATCGCAATCTTTCCCCCCTCGCGATCTTGACAAAGCATTTTCCGATTCTTTCTATGCAGAGAATTCTCTTCTGAAGGCGACAGCTGTCAAAATAACAGGCAGACTGCCAAGTATCACAACATTCCTGAGCCCTGAGCTAACTATAAACATTGTAACCTTTTGTCATTTAGATCAAAGGAATGAACTTCAGTATGTAAATGAGGGAAGTTTAACCACTTAAAGGCTAAACCTTTTTCTGACACTTGTTGGTTTAAAGTTAAAATCATTATTTTTGCTAGAAAATTACTTAGAAACCCTGAACATGTATATCTATATGTTCTGTGAAGCCCTCAGAGGTTTGTTAGAGAACCTTTGTGAACAAACAGCATCATGAAGGCCAAGGAACACACCAGACAGGTCAGGGATAAAGTTGTGGACAAGTTAAAAGCAGGGTTAGGTCATAAAAAAATATCCCAAGCTTTGAACATCTCACGGAGCACTGTTCAATCGATCATCCGAAAATGGAAAGCGGATGGAACAACTGCAAAGCTATCTAGAGATGGCCTTCCACTTAAACTGACAGGCTGGCCAAGGAGAGCAATAATCAGAGAAGCAGCCAAGAGGTCCATGGTAAATCTGGAGGAGCTGCAGAGATCCACAGCTCAGGTGGAAGAATCTGTCCACAGGACACCTATTAGTCGTGCACTCCACAAATCTGGCCTTTATGGAAGAGTGACAAGAAGAGAGACATTTTTGAAAGAAAGCCATAAGAAGTCCAGTTTGCAGTTTGTGAGAAGCCATGTGGGGGACACAGCAAACATGTGGATGAAGGTGCTCTGGTCAGCTGAGACCAAAATTTTACTTCTTTGGCCTAAAAGCAAAATGCTATGTGTGGCGGAAAACTAACACTGCACATCACCCTGAACACACCATCACCACCATGAAACATGGTGGTGGCAGCATAATGTTCTGGGGATGCTTTTCTTCAGCAGGGACAGGGAAGCTGGTCAGAGTTAATGGGAAGATGGATGGAGCCAAATACAGGACAATCTTAAGGCCCATACACACGATCTGACTTTTTGACAACCAACATGCAAATTAGCTGTTTTGGACCTACATCCGACCGTGTGTACGCTCCATCGGACCAACTTTTTCCAGGTTTCATCGGACTTTTGTTGGCTGTGCGAACGGACCAACTTTCTGCCAACAAAAGTCCGATGGACCAAAGTCCGACCGTGTGTACACAAAACCAACGGACTTTTGTGCAAACCAATGCAGAACCAATGTAAAAGATCAGACAACAATACAGAAGTTGACCAAAGGTGGCGGTAAAGAGCAGAAAAACCAAGTGATTTGGTGAAAGTTGGCTGAAAAAGTCCTTCCGTGTGTATGCAATACCAACTTGGGGCAAACGCCCTTTGGACAAAAATCCATGGGAAAGTTGGTCCACGGTCCGATCGTGTGTATGAGGCTTTAGAAGAAAACCTGATAGAGTCTGCAAAAGACTTGAGACTGGGGCTGAGGTTCAACTTCCAGCAGGACAACGGCCCTAAACATACAGCCAGAGCTACAATGCAATGGTTAGATGAAAGCATATTTGTGTGTTAGAATGGCCCAGTCAACGTCCAGACCTAAATCCAATTGAAAATCTGTAGCAAGACTTGAAAGTTGCTGCTCACAGAAGCTCTCTATCCAATCTGACAGAGCTTGGGCTATTTTGCAAAGAAGAATGGGCAAAAATGTCACTCCCTAGAGCTAGTCTATAACATAAAATACATTTATTTTTTTGGTGGTAACATGAGAGAATTTGGAAAATTTCAAGGGGTGTGAATACTTTTTCAAGGCATTGTAAATGGGCTTCTCTACATGCGATAAATGCCCCAAAGTAGCACTAGAACATGCACAGAAAATGCATGCTTTTTCTTGTGGGCTGCCCTGCGCTTGTTAACACGCAGATGTGAACGTATGGTAATCCAAGCACAACATGCTTTGCAACGCATTTTCAAAATGCACAGCAAAAGCACACGGTTGCTGCTCGTTTGGAAATTCACAGATGTGAATGCAGCCTAAATGGTAACGCAAACGTGACACGCGTTGCTACGTGTTTTTTTTAAATGAATGGCAAAGCATGCATTTTCTTGTGGCTTGTGTCTGAAAATGTGCAGATGCAAACAAATGTTAATGCAAGAGCTCTGTGTGTTGCCGTGCATTTTCTAAACGCACAAAACATAATTTTTTTTGCAGGCTGTTGTGCATTTGGAAACGTGCAGATGAACGAATGGTAACGCAAGAACGACACATGTTGCCACACATTTTTAAAAAGCATAGCATGGTGTTCATTTTCAGAAATTGCCGTTTGTTTACAAAACACACGACAAAGCATGTGTTTTCTTTGCTGATTGCTGTGCATTTAGAAACATGTAAATGAGAAGACAGCCTAAATGGTAACACTGACGTGACACACATTGCTGTGCATTTTTGAAACGCATGGAAAAGCATGCGTTTTTATTGCAGGTTGCAGTGCGCTCAGAAACATGCAGACGAATGATAATACAAGCAGGCCACACATTTTCCAAACGCTCATCAAAGCATACATTTACGTTTTTGGTGGTAACTTGACAAAATGTGGAAAATTTCAAGGGGTATGAATACTTTTTTAAGGCACTGTATATTTGAAAATTGATAAGTCCTGATGTACTGATGGCCTGTCTCATTTCTCGAGGTCCTTAAATGCTAGGACAGTACAAATTCCCCCCAAATTGTCCCTTTTTGGAACGTAGACAGTCCGAGGGATTTAGTAAGAGGCATGGTGAGTTTTTTGAAGTTGTAATTTATTTGTCACAATTTTCTTGAAAATTAAAATTTTTCACTATTTTTGTTTTACATACTGTCACAAGTGCAGTACAGTGTTATCATATGATTGATGTGGCAGCTATCAGGGACACTGGTGACAGTATGTTAAATATTTTTTTTTTTTATTAAAAATGTATTCAATTTTTGAAACTTTTATTTCATTGGTTTTATTTTTTACTATATTTTTCACAACCTTTCATCAGAACAGTTCACTGTCACCATAGTAATACTGTACTACCCTAAGGGGGTGAGGAGGGATTTTTATTTTTTACTCTTTGCTGTTACAGTACAATGAAGATCATTGTAACAGCAAAGTTTTCAACCATCTTAAATGGGTTACCCATCACTAGTGATCTGTGATTGGTTATAGCTAATCACATGGTACAGGGTGCTCTGTTTGGCCCAGGTACCATCTGATAGATGTGTGCCATTTGAAACACACTAGCAAATCCACCAAGAAATGGGCTCAGGAACAAGAAATATAGCGTTATGAACTTCCCTAGCCAAAGCCTTGGTTTTTAACCCATAGAAATGTGGAAGGATTTGAAACTAACTAAGTAACTTGTAATTTGAAACACTGCTGCAACTTGAATGTCACACGATTTTGCTGCAATTTCAGGGAATGCCTGCGTAAACTCGCATCAAAGTCAGACCAAGTGCAGGGACTACGGTACTTTAAAGTCTGTGCGACTTGACGTCGCACAGATATGAATGGTCATCATTGAGAATCATGGGGTGCGACTTTGCACTCCCAAGTCACAGGACAAGTCACACAAGTGTGAAAGGGGCATAGCACTTTCAGGCCAGCCAGCAGAAATCAGGTGAAATTTAAGCAGTGTATGGACAGCTTAAAGTGGAGCTCCACCCAAAAGGGGAAGATCTGGTTGTTCGCACCCCCCCTCCACACTTTTTTTAGGGGGGGGGGGGGGGGGGGGTACCTGGTTTTGACAGGTGCCTACTCCCACTTCTGGGTAAGATCATTGCAGTGATCTTCGAGCATTCCCCGCCCGCTGCCTTCTGGGGCACACACAGTTCCCAGAAGATGGGGGGACCATTTAGAAAGCATAAAGCCTGAAGGCTTCATGACGAATCAGCTCAAGGTGCCGACATCACGGGATCCCTGGACAGGTAAGTAGCTGCTGACTTTTAATTATTTTTTTTATTTTTTTTAGACTGGAGCTCCTCTAACACATAAAAACAAATAAAAATTTTGTATGCAATATATTTACACATGACTTGCCTCTCCCTGACTAATTCGTTTGTCCTATGTATGTACCTGTTATGGATTTAGAATAACCGACTTGATAATATAAAAATGGTTGAACGGCCCCTTTGGTATCAGGGCATGCAGCAGCCAGCGAATCCCACGTCCACAGCAGCAGGGAAACAGTTAAGTCTCAGGAGTGACAGCATGCACCTGAGACTCATTAAAGGACCTTTAAAAATGAGTCAGAGATGTGGAGCAGTACAGTGACGGAGGACTCAGTTGTCCCTGCTGTGGTTAAAAAAAAAAATAACAATAAAATAAAAAGGCTGCAGATGGAAAAGCGGGCCCTGGGAGATCGTGGGAAGCCAAAGAGAAGCAGACAAGCTGAGGTGCCAGGAGAGTACGCTCTGCGAGTCTGGCACTATTTCGGGATCAAGCAGTCGACAAGCAGAGACCACACTGGATTTAGAGTGATGATTGTCTATAGACACTGCTGTGGGGGAGGAGGGATGGGGCAGAACAAGCACACACTGCAAATATTTATTTGTACCATTTTTTTATTATCTGCTATAAGCTGTGATGCAGACAGGCATGGAGTTTTAAATTATGCAGATATTTTATTGACGACATTTGTATTTGGTTGGTAATGTGTCTAGAAATATGCTGCACTGATTCATATACCTAAAGAAACAACAACCAAATCAAAATAGTGCTACATATAAATTGTATAATCCAAAATCACCATATAATCACCATATATGTCCTTCATACAAATGTCGGTGAATAAGGCTGTGGTGCAATACACCAATCGTGATCAAGACCACATAAACAGTTCAACTTGGTGAGAACAAATTGTGTGATTGCAGTCACCTCCACCAATCCCCTTTTGGCCACACTCTCACCTTATGAATTGATCCTCATTAGAAAGGTCGTATTGTGCCTTTAATCAAATCAATCGGAATCCACAAACCCAGCTGGACTCTCCCAAGGCTCGCACAATCCTGCCCAGAATTCTCACTTGGTAAATCCAGCAATCCTCTCAGCTCAGGTGATACAGCGTGGATCAGTGCTCAAAAAGATACAAAAGCTGACATAGTGCTCACTGAAGTATTTTTATTATTAAAAGTGAAGAAAATGCACTCACATAATAACTGAATATAATCAACAAAATCACTTTATAAACATTGCAATGCTGCTCGGGTGGAAGGCTCTAACATTGGTAATACACAAATACCTCCAGCCGCATGGAAAAACCCACTTTCGCAAAGCACTACCAGGCCATGCCCTATGTGTTCCGTGGGTCTTACATCATCATGGACACCAGGAATGTTACACTAAATCCACTTTATTATTTGAAGAGCACCTGTGGCAGAAATGGCTGCAAGCACTGATCAGAGGGGGACCATTGCATCTTTAATGGGTGAGCAATTACGATGGAAGAAAAATTTGGAAATGTTATATATAAGATATGCAGTCAGGAGGGCAACATTCATTGAGAGGAGGCTTTGCCTTATTCTGCCATGTACGATATTAGATCTGGCCTGTGTTTTAAGAACATGGACCTAGCATCAGATACACACCGATCAGCCATAACATTATGACCACCCATCTAATATTGAGTCGGTCCCAATTTTGCCACCAAAACAGCCCTGACCAGTCAAGGCATGGACTCCACTAGACCTCTAAAGGTAAGCTGTGGTATCTGGCACCAAGCCATTGGTAGCAGACTCTTTAAAGTGATTCTAAAGGATATTTAAAAAAAAAAAAAAAAACATGTTATATTCGCCTATTCTGTGAAACGGTTTTGCACAGAGCAGCCCTGATCCTCCGCTTCTGGGGTCCCTCGCTGGCGTCCTGGCTTCTCCTCTTCAGCAAGAGACCACCGTAGGAAGCTGCTTCCTATGGGGGCATCCGTGCAGGCTTGAATGCATTAGGGTAAAACCTATTTACCTTTAGAACCACTTTAGGTCCTGTAGGTTGCGAAGTAGGGCCTCCATGGACGGGACTTGTTTTTCCAGCACATCCCACAGATGCTCAATCAGTTTGAGATCTGAAGTATTTGAAGGCCAGGTAATACCTTAAACACATGAATATGTGTGAGGAGGCACACATCTTTGATAAAAGATTACCCCAAATTAAATTTTACAGGCGATACATAGATGATGTGTTGATCCTATGGGAAGGAACAGCAGATTCCCTTAAAAAGTTTATGGATGATATAAACCATAACAGGTATGGGATCTCCTTTTCTGGGAAGTGGGAACATCAACAGATTTATTATTTGGATTTACAGATTTTTAAAAATGGAAATGATTTGCACACAAAAACCAACGGACCAACCTCGAGTTGCCATCACCCCAAATGGAAGGAGAACATTCCTAAAGGTCAACTGTTGAGGTTACGAAGAAACTGCAACACGTTGGAGGATTTTGAACTGCAAGCTGATATTCTGATTATGATGCCTTCATAACTGGTTACAACATGGAGTATCAATCAATCAAACATATTATTATGAAAAAACTGGCCCATTTTGAAAGAAGATAGGGTTCTATCCAAGATCTTACAAAAAAAAAAAAGTTTGTATACAGAAGTGCTCCTACCCTCAGAAACCACGTGGTTCATAATGCCATTGACACTCCAAAAACCATCAAATTATTTCTGTGTCAGAAATGCTTACCATGTAGAGTGAGCAAACAACCAAGGAGAAAAGAGTCCTTCAAGTCTAGAGTTAACAATAAGGAATATCAAATAAGAGAACTAATCACATGTAACAACACACGTCACCTAAGATATTGAGTGCCCTTGCCACTTACAATATGTAGGGAGAACCACCAGACCTCTGTTCGTGAGGATTAGAGAACACATCAATAATATAAGAAAAGGTTTCCGAAACACAGTCTCTCAAGTCATTTTAAAGAAGTACACCATAGGGACCCCATCTGGCTGATTTTTTATGGAATAGATCAAATTAGAGACCACTGGAGGGGTGTACACAAAAGGATTCAGGTGTCAAAGAATGAGACTAGGTGGATATACAGGTTGGGGTCCTTAGCGCCTGGAGGACTCAACCTGGATATCGACCTTAATTGTTTTATATCCAATTTTTAAGACCCTACAAATTCCACTTTGGGTATTCTTTATTTTCTAATATCACTAGACCCAAAATATTCTCTAATCTGTAAAGGTCCAGTCTCTTGTAATTACTGAAGTTGGTCTCTGGTAGTCTAGGCTGATTGTAAGATGGGATATAATATAACCACCCTAGATACAAGATCTTCCATTTTCTAATTAAACAACAACCAAGATGAACATAGATACGAAATATTTCTAACTACACTTTTAAAATTCATGTTTTGTATGCATTTATCGATATATATATATATATAGAGATAGATCTATCTATCTATCTATCTATTTGTATGTTAAAAAAAAAATATATATATATATATATATATATATTATATATAAAAAATTCATTTGTTTCCCTTTTTTTTTATGAATTTAAGGGGAACAAATGGTTTAAAAAGAGCAAATGATGTTATAATTCTTTTCCCTCCTTTTATAATTGAAAATTTCTAACAAAGATTATTTTGTTATTAGTTTTACCAGGTAATATCTGTATTGTACATGGTGATTGGACATGCGGAGAGACATTCATATATGATCACTAGGGGCGTTTTGTCCCGATCTGAGCAGTATTCCCTCTGGGGATTACTTTGACCATTTCATACGTCCATGCCTTAAACAAACTTTGTCCAACTAGACCTGCGTAGTTGCAGGCACATCCAACTGAATTTTTTGGCCCCCACGAACATTATGCACCTACACAGGGGGTTGGCCCAGAACCACCGCTCACTATATATGACGTGAGGTGTACCAAGATGGCACCGCCTCAGACTACGTCCTATGACGAAACGTGCAAGGCGGAGCCACGTCACTTCCGGTCTGTGTTTTTTTCCTGGTCTGTGAAACACACGCCGCCTCGGACGGCTTTACTGTGTTCTATCATTCCTGATTTTGTTGGTTGGGCATATGGTTTGACCCGCTTTTTATACTGTGTGACTAATAAATATTTTATCAAAGGAGTCACGCTATGAGTACCCATCTTTTATGTCCACTTATATGAGGATATCCTGCGCCTGGTGTACCACGGATGAGGTGATCGGTCCAGATATTGCCATTAAAGCAAACCTGACTACACGTGCTCTACCCCTGCAGGGGTACAAAGATCTGGTGAGTGTGGAACCGAAGGGGAGCACTACTGTCACTTCATCATTTTGCTGCACTGAAGTCACGAATAAGTGTATGCAGAGAGCACTTTGGACATCTGCACAAGTCACTCGGGGATATTGCATATATTTATACTAAAGACTGAATCATTTATTATATATATATATATATATATATATATTTTTTCACATGAGGACACTGTTTTGGTTCATTTTTTGCGGATTAATTTATACATTATATATATATATATATATATATATATATATATATATATATATATATATAGTGTATAAATATATATATATATATATATATATATCTTTTTATGTTTTCACAGTTTTTTTTTTATTTGTGTAATTTTGCACATTTATGGTAGGCTGTGTCACACACTTGGTGATATATTAGCACATTGCACTTTACAGTTTATTTTCTACCATATGCATTTTTAGTGGTTTAGTACACTACACTATTGTGGAATAATTTAACACTTCTGAAGGTCACTCTTCAGTTGAGGGGCAGCGCCACCCATACCTCTGTAATACCTCAAACTCATTGTTGTGTTTCTCAAACCATTCTTTAACCATTTTTGCTGTGTGGCAGAGAACATTTTCTTGCTGAAAGAGGCCACTGCCATCAGGTAATACCAGTTCCATGAAAGGGTGTACTTGGTCAGCAACAATGTTTAGGTACATATCAACGTAACATCCACATGCATGACAGGCCCAAGACTTCCCAGCAAAACATTGTACAAAGCATCATACTGCCCCTGCTGGCTTGCCTTTTTCAAATAGTGAATTCTAGTGCCATCTCTTCACCAGGTAAGTGACGCACACATATTCAAACATTCACATGATGTAAAAGAAATCAAAAAATCATGAATCATCAGACCAGGTCACCTTTCATTGCTCCATTGTCCAGTTCTGATGCTCACGTGACCTTTGTAGGTGATTGTGGCTGTGGACACAGGTTAACATAAGTCTCGCCGTTACAATTTGGCCCTTCTCAAAGTTGCTCATATCCTTACGCTTGCATTTTTTCTGCTTTCAACGCGTCAACTTCAGGGATAACATGTTCACTTGCTGCCTAATTTATCCTGCCAACTTTCACAGAAAGATGGCGGCTCAACAGTACTGTACACTACAGTCAGTTATAAACCTTTCTGCACAGAGGCTCTCTAGACTTATGCCCCTTTCACACGGGACGGATCCGTATTGATACACCTCGTGAAGATCCGCTGCTCAGCGGGGATCGCTCAGCTGATCTCCGCTGAGCCGGGGATGATATGGCGGTCCCTGCACACTGTGGACCGCCCTGTCAGATCTCCGCTCTTCCCTATGGGGGATCGGATGAACATGGACCGTCTGTCCGTGTTCATCCGATCCGCTCTGCAGACGGATGGAAAAATAGGGTTTTCCTCCGTCTGCAGAATCGGACAATAGCAGAGGCGGACGATATCGGGTGTCATCGGATGCTCATCCGCTGACACCCGCTATCCCATAGGGGTACATGCATCTTCGTTTTTCATCCGAAAACGGATGGATGAAAAACGGACATACGGTCCGCACGTGTGAAAGGGGCCTTAGCCACTGTTTTTTGCAGCACTGAGCTCCTGGTTTGTTTCTACCAGAGCCCTGCCTGCATGAAGTCTATTGGCTCTCCTGTGTGGTTGGTGTGTAAAAAAAAACTTAAAGTAGTATTAAAGCTTTATTTTTCTTTATTTTTTTAATAACAAACATGTTTTTTTTACCTGCTCTGTGCAGTGGTTTTGCACAGAGCAGCTCCGATCCTCTTTTGTTCAGGTCCCCTGCCAGTGCTCATGGCTCCTTTACCTCGAGCAGTGCCCCCAGAGAAAGCTGCATGCCCTGGGGGCACTGTTGCATGCTGGGTTCCGAGCCATGGCTCTATGTGTCCATACAGCCACGGTTCTGTCCTCCCCCCCATTCTCTTCTTAAATCGCTGTGATTGACAGCAGTGGGAGCCAATGGGCCCCTAATGCTGTCTCAGCCAATGAGGAGGAAGAGTCCAGGGATAGCCGAGGCTATCGAGGGGCGAAGGGTAAAAAACCTTCAACCTTTAGAACCACTTTAAAGCACGACTCCAGGAAAATTTAAAACTGTCCCTTGAGGTGAAGCTGTTCCTGCACTGCAAGAGTTAGAGCTTTGTCTACGGGAGAGGAGAAACACTTTTACTTACCCAATCCTCTGCTATCCCTGCAGATGGCACTCCCTTACACTTCAATAGTGGACTGTTCCTAGGCATCAACACTTCCAGTGCAGGGCTATGGAGCCTGCTTTGGTCTTGATGAGAACAGGATCCAAAACTGCGTGAGTGTGGGGGAGAAGAGGCTAAAGCTGGCCACAGACGGTTCAAATCTTGGCCGGTTCAGCAGTAATCAGCTGAGATTTGAACCATGTATGGGCAGGCTGAATGTACCCAAGTTGATCGATCAATCAACTTGGGTACAACCAGCCTGCCAGATTTTACACGTGGGAGGGATTCCCCTGTTAATATTGTCTGTGTTGATGGGGGAATTGATGGGTTGCAGGAAAGAATTTGCTCCATCTATGGCCAGCCTAAGGGGACCGGTCTAACAGCAGGGGGGGGGGGGGGAGATCAGGTGAGTAAATCTTCTTTTATTGTTCCCCTAGACCAGTGATGGCGAACCTTGGCACCCCAGATGTTTTGGAACTACATTTCCCATGATGCTCCACTACACTGCAGAGTGCCAGAGCATCATGGGAAATGTAGTTCCAAAACATCCGGGGTGCCAAGGTTCGCCATCACTGCCCTAGACCTTAATAAGTAATTAATGCTGGCGTAACTCCACTGCAAGGGATCATTTTTTGTTGCCTGGAGTTGTGCATTAAGCTTATAAATCTGCAGAAAAACTGAAGCTATTTAACAGACAAACAAACCTGGTTTGATTCTTTATTTTCTTAGAAGAATCAATAACTAATCTGCTTGAATGCTGCATGTGAAACCTCCACTTTTATTCAAGACTTTTATACCTCAACTTCTATGGACATAAGTTACAGACCGACAATTTGGCATTCTGCCTAATAGGCTCCGACATTGGGTACAGGTGCATCTGAGCTAAAGTTGGCTACTTAGTCTCTGTAAACCTGTTTATTAATACATTATATGGCCAAATGTTTGTGAACAACTGGTCATCACACCTATATGAGCTTGTTGAACATCCCATTCCATAACCATGGTCATAACAAGTTGGTTCCCTTTGTGGCTATAACAGTCTCTACTCTTCTTGGACAGTATTTTAATAGGTTTTGGAATGTGGCTGAGGTAATTTGTGCTCATTCAGCCAAAAAAGCATTTGTGAGGTTGGGTACTGATGTTGGATGAGAAGACCTGGCTTACAACTGGTGTTCAAATTCATCATAAAGGTGTTCAAAAGGGTTGAGGTCAGGGCTATGTGAAGGTCACTCAAGTTCATCCACACCAAACTGGTCAAACCATGTCTGGAACAGAAAATGGCATTCCCTAAACTTTATTCACAAGGTTGGAAGAGCACATTTGTCGTAGCAGCAAAGCCTAACTCCAGTTTAGGAAACTTTAAAAAGTTGATTTGGACCAAGCTGGTCCAAATAAACAATCTCCTTCACTAATACATGCAGTGGTTGTTAGTGATGTATAAACAGTATGTAACCTTAGCTACATACAGTATACAGCGCTGTATTCCGGCAGCAGGATGGAAACTTCCTGTTCCGCTCCCAAAACAAAATGGAATTGGGCTAAGCGCTGCTCAGCCATTTACAGTAAGCTTTTTTTTTGCTGAATGAATACAAAGCATCCTCTGATTGGCCGAGGCAAAGATTGCAACCTCATACATCTGCCGCCAATCAGAGGAAGCCTTGTATATATTCATAAAATGCAAAGCTTCCTGTGAATGGCTGAGCATCGCTCAACCTGACTCAACTTTGTTCTGGGAGCAGAACGGAAAGTCCCCAACTCGCTGCTGAAACACACCGCTGGATACTGTATGCTGATGCTACATACAGGTACAGTGGAACCTTGGATTACGAGCATAATCCGTTCCAGGAGAATACTCGTAATCCAAAGTTCTTGCATATTAAAGCAATTTTCCTATTGAAGTCAATGGAAACGAAAATAATTAGTTCAGCATTGACTTCAATGGCATGCAATACCGCATGTGGCCAGAGCCGGGGGGGGGGGGGGGATTCCGGAGAGCGGAAACAGACGAAAAGGCCTAAGGACACCTCGGCTGACCTCGGCAAACCTCGGAAAGACTTTGTTCCCGAGATTTGCCGAGGTCAGCAGAGCTGTCCTCTGGCCTTTCCATGCATTTCTGAAAGGCGCTGATCGGCGATGCTCGGCTCCGGCGCCCCCCTACCTCAGGCCAAACGCGTTACTGCACACCGCTTTGGCCTGAATCGTGCCCCTTTTTTTTGCGAGACAACACGCAAACTGAGTTACGATTTTTAAAAATACAATGCTGGTGTTGCGAAATGCTCGTTAACCGCGTTACTCACAATCCGAGGTTCCACTATATAAACAGGGTCGATGATAAATCCAAGGTGAAAAAACAAGCTTAACTTCCGACCAGCCCGCAGACAACCAAATAACCTGTCTAACAGTATGCGTTAAAAGCAGGGGTTTAGTCTGCCCACATTTGCAAATGCATGCATAAGCCACAGAGCCTCGCCAAGGCACCCTGGTATCTGTGGTACCTAACACTTACTTATAAGTGTCCCCACAGTGGAGGCACATGCATCCTGATGGATAGGTGAGAGCAGGTGGACTGAAGGGGAGCCACCCCTTCTTAAAAGGTACAGGGGCACACTGAACACCCAGCATATAGCACAATGGCTGTAAAGGTGTCAGTGCGTTGCCTGACCAAAAAAACATGACAGTGATACAAAAAAGATGCCACTTGCCCCATCTATAGCTGGCTATCGCAGTAAGAAGCATTGGAAGGCTAACAACAGATATAAACGAATAAACAGATGAATGATCCTCTGTTTTTTTTTGCATGCTAATCGCATATTAAAAATAACGTTTTTTTTAAATTGAGTTTACTAAAGTTACGCAAATTCTCGTACGACAGAATAAAAAATCAGAAGTGATGTAACGTGTTGTAGTGTATTTGTATTGCATTTTCAAACAACTGTACTGATTAAACGAGAATTGTACAATCTGGTATCGTACGAAAAAAATTTTTGTGCATGTCTGATAATATCGGATGAACTGTCATGATCGGCTCTTGAAAGCTCTATACTAACAATCATATTATCATACGAACGCTTTGAAAGCGTTATTTTTCTGATCGTGTGTATGGGGCTTAAGTGTGCGCTCCTTGCGTGCACCTGGCACAGTAATCGGAGGATACGGGAAAGCACCTAATGCATACTTGTGATACAGAGTTTTCCGATCATGTGACTGCTGTGACTGCCAATCACAGCTCACATGATCGGAATGCACTACTCCCGGCATTTAGAACCTCTTAAAGTGGTTGTAAACCCTTACAAACCACTTTGACCTACAGGTAAGCCTAGATTAAGGCTTACCTGTAGGTCCAATAAATATCTCCTAAACCTACATGGTTTAGGAGATATTTCGAAAAAAAGAGGCATCGCTGTCTACAGCGCATGCGCGCAGACAGCGGCGCGCAGGCACACTGAGCATGCCAAAATCACGGCGATATGCCGCTCTCGTGCGCATGGGCGGGAGTGACGTCATCGCTGCTCCAACGAATGGCTGGAGCGGCGAGACCCGGAAGTCACTCCGGGATTGATGGCGGCGGCGAAGGTCTGCATTAGGTCTGCGTTAGGAACATTAGATTGTATGATGGGACACAAGCTGTTATAAAGATTGAACAAACACTTTGTAAAAGTCTTTAAAATGACTGTACAAGTATGGGAAATAAATACAGATCAATATGTTTACGTCTTTGAAAAAAAATATCTATTTTCATTCTAAAATCTGTGGGAGGCAGAAGCTTGTAACAAACGATCTTTTGCCGTCTATGCGGTGATAAACTAAAAAACACAAATCAGAAGCTACAATATATCCCCTATAAAATTATACAGGTGAAGTTGAGCGTGACAGTGGGGGCGCCATTTGTGATCTTTTCCTCTGGCTCTGCATGCCTGGTATCCTCCTGATCCTAACTTGATTTATCATTTAGAGGAGTACAACTTTACACACTGAACTGTGGGAAATGTTATGACATGCCTATTTCCATAGTTACCACAGTAAGCGGGGAGCGGTTCCTGTCAGGGACCAATTTACTTCTCCAGAGGGGCACTGCCACCAAAGGCAAAGCTTGCAATGCCCAGGAGTCTCCACAGACTGAAATCGGAGCAGAGCAAGCTAAATGAACAGAGATTCCACACTGCCAAGGCAACTGGCAAAAGAAGATAAAGATGCCAGATGGCTAGATGCAAAGCAGATTAGATACAAGACATTTAATTATTGCTTCATCAAAGCATGGTGAAACACAGATATTCACCAAAGATGACTGTTGTTTTTAGTCACAGTTATTAGTACATATCTACTATTTAGGTCTCTCCTGATCTCGCCTACAAAAAACAGCCAAGATTCACTGATATGAATGACTACCCCTCCGGAGTTGGTGGATTATGCTGAATGAAAGGCTTAGCTACCCAAGGGCATTTCACAACTATGACCTCTGAACCAGTGATGTGAGCTTCCTGTAACAATTTGAGGATTATGTCTTTTAAAGTAATCAAATACAGGGGAATTTTTTTACCTTAGTATTCTGCAAACATTCCAGGACAGCAAATTAAAGCAGACCTATACTTCTTATATTCCTTTGAAGAATACTTGGGAATCTTGAACCTTCAGCGCTTGACTTTTGCAGAAGGACCTTGGTTTACCCAAAGCTATTGCTTTTTATTACAAACTTTATCATGGCACTGGGCTTTATTTTTTTTTTTTTTTTTTCTTGGACAGAGTGGCAGAGGGATAGAACTTATATTTTAGGGTGTCCCTCAATGGACTCAAAGATAAAAAAAATATTTTAGGGTGTGTGCCAAAATCCTATTTTCTTTATCACCCATTGAGGGACACCGGAACTGAAGAATTCTTTTACAGTTGGGACCTCCAAAAGCGGTCCAACTAAAGCCCCATACACACGCGCGGATTATCCGAGGACCAGGTCCGTCGGACCATGTCCGTCATACTTTGTCTGATGTTGGTTTTGCGTACACACGGTCGGACAAAGTTGTCGGAAAATCCGATCATTCTGAACGTGGTGACGTTTGTTGCCTACGACGGGACTACGTAGAGGCTAGTAGCCAATAGCTTTGGTCTTGTAATGTGATCTGAGCATGCGTAGCACTTTGTCCGGTCGGACAACCGTACACACGCTCGGATTTGGTGTGATCGGACCGTGTTGACGGCAAATCTTTCCAGCAGGAGTTAAGACTTTGTCCGTCGGACAAACCGACGAACCCTGTCCGATGGTGCATACACACGGTCTGATTTTTCAACAACCTTGTCCGATCGGACAGAATCCATGAAAAAGTCCGACCGTGTGTATGGGGCTTTAGAGTTCGGCAACAGCCATTGATAGACCAAAACATGTTTGAGGACTATAGCATGTCAGAGGTATCAGAATGAAGCAATTCGCAAAACAAGCTAGAAAGAGAGACACCCTCTCTAAAGAAAACCAGTTTCAAGGGGAACTCCTGATTGAAGGAGCAAAGGGCTGCTGCCAGTGATAACGAGGGTCAACCAGCAATCATCCAGGGGAGAAGAACAGACCAAGAAATGTTAAGTCAAAAGAGATTCCTCCATCTAACATACAGAGTGTATCAGAGGATAGAAAGAGAACACTGGACTTCTGCCTAACTAATTCCATAACACATGATTCCAGGAATCAACCAACCTGCCCCACACCTCTGACTTTTGCTCTGCTGAGGATCAAGTGGTAGGCATTTCAGGATCTTTACAAAGAGTACTCACCTGATTAGGAACAGGAAGAAAAAAGAAAATAGAAGGAATTTCCTCAGGATAATAAACGGTTATCCAGGAATATCAGGGGAATGTCAGGGGAAAGCACTAGGGTAAACGTCAGATTCACTAGTTAAAGTACATTTGGGGGATGCTAAATTAAACAGTTCCTTATCAACAAGAGAGCCAGCCGAAGCCGATTCACATGGAGCTTACCGGTCAGGACATTCTTCAGTAGAGGGGTAGGATTGATGGTAAGCAAATACTATGAAGGACTCAACAGCACCCAAGGGTTGGATTGCTCCCCTTTAAGAAGGGGTGCAAGTTCAAGATGGGAACCACTCTTTAAGGTAAGTTCCTACAGATGAAGGTAGCAACGAACCAAAAGTGAGGGGAACAGTTAAATGGTCAATTTAGCCTAAAGAGTGATCTAAACACCCAAATGCTGAGAAGGTATCTTGCTCACTGACCCAGGAGAATAAACAAACAGCCCTCCAATCTAAGATATGGGAGCACACCTTTGTGCAGAAGGTTAAGCAGAAGAGTTAGTGAAGAGTGGCTACAAGCCCTACTTCTAGAACGAGAGGAAGGCTCAGACTGCTAATGTGCTACTAATGCTGTAGTAGACAAAGGGGAAAGGGGGTAATTCAACTCTTCCACTGACCTCCTGCATTGAGGCAGGAGTACACGCCGACCACCAGTAGCAATTCTATGATGGTGTCAAGAGCAGGTCGGAAGAAGTGACTTCCCTCAAAAGGACAACTGGGTCAGATGTTCTTTGGGCGTATAGTTGGTGTCCTAGAAATGTAGTCAAAGTGCTTTATGCATGTGAATATAGTGTCAAGCGATAAACCAGCTTAGATGCTTGCAACTGGCTGTCACAGCTGCTACAAGGATCCAGACATTTGTTTTAAAGGTCCAGTGAAAAGAGGGCCTACACTAGCAATGACAGGGTCCTTTCTGAGAGACTTAACCCACAGTGAAATACTTTCAAAAATCAAGGTCACCGCCAACACAGGCAACACTAGATTTACTGGATATTATGTGCAGCCCTTTGGTTATGTCATGGGTCACATTTAAAGCCTACTATATCAATATAGATATAGATTCACAAAGAAAATGACTTGTGCCAGATTTGATCTTTCCTTTAGAAAGATCCATAACAAAAGGGATCTGAGGGGAAAAAAAAATAAAAAAAGAAAGGGATTGAAATGGCACAAAAAAGCAAGATAGTGGATGCCAGTCTAAAGAATTAGTTTCTTCACTGGCTGGAGTGGGCACTTAGGCAAGGAAAACACAGATTACTTTATACAGGGAATAAGTACCAAAGGGCTGCATGCAGCCCAGAGCCACAAGTTGGGCACCAGGGGTTTGGATGATTAAAACTAATACCCCTCCCAAAGTCAAACAATCTCATGCAATAGGGTCTGTCTTGCGTCGAAAATATTAACCTTCCTGTATATTTTTGTGTGTAAAATTAAACCCTGGAGCTGTGAAGAAAAATATACTACTATAGGGAAAACAAAGAACAATAAGTGGCTAGCGGTAATTGAATACAGAAGATCACCATGCTAGGTGACCGTACTAGCCAGTAAGCTACTGCTTTGTGCATTAAAATCAAAGCACAGAGTTTACACTCAGATGTGTTCTGACCTCATTCCTCCACTGTGAATCCAGTTTACATTCCCTCTCTTCAGACACCATGTGCAGTTAATCAGCCATTAGGAGAAATATTGCGCTTAAGCATATTTCAGAAATATGGTTGAGTGCTTTCGTGCTGTCTTGTCATGTCCACTGAGAACGCATTACGTATTACCATTTCAGCTACCTGGCCTTAATCTCCCTGTTTACATTATCGGTGCTTAGAAACAGCTTGTGTACTGTTCCTTTTTCCAAGACCTTTTCACGGGCCCCAGAGAGATGGCACAGCACAATTAGTTACATGATGACAGGCCAGATAGTAAAGGTGCTGGGTACCTGGGGATTGGATCCATCAAACCCTCCCTGGTGAACTGCTTGCTGGATAGAATGCAGGAGCTGGCTGTAGTCACAGGTCATCTTGCTTGAAGAGCTAGAGGGGCAAGAGAGAATATAATAACAATAATCAACAATCAATTATCCACCTGTTTACTTCCATTTTCAGTGATTCGATCAGGCTTTCCATAAAGGATAAGTTCACCTTTTTAAAAACAAATAATATATGCACATCTTTTTACAGGAGCCAGGAAAGCATTGCACCCACGATCAGCAGATCGTGGGTGCAATGCAGGGCTCTTGCAGGCTCTGTGTGTAAGCTGTTTAGCCGTACATCATACGGCCAAGAAGTTACACATTAACAGGAAGCATCAATGAACTACCACAGCGTTGTACTTCATTGAGAAGTACAAGCCGACAGCTGCAAAGGCTGCTGGATCTTGTAGTTTTCAATTCACAGAACTGAATGAGTGACGCGGCCAGGCGGACTGAGCCCAGCACTGCTGCATTCTCTGCAGATTCTGGCAGAGAGCAAGGAGAGAAGATCCCCACTGCCTGTGACATCGGGGAGCTGGAAGGGTGCGGGGGGCCGGTGGATTTGTAACATCTTACATGCTGAATATGAGTGTAACCTATTACAGAAGGTGAACTTATTCTTTATTAAACTCATGACGTCATATTACACCAGGACAGTATAATTCAAACAAAAAACTGTTATCATTAAAACTGGGCTCCGGTCAGCCTATAAAAATATAATTTTGGTGAGCCCTCTTTTCCATATAGTAAGGGTCTAATTCTTGTTTAGTCTAGGGCAGTGGTCTCCAAACTGCAGCCTGCGAGCCAAAAGGGCCCTTTGCTAGCCTATATCTGGCATTGGGGCATTATTCTTCTGAATGACACCATGAGTATGATTCCTGTCACTGACACCAATGATGGAGCACTATTCCTCCAACATGCTATCAGTGATGGGGCACTATTCCTCCAACATGATATCAGTGATGGGGCACTATTCCTCCAACATGATATCAGTGATGGGACACTATTTCCTCTACTGACGACAGGGTCTATGTCATTTCTATACTCCCATTGACCAAAAATGCGGTGTCGTTTATTGCCACTGAATCCAGTGCCCACCATCCAGCCCACCTAAAGTCTGAAGAACGGTAAACTCGCCCTTTGTTTAGAAACCTCTGGTCTAGATGACAGAACAGAGAGGAATTCTTCCCTTATTTCTCACTGTTCCTGCAGATGGCACTCTTCTCTGCTCCCACTCCAGACCTGGAATGTGGGTGAGCCCTCAATGTACTGGCAAAACAGCTCGTTTCTGTATTGTACATGACCAGGCCAGTGAAGGAGTGGCCGCACAACTAGAAAAGAGGAGTGGATTCATGAATACTGAAACCAGGAGCGAGGAAGCCTGCCAGAAGAAGGAATAGGGTAAATAGTCCACTCTGTTATATCCTCCCTAGCCTGAATAGGCATAAGATCAGGGTTCGGCAACCTACGGCCCGTGCGCACCCGGTACGGTTCACGTGCACCCGACCCGCGGACATTTTAAGTAAGAGCAGAGTGGAGCAGGGAGCAGGAAGCTGAATGAGAACATAGGAGAGACACACCAGCGCTGATAAGACAGCGGGAGCTTCCGGAGTTAACTTTCCAGGTGATTGGTTGCAAGGTGGTCCTAGCAACCAATCACCAGCTTGTTGATATGAAAAATTAACTCTGAAAGCTCCTGTTGTCTTATCAGCGCTGCTGTGTGTCTCTCCCATGTTCTCATTCCGCTGCCCGCTCCCTCTCTGCATGCAAGGTAGAAAAGGGCAGAGCTGCGGGGGGGGGTCTGTGTAATATGCAGGGAGTGTGTGTAGGGGGGTTGTGTAATATGCAAGAGGGGCTGTGTGATGTGCAGGGGGGTGTGTGATGTGCAGGGGGGGGGGGGGGGTGTGCGATATGCAGGGAAGTTGTGTAATGTAAAGAAGTCCAGAGGTACGGGACTGTATAATGTAAAGGGGTCCAGAGGTGCAGGGCGGTGTAATGTAATGGGGTCCAGAGGTGCGGGGCTGTGTAATATAAAAGGGGTCCACAGGTATGGGGGTTGTGATATGTGAAGGGGTTAAGAGGTGCGGGGCTGTGTAATTTAAAGGGTTTGGTGCAGGGCTGTGTAATGCAAAGGGGTCCAGATCATTATCGTAATTTATTAGCAGGTGAATGCGGCCCTCCATGCATTCATGTACATTGAATGCAGCCCTTAAGTGGACAAAGGTTGCTGACCCCTGCATTACAGCCTTAGTATGCAGAAAATAAGGGAAAGGGGTCCGAGTGTTATTTTTCTGAAGCTGATCAGAGCTCGGTTTATAAAATGTAGTCATTAAAGTTGGCCTTTTGTCATTTTACAAGAATGCGTGAATAATTTCTTTACATGCCACAATACACAGTAACAGTATAATTAAAAAAATAAATAAAAAATACTTTTTATTATTATAAAGCAGTCCTTGAACCTGAGTCCAGTGACATTGCCTTGTCTGAGATGATGCCATCAGTCCGCTGCAGGCAGGAAAAAGCATTTCCTCTCTAGAAATGGT
This sequence comes from Lithobates sylvaticus, assembly GCA_028564925.1. Classification (NCBI taxonomy): domain Eukaryota; kingdom Metazoa; phylum Chordata; class Amphibia; order Anura; family Ranidae; genus Lithobates; species Lithobates sylvaticus. The sequence continues at coordinate 173,239,353 of CM053034.1, read as the reverse complement.
AGACCAACATTGTAAAGGTCACAGTACAAAGCTCAATATTTCCTGGTTCAGGACATGTGCTGAAGGTGATAAAATCATTCCCCCGTCCATCTATTCCCCCATCCACGCTAACGGCACGGAAGGAGGCATTTCTGCTGCTGGAGAATGTATTCAATCAGCCACAACATCCGCGTCTCACTGAGTACAATGGCCCTGGTAGGATGCAGTTACTGTTCAGCCAATATTTTTTACCCGGTTAAGTTGAATTTTAAAGTGTTAGTTCACCTTAACAGAAAAATATAAAGGTGAACTTGGAACTTACGCCCTATTCCCACCTCCTAACCTTGTCCTTGCTCTACTTACCACTGGGAATGTTAAACTGTTGGTGCCCATTGAGCAGGTCCAGCGGCCTGGAGATTTGAAATGCCTGCTGTTGTCCCTCTTCTCATTGCAGTGTCTCTAGGACAAATCAGAGTAATTTACTGTAATGGTGCTGACCAATCAAATTGCTCTGGTCTGTCCTGGAAGAGCTGCACAGAGTAGAGGGTCAAAAGTGAGGATTTCAGATCTTCGCACCGTGGGACAGACTCCTGGGCACTGACAGCACAGCACCCCCTGGAGGTAAGTAAGGCAGGGACCAGGGGGGGCATTGGTTTGGGGGTGGGGAGTGTGTACGGTGTTGGTTCATCTTTAATTTATTCTGTAAAGGTGAACTAACACTTTAAATCAACTTTTGAGCTGAGTGGTGCTTGCAAGGCCACTCACGTCTCAAATGTTATCCGTATCAGCAGGAATTGGCCGCAATTCAAGCCATCTATGGGGGCCTTAACTTTGTAGAAAATCACAAGGTGAGTTAGATGGAATATCAGTATGTGGTGGGGGACAAAGGTATCCAACACTCCTGGAAGTGATGAATGACAAAGGCACTGGAGCAACGCAAGACAGACAAGCTGACAGAGAAGTGATTCATGATAGTTCATAATATAACACAACAGTATAGTTAAACAAACTAAAACTATGTTCCTATTATTTAGGTGCGTAGCAAGCCAATATAATTTTTTTTTTTTTTTTTTTAGTTTGGATAGAGTGGGGAAGGATTAAAACCTGCATCTGGTTTTTACTGCTATCCAGGTCTCTATTAGAGAAAGTTATTCACATCCTTTCCCGCTGACAGTTTCCCCAGACAGGAAGTGAGAGAAAATCTGCAATCACTTCCTGTTTCGTTAAAACATTGTCAGCAGGATGTGGCTAGAAATCTCTCCAGCAAAAACCGACAGCAGTAAAACCCCATCCCCTACTTTAACCAAAACTATGAAAAAAAAGTTGTGGCTGGACATAGACCTTAAAACTTACCATAATGATATGAAGAAGACTTCAGCCAAATTAGGACATAAAAGGAATAATTTGCATGGTTAGGCTCACTACCCTAAGATGAGGATTAAATCCTACTTTCCTTGTTTGTGTGGAATGGCGGGATCCCCGCCGCTAGGACATTGACAGCAGCACCCACTGCATCAGAACACACTGATCAGTGGCCACATCTGCTAATCAATAGAACAATTTCCAACTTGTCCCTTAAGCTGGCAGCACAATATTAGTTTTTTTGTGTTGCACAAAAAAAAAAAAAAAAAAAAAAACTGTCAGCTACGGTCAGAGACACCATACTAACCATGCAAGGTTAGTACAGCGATCTCCCACTGCTGAGCTGTTGTGTTCTGACAGGGGGACACACCTCCTCCCCCCCTCCAGAACACTGATCAGCACTTTTTTAACCGACATTCTGCCTGTGCGTACAGGGTAGAGCTGCACGATTAATGATTAAGAATCCTTATCATGATTTTTTCCTCGTTGCGATCTTGACAAAAGTATTTCCTGATTCTTTCTATGCAGATGATTCTCTCTCTGCTGTGCTGAAGCCACAGCCGTCAAAAGAAAGGAAGAAAAAAAGCAGTGGTACTAAGTCTAAACATTGTAACAATTTGTCAAAGGAATAGACTTCAGTGTGTAAATGAGGAAAGTTTAACCACTTAAACACTAAACCTTTTTCTGACATTTGTTGGTTTCAAGTTAAAAATCATTTTCTTTTGCTAGAAAATTACTTAGAACCCCAAACATTATATATAGTAGAGACCCTAGAGAATAAAATGGTGGTTGTTGCGATATTTTATGTCACACTTTATTTGCGTAGTGGTCTTTAAATTGCAATTTTTTGGGAAAAAAATACTGTAATTAAAAAGGAAGAAAAAAAACTAACCAGTAAAGTTAGCCCATTTTTTTTTTTTTTGTATAATGTGAAAGATTTTACACCACGAGAATCACAATCTTTATTCTAAGCAAAAAAACTGTGATTCTCATTTTGGCCAGAATCGTGTAGCTCTAGTACAGGGCTTTAGACAGGATGAGATTAAACAATAAACTTTGATCAACAATTGAGCATGGGAGCCCAGTTTCTGTTTGACCAACCAAATTTTGACCCGTATAACGCCAGCTTTACTTTCTGGACTGTGTTAGGGTGCCATTAAAGATGTATGGCAATGCAGGCAGTGAAAATAGACTGACTTGCACTATTGCATTAATAGGCTTCTTTAGCATATCATGCATCAACGCAAAATGTGTAAACGCACAAAAGCGCTTAAAAGTAAATGTTAAGTTACTGCAACAACTCCTCATCACCAACCTAGCTTTTTAATTACACTAAATTCCTTTTCTAATATGTATCTTATCTAATTAAAGGCTAGAAGACTTCATTGTACAATAATTTAAGATGCATAGCACTCTCTCAAGGGGACGTCAACAGTTAATAAGGAATAACTCCTAAGTGTGAAAGTTAATGCCATCGATAACCAACGCTGACCCATCGGAAAACAAGTGTGCTGAGTGTCTTGACTCTATGGAAGGCACATTGAAGTGGGAGGTGACGTCTGCACAGCGGGTGTAGCAGATAAGAAAGGGTTATAGGTGAAGGTGTAGGAAACTTCAATGACTTAATTATATCAAGCCTGCCTCACAATAGAGCATGTAATGATTCTGCCATTGCATTTAAATAGTAATCACAGATAATTAACACATAGTTAATGAGCTGCTATCCCAAGTACACCTGATCATTATACCTCTGAGCCCATAGTTTGTCACCGCAGAGAGCAGACTCAAAATAAATGATAACTTACTGACTTACTCACTGCAGTTTGTGTACATATGGTACGTACGTATCTGCAGGCGCAGTGCAGACGTGTGTTCCAGAATAAAAGCAAATGTAAAACTCCACATGTTCTATGTACATTTCATTTGATGTGTGCTTCAGTTTTTTCTTTTTTATTTAAAGTGATTGTAAAGTCTTTTTTTTTTCTCTTAAAATAACAAACATGTCATACTTACCTCCTGTGTAAAGTGGACTTCCCCAGGGCAGCCTGGATCCTTCTCTTCTCGGGTCCCTCTTCAGCTCTCCTGGACCCTCCCTCCTGTTGACTGCGCTCACAGCAAGCAGCTTGCTATGGGGGCACTCGAGCAACCTGTGTCCATTCAGACACAAAGCCCCGTTTCTGCCTCCCCTCTCTCTCCTGATTGGCTAAATTACTTTGATTGACAGCAGCGGGAGCCAATGTTGCCACTGCTGTGTCACAGCCAATCAGGAGGAGAGTCCTGGACAGCTGAGGAACTCATGGACAATGCTTGAGGAAGATTGGGCTCAGGTAAGTATTAGGGGGGTGCTGGAGGGTGGCTGCGGCACACAAGGTTTTTTTTTTATCTTAATGCATTACAATAAAAGGTCTTCTGACTTTACAACCACTTTAACCACTTGCTGACCAGCGGCAGGTCGGCTCTCCTGTGCGAATCGCCGTAGCTGTACAGCATCTCAGGCAGGCGCGCGCCGACAGCATGCTCTCGCTTCTGCTGCACGAGCGTGCCTGCGGGTCAGGTGGACTCGGTGTCCGCTGGCGACCCGCGATCGCCTAGTACAGAGGCAGAATGGGGATCTGCCACTGTAAACAAGCGGATCCCCGTTCTGACAGATGACATGACAGATCTACTGTTCCCAGTGATCTGGAACAGTGATCGCTGTCATGTCCCTGGCAGCCCATCCCTCCTACAGTTGGAACGCGCTGAGGGAACACAGTTAACCCCTTGATCGCCCCCTGGGGCTAACCCCTTCCCTGCCAGTGTGATTTTTACATTGATCAGTGCATTTTTAGCGCTGATCAATGTAATAATGTGAGGGGCTCTGCATTCACAGAGAATGGGGAAAGAAGAAACTACAAGAGAATGTATGTTGCTCCAAAGTGCTATTGTGCATCAATTGTGAGGATAACATGGAATTAAATGGATAAAACCAATATGTGAAAAGAAAAGATAAACATAAAAAATATTCAAAAGTAAAATGAATAAAATTGTACGTATATAATAAACAAATATCCAAGTGTGAAAAAAATTAAAAATTAAAAAACAAATAAATGATCGTGAATATGTGATGAGTGATCGTTTGAAGGATAAAACCGTGACAAAGTTTAAAACGGTCAACAGTAAAACATAATTATTATGTTTAGAAATATTCACTGGTTAATTGCATATCATTGGAAATCCCAATCCATTCCTTTAGAACATTTAAAAACTAGAATAAACAACGTCAATCTCATGGAAAAAATATTTCATACCATTCAGAACACTTCACATTTATACAATAAAAAATGGGATCCTTGGTTTAAACATTCCATATCCTTCTTCAATCCAACCTGAGAAGGTCTACACATAAATCATCAATCTATCCTTTATAATGTACTATAGACCATATTCAAAACTATTGTACCATTGTTAAGAATTCCTACCTTATTACTTGTACCTTTACATTGTTACATATGTAAAACATATGATTACTGTCAAGTTTCAGCATATTTTTGTACTCTTTTTGTACCACCTTTTGCACTCAATAAAATAGTTTGTAAACAAAAAAAGAAATATATAAATAACAAGTTGGTGATTGGTGAAGGGCAACCAAACTATACACGTGTGTGTATAGCAGTGAAGTCCATAAACGGGTGACAATATTGCTTGTGATCAACCGGTGACACTGTATAGTGTTCTGAGTGAAGTGATTGTGGTCCTTGTCGTCATCAACGCTTATTGGAATAAGGCTTACCAGATATCAAAGACTTGGGAAGGCGTACGCCTCACAAGTCGTGATAGGCTTTAAACGGAGGGTTACCGGGTCCCTGCTCCACGGACTGGCTCCAAGGTATAGCTCTATATGGCGTTGGTGTACGTAGGAAGATGGACAGCGGGTAGGGGATGAGCGTCAATAGTCCAAGTGGTCACACGTATTTCATGTATGTTGAATCATGATAAGAGAGAAACTTTTTTGTTTGAGAAAAGACATGTTGCAAAAAAGTTTCTCTCTTATCATGAAGCCCCGATTAAGGCACTCTCCATTTGTCCTTTTTACCATTATCATCCCAAATCCCAAAATGTGGGTTGTCACCAGAACAGGAATAGAGGGGAAATCTTCCACTATGGACACTAGTTCCGGTGGTAACCCGGGGATTCCTTCCCTTTGGTGGGATTTCCTTTTACTTCCTGTTTTGGCTATGGGACAGGAAGTAAAGGGAAATCTCCCCAATGGGACACACAAGGTAAACAATTAACAGCAGTTAAACTTTGTTACTATATTTAAAATTAAAAAAAAAAAAAAGTTTGTCTTTAGTTCTACTTTAAGCCACAACAGTACCTGGTGTGACCCATCTTTAAAGTAGTTACTGAAAGGTCCAAGAACAAACAGGTATCAGCTATAACACTACAAGGGGAAAAACTGAAAGGGCAATATTTATGAGAGACACTTCCCGATACTGAAAGGGCAGAAACAGGACACAATAAGGACCTATAATAAGTTGCTGATAAGAGTCAACAATCTATCAACCTACATCTGTTTTCCAGAGTAATTAATCTCCACCGTACATCTCTCTCTGCAGACGGTAAATGCTCTTATGGCCCCCGATAGAAGCTCATAAACGCTCCAGTATGTACTTATATTTTCTGTACAACTCTGGTTTCTAGATACATTTGGCTAAAGCAGCTTAAACAACAGTTCCTAATGGAGTCCACCTCCAGATAATAAGCCTATTTGTCATATCTTTGATAAACTAACCTTTCATAAATGCTTAGAAACTGTATCAATAAGGAAGTCGAAGACTTGCCCGTAGCCTAGATACTCCCTTGCCGACTCGTGTTTTATCAGTTACTAGAGTGCTGGCCCAAAGGATAAAAGTTAATTAGCTTAGAACTATTGTTAAAACGAAGAGATGTTTGGTAACAAAGTGGCCCAGTAAATGGGACACAACACGATGGATTAGGCATTTATTTTCCCATGTTTCTAAAGTGTCCTGTGCTTCTGTGCGTCTCTGTGCTTACTGTATCGTAATATAGTTAATGTCCTTCCCTGGTTCAAAACAAACCTGTATGTTTGTGGACTAGGTAACTAAAATCACCTTTGTAAGAATGAGATCTGCAATAATTACTACATGTATTAAAATAATACTCTACATTCAATTGGTAAAGCAAGACAATATTAAAAGCTCAAGTCATTAAACACAACAACTTAATGTTAACTATTTTTTCTTACAATTCTAAAGCAGAATAAAGCAATTCTGTACAAATTTATAAAAAAAAATATTAATTTATATTTCTATAGCTCTTTTCTCCACGGGCATTCAAAGCACTTATTAAATTTGTGTAGGGGCAGCAGACAGTAGGTGAGGCAGTCATCTTGGGCATGCTTTTAGACAGGAGCCAACTAACCTACCAGTATTTCTTGGGGGGGGGGGGGGGAACTGGAGTATTCTGGAACTTGGGGGGAAACTGGAGTACCTGCAGAAAACCCACACAAGCACAGGGAGAACATTCAAACTCCATGCAAATAGTGTTTTGGCAACTAGGTGCTACACCAACCAAAGGTTTTACAGCAGGTTAGTCAGAAATATTAAAAGTATCACATGGGGATATGCTTAACCCTATGCATTAAGCAACTTTAAGAGAGTCGCGCCTTCAAGGGACTCTGTAGCCCTGCAGTGGTGGGTCTTATACTATACTTTACTATCCCCTTTTACTTAATTTAGCCGCTGGGAGCAAGGGAAATACCCATTGCTTTTATGTATGGGGGGGGGGGGGTGGCTTGACTTACTACATGCGATGATTGCTTAGTGATTGGCCTAGCCATGTCACATGAGGGAAGTGAGTACCCACTCCTGTACAAGCTTTGACTGGAGTGAATCGAAGCTTACACAGGGCTACCTCTGCTCAATTCTAGCAATTGGGGGTGAACTGGGGGGAAGAAGAGGTTAAAATGTAAAACTAAATGGCTTTTGGCTTAGTAGGGGATGTGTCGGCCCTCCCAGCCCCCCCGTTTTACTTACCTGACCTCTCGAAAGTCCCGCGCTCGCCCCCTACATCCTGGCCGCTCAGCTTGGCCGTTGATTGGTTACAGTGGATGGATTGAAAGCAGTGCAGCCATTGGCTCTCGCTGCTGTAAATCACATCCAATGACGCTGCGCGCCAGGGGGCGGGGCCAAGTGATACAGTGAGCGGCTATGGCCGCCAGCTGTATCACGGGAGCGCGCCCGCAAGCACTCCACACCATGTAAGGGAGCTTGCATGAAGGTGAAAATTCCTTGCGGGGGGGGAGCCGAGACAGCCGCAGAGGGACCCCAGAAAACCAGGTTCAGGGCCACTCTGTGCAAAACAAGCTGCACAGTGGAGGTAAGTATAACATGTTTGTTATTTAAAAAAATAAATAAAAAAAAAACTACCTTTACAACCCCTTTAAGGGTTCCACTGTGCAGCATGCTGGCAGGTGACAGGCTTTTCTGCTCAGGATGTGGCTGCTTTAGAAAAAAAACGAAGATTATGCACACATTTTTGTTTTAAAGCAGCTGGAATGTATTTAGCCGATTCAAACCAAAGGTTCAGTTGTGGTTTAATTCCCTTTAAATGCAGAGTTGCAAGATGAATAAGAAAAAAAAAAAAACAGTGCTCAAAGGATAAATGCATCCACAATAATAAGTATGGGACACTCATGTTTGTTCAGCTGGAATGCTATATCGGTGCAGCCCTCCTCAGACTGCGGAGTCTCGACAAGCAACTGTAAAAAGAACAAACAAGAGGGTGCAAGAGCTTAGTGCATTAGCAAGAGCTTTTATTTGACTAAAACACAAATGCCAATTGAATACTCACAGTGGTAAGATATAGGTAGTATATCACACCAAACACAGATCAGTGGTAATAGAGTGTCACTTAGTCCCATGCATAACTCAGCTGGCAGGCTAAGGCGTTTCAGAGGATGCACCCTCTTCTTCAAAGGTTCAGGGCATTGCTCTGAAGAGGGGGGTACATCCTCCCAAATGTGTCAGCCTGCCAACTGAGTGATGCATGGAATTAAGTGACGCTACATTAACACTGACCTATATTTGGTATGATATACTGCCTGTATCTTATCACTTTTGTGAGTTTTCAATTGGCATTTGTGTTTTAGTTTAATAAAAAACTTTTGGTAATGCACTAGGCATTTGTGCCTTCCTGTTTGTTCTTTTTACATTCCCTTTAAATGCAGATAGGATGCATTGAGCTGAGCTGGTTACCTATGGCGTACTTTTTCAGAGTATATCAGGTAGTCTTAAGCCTTATGCCGCGTACACACGATCGGAATTGTGGCCAGAAAAAGACCGATGAGAGCTCTTCATCGGAAAATGCGACCGTGTGTATGCTCCATCGGAATTTTGCTGGCCGAATTTCCGACAGCAAAGAATTGAGAGCATGTTCTCAATTTTTCCAATGGAAAAGGTTTCTATCGGAAATTCCGATCGTCTGTAGCAATTCTGACGCACAAAAAACCCTACGCATGCTCGGAAACAATTCGATGCATGCTCGGAAGCATTGAACTCGGCTCGTTGTAGTGTTGTACGTCACCGCATTCTTGACGGTCGGAATTTGGTGTGACCGCGTGTAGGCAAGACAGTTTGAGCGGAATTCCGTCGGGAAAACCGTCAGAGCTTTTTCCGATGAGAATTCCGATCGTGTGTACGCAGCATTAGTGTCTTCTTCATATTGAATGTATTGCCTGAAATATGGTGGGCAACAATTATGATGTGCATACTTTGTTTATATTTTCTGTACTCTATTAAAGCCGATGCATGTTATTGTTCCAGCTGTAACCGGATATCCTTATAATTTCCATTTCCTTTCTTATGGATCCTGCTTTGAACACTTACGACCCATGTCTGGCCTAGAGTCACTGGATGTGGTTTTGTACTTGCTCTTCGCTATACCTAAATATTAATATTTTTTTTAAAATACAGATAAGAGTCGACTACTCTGAACATTTATTGCTTGTACCCACCTACGAGCTTGCATTCTATTTAGTCTGACCCAACCAGCTTACTGAAAAATGCTAGGAGTAAGTGGCCACAAACATGTCCACGTGTGTCTGACATTTATGGGAATGAGGAGAGGTTTCTTTTTTTCATACAAAGTAATCACTGTACCCAGATTGTGCTTATGTTATGTGGCTGTTCAGATTCAATGGTTAAAATAGCTTTTCTTGTGTTTGTAGTATATGGAACCACTATGATTGAATGTATCCTATCTTCCAAAAAACAGTGAAGGTTTTAAACTGCTAGAATGAATGCCAAAGCACATCCCCTTGCCTGTATCAAGGTTATGGGCAGTATGAACGCCACACTATGCATCTGCCACCACCTCAAATGTAACCAGTGATTGTGAAGGGAGATGTATGATCTCCCATTATTCATATGGTTAGGCTCCAGGCTAAGTCACAGATGGGTCCTGACCTATTTTTTGGCAAGGGACGTGTTTGGGATGACATATATGTAGTCTTTTTTTATTTGAAGCTTTGATGTCCACATCAGTTATATGACATTAACTCTACTAACTTTTCAGTTTAATATCAGGCTTGTAAAATAGGAACACCCACAGTGAATTCCTATTTCTCCATTGTAAGGGTAATTATTGATCTCATGATGGGGGTATTTTCATGTTGGTTTAAAAAAAAATTGTATTATGATCACAAAGGGATTTAAGGGTCTGGGAGGGGGAGCATGTGAAACACAAATGAAGGAGGATTTGGTTCAGTCAGAAAAGGTTAAGGATGTTTTTTTTTTTTTTAAGAGGCTTGTGCATAACATAAAAATATTTTTTTTTTTCTACAGCTTACCTGTAAAATCCTTTTTTCGGCGTACATCCCAGGACACAGAGCAAGTTATTATAATAATAACTATTCGGGTTATACACCATCTATAAGTGAATGGACACTGGTAGATCAATCAGACAGGAAGTTCTCCCCTATATAACCCCTCCTACACAGGAAGTACCTCAGTTTTGTAGCAAGCAATATATTTCCAGACAAGAGGGGGGGGGGGGGACCTCTGTGTCCTGTGATGTACTCCAAGAAAATAATTTTACAGGTCAGCTGTAGAAAAAAAATCTAATTTTCTTTATCGTGCATCACAGGACACAGAGCCGGTTATTATAATAATAACTATTTGTGATGTCCCAAAGCAATACCCTTGAGGGGAGGGACAAGCCCCCAGGATTAAGCAGTAACTATACAAGAATACCTTTATGCAGTATATAAAGTATCTCACAAAAGTGAGTGCACCCCTTACTTTTTGTAAATATTATATCTTTTCATGTGACAACACTGAAGAAATTACACAAGTTACAAATTACAAGTAGTGAGCGTAAGGCTTGTATAACAGTGTAAATTTGCTGCCCCTCAAAATAACTCAACACACAGCCATTAATGTCTAAACCGCTGGCAGCAAGAGTACATCCCGAAGTGAAAATTTACAAATTGGGTCCAAAAGTGTAATTGCCACTGGAGTCCTCTTCCACTCCTTCATGATGACATAATGGAGCTGGTGGATGTTCCTCCACCTTCCGTTTCAGGATGTCCCACAGATGCTAAATAGGGTTTAGGTCTGGAGACATGCTTGGCCAGTCCATTACCTTTACCCTCAGCTTCTTTAGCAAGGCAGTGGTCGTCTTGGAGCTGTGTTTGGGGTCGTTATGTTGGAATACTGCCCTGCGGCCCAGTCTCCAAAGACTGCTCTGCTTCAATATGTCACAGTAAATTTTGGCATTCATGGTTCCCTCAATGAACTGTAGCTCCCCAGTGCTGGCAGCACTCATGTAACAAAGTGTAATTTCTTCAGTGTTAAGAGGGGTGTACTCAATTATGTGAGATACTGTGTGTGTGTGTATATATATATATATATATATATATATATATATATATATATATATATATATATATATATATATATATATATATATATATATATATATATATATATATATATTACAGTGGAACCTTGGATTGTGAGTAACGCGGTTAACAAGCGTTTCGCAATACGAGCACTGTATTTTTAAAAACCGTAACTCGGTTTGCGAGTGTTGTCTCGCAAAACGAGCACGATTCAGGCCAAAGAGGTGTGCAGTACCACGTTTGGCCTGAAGTGGGGGGGGGGCGCTGGAGCCGAGCCAAGCATCGCCGATCAGCACTGTTCGGAAATGCACGGAAAGGCCCGAGGACAGCTCTGCTGACCTCGGCAAATCTTGGGAACAAAGTCTTTCCGAGGTTTGCTGAGGTCAGCCGAGGTGTCTTCGGGCCTTCCGAGGCTCTTCAGCGCCCCCCGGGCTCTGGCCACATGCGGTATTGCATGCTATTGAAGTCAATACGGAATTAATTATTTTCGTTTCCATTGACTTCAATGGGGAAACTCGCTTTGATATGCGAGTACTTTGGATTACGAGCATTCTCCTGAAACGGATTACGCTCGCAATCCGAGGTTCCTCTGTACATATATATTGCCTTCTCTTATTTTTTTCCAATTAAAAGTTAAAAATTGCTTTCTTGATGTATGTAATTTTGGTGTTTTTTGTAGTTTCACATTAAAGATGTAAAAAGCCTTAAATTTAAGAAATAGAGATATCATACCCCCTGATCCTGACTGACTATACAAGGGAGTAGGCCTCTGGTGGCTGGCAACCAGGGGTTGGGGGGGGGGGTCTAGGGGGGAGATGAGATGGAACCCCCCCCCCCCCCCTTTTTTTTTTTTCTGTGTTTTTTTTTTTGTGGTGGTTTTTTAAATAAAATGGGAAGGAGGAGATGGTTTGACATTTTTTTATTACATAAGGGGACTCCCCAGAGGCCGGACCTTTATTAGGATCCTGGAAATGGGGTTGCATTTGTGAGCTTATGCACTTTCGAGCAATAGCTCGATATATGGTTATTATGTTTTTGAAAACGATGGGACCTAATGTATTGTTGTCCAGTTGATGGGTATCAGTACCTTGGTTATGCATGTTCTTATGCAAGAGTTCTTACTTGTTTTCTTCAGAAATATAAAAAAGTAAAAAGTCTTAATTTAATCTGCAAATAAATTAACCATGATTTGTAACAAATGTAATTTTTACAGAACGATTATATATTATATTTATAAAGTGTAATTACAAGCTGCCTCCCTTTCCAGACTGAAATACAAATTGCTGTTGTTGTAGCATAATGTTGATATAAACCCAGCTCTTTTTTTTTTAATTATTTATTTTTTACTATGTTCATTATCATTAGGTTACATGTCCATTTTATATATGACACACCCACTTTTTGCCGCAGCTCACTACGCATGTCACAATGCCCCTCCATGTGTGGATTGTCATGAACCAAAAGGTGACATTCCTAAATGTGCTAAATACAGGCTCTTCTTCTGGGTTGTACTGTCCCTATCCTCTTATCTTACAATAACTCAAACTCTGTGCAGTCTCTGAAGACGTCAAACACAAACAGGGCTCAGAATGTCCGCAGACCATGTGATCTTTGGCTCGGATTTATGTCACATGAGAAAGTAGGGGAAGAGCTGCATTCTTATTCTTTGCAAGAAAACATTTTTTCCTTAAAAACAATACCAATAAGGTGATTTGGCAAGGCTGACACAAGCCCTATTGATTCAAGTGTTTTTATTTTATTTTTTAATATAGTTCTACAGCAAATGTAAAGATTTGATATTATACCTTTACAGAAAAACTAACATTTTAAATATACAAACAAGAGATTAATTCACTTGCCAACCGCCTAACTGTATATATACGTCATTACTTTGGCGTTAAATACCAGGGTTATGGCTGCAGCTAGATCCCTTAACCACGTATCTTTTTTACTAGTTAGGGGGCCGGCTTTCCGATAAAAGTGATCCCAGGGGCAGATTCGCCACGAGATCACTTGTATAGGCAGCGGGAGAGGTGCCTCCCGCCGCTTACAGGTAATTTCCGAGTTTACTGGAGCCATCGGTAAGCCCGGAACCAATCAGATGCGGCCGATGGCTAGGCAGGAAGTCGAGTGAGGGCAAGATAGCCCCAACTCAGCTCTATGACCTTGGAGGACCGGAGTGACCTCTAACGTCACTTCTGGTTCTCAGGCTTAAAGGGTTGGTTCACCTTTACAGAAAATTTGTAAGGTGAACTTACACTGGACCCCCCCCCCCCCACCTCCAGTCCTGCTGTACCTGAGGCCGGCGATCACCCGCTATGAGACATCGGGTCGCCGCTTCACCGGTCCAGGGATTTGAATTCCCAGCGGCGTAATCTCCTAAACGTACCTTGGAAAGTATAGGAGGCATTCTAATTGGTTGGCGCCAACCAACCAGAACCCACCTAGCCCATCCTGTCAACGGGGGAGAAGTAGAGAGAAAGCCTCAGGGATTTCAAGTCCCTGGACTGGTAAAGCAGCGATCCGATGTCTCTTAGTAGGTAATTGCCGGCCTCAGGTACAGTGGGACAGGGGGGGATTGGGAGTGGGTCCAGTGTCCAAGTTCACCTTATACATTTTCTGTAAAGGTGAACTCACACTTTAAAGACATGATTTCTTTTGATTTTTATTTATTTTTTTAAAGTCAAAGTGTCCAAAAATTATTTTCTTTTGCTTTTAAGGTTTAAATAAGAGGTCTGGGGTCTTTTTGACCTCAGATCTCTCAAAAAAGATGACATGACATGCTTATTTCTATAAGGATGTTTACATTACTTGTAAAAAGAATAAAAGTGATAAAAAAAATAAATAAAAATAAAGGGACAGTGTAAAAAAAAAAAAAAATTAAAAGAAAAATAAACAAGAAAACATTTTTTTTTAAAGTGCCCCATCCTGCATACGCAAATATCGCCCGCATATGTAAACGGTGTACAAACCACACATATGAGGTATTGCTGCGATCGTTAGAGCAAAAGCAATAATTCTAGTGCAGGACATCCTCTGTAACTCTAAACAGGTAACCTGTAAAGATGTTTAAAGCTTTGCCTATGGAAAAAAAAGTACTTTAATTTGGCGCCATTCCACGAGAGTGAGCAATTTTAAAGCAAGACAAGATATCTATTTACACTGCGTAACATCATATTTCACATTATACAAAAAAATTTGACTTTTTTTTAATTCATTAAATTGTATTTTTTCCCAAAAAAATTGCGCTTGAAAGACTGCTGCGCAAATACAGTGTGACATAAAATGTTGCAACGACCGCCATTTTATTCTCTAGGGTCTTTGCTAAAAAAATATTTATATATATTGTTTGGGGGTTCTAAGTAATTTTCTAGAAAACAATACTGATTTTTTTCTTGTAAACAACAAATGACAGAAAAAGTCAAGTGGTTAAGAAAAAAAAAACAAACACTTCACTATGGAGTATTTTTTTAGCTTCTAGGTAAAACTGAAGAATGAGCTTTTGGGATTGTCCAGTATCCTGCTATGTATAACACCCCCAGAACAATGAAAGCTCATCTTGTTTTAACAGTGACTTTACATTGTGAAGCCTGCCTTGCAGCTTACCGGTTTCCAATAGGCCACTTTGAAATGCAGGAGTAAACTGATGTTCCTGTTCGTTACTCCCCAGGACAAGCCAGGAATTAGGACCACTTGTGGATTTAGCACCGCAGACTAATTTGCTACCTTTATTTGTTGTGATTGCTAATCAATCTTCTTATTGTCACTCTACCTGAACAGAAAAACAGAAGGTCACTTAGCCTAATTTGCCAATGTGTCCTTCTGGTAGGGAGTGACAAGATAAAAGCTCCCTATGGGGTGAGAAGCATACGGAGTATATACCTGGCTAAACAAAGATGGTAAGTTAAGCAGCAACAAGTAATATCAGCAAATCTATTCATGGATGGGGTTTTCTCTAACTTGCATCCTTCTTGGTGAGAGAACTACACCTCTATTGACAGCCTTTCAATATATGAATCCAATAACAAAAAAAACAAAAAACAGCCTGACAAACTTTGAAATCCGTTTTTAGAAGGCTTTGCTGTGCTACGTACTAATTCCTGTTGGGATCTTTTTGATTCCTAAAGCTGGCCCTAGACGGTTCGATTCTCGGCCAGTTCAGCAGGGAATGGCCGAGATATGAACCATGTATGGGCAGACTGAATGTACCCAAGTTGATCGATCGATCAGCTTGGGTACAACCAGCCTGTCAGAGTTTACAAGCAATTTTTGCTAGAGGCTATTATAGCTGCTAGCAGTAATCACTGTGTTCTCCCCACCGGGGAACACAATGGCTCCGCTTGAGGGATTTCTCCATCAACACTGACTGTGCTGATGGGGGAAATTAAGCGACTATGTTTGCTGCAGTGATGTAAGTAACTGAGTTAAACTAAACTGAGTTACCTAACGCAGTTACTTTAGAGGGTAACTAGTAATGTAACTGATTACTTTTCCCCTCATGGTAACTCAGTTCCCATTACTTTGGCTTAGTTACCCCAATTACATCTACCGCCACTAGATGGCAGTAGTGTAATTCCGGTGTCCTGCCGAAAAAGTTCCCCCGCCGGATAAGGACCCCCTGTACTGCGCAGGCGCAGGGCTTGCGCAGTATGAAGGACTGCGGAGCTTCCGAAAACAGCTCTGAGTGAACTCTACACCGCGCAGGCGCAGTTAACATGTAATTGTACGAGGCGATGCCGCACGCTCCCGATGCTCGTGCTACTCTGCAAGGGGCGTTTATCGTGTAAGTAAGGGGCGGGTCTAGTATTACTGTAACCAAGGGGCGCATTTATTATTATTATTGTTATATATCGAGCTCTGCCCATTAATTTAACATTCGCCCTCTTCTGTAGCCATCCGCCCCTTAGAGTAATACTAGACCCGCCCCTTAGTTACACATATAGAATATTTAAAAAAAAAATCAGTTACTTTGCTGAGTAACTAATTACTTTTCCAATGTAGTAACTGCGGAGGTTCAATTTTTGTGTGAACCTCCACTTTAAAGTAGAACTAAAGGCAAACCTTTAGAGGTTTTGGATAGAGGACAGGAAGGTTATAATCCCTGTTAGATTTTTTCTGCTATTGTACCATTGGGGGGGATTTCCATTCACATTCTGTCCCATTGCCAAAAGAGGAAGTTCAGGTGACAACACAGTGGTGGCCAGGGGCAGGAAAACCAGATGGCTGTAGCCATCCGCCCCTTACACCATATAATAATAATAGACCCGCCCCTTGCTTACACACTATAACAGGTCTGCCCCTTGGTTAGAGTAATACTAGACCCGCCCCTTAGTTACACATATAGAATATTTAAAAAAAAAATCAGTTACTTTGCTGAGTAACTAATTACTTTTCCAATGTAGTAACAGAGTTACTAACGCAATTACTTTTTGGGAGAAGTAATTTGTAACTTAACTAATTACTTTTTTAAAGTAAGATGACCAACACTGGTTTGCTGCAAATGCAGGAAATCGCTCCATCTATGGTTGGCTTTAGTTCCTTCCCACCATAGCCTGTATGGTTATATTGTCCCCTAGGGTCCTAAGACCTACTCCACAGAAGCCATGGTTTCCACACACTGCACTGATGAATAGCAAAAAGCCTGAAACAGCTGTATGCAGTTTGGAATAAAAGGCTCTATAATATTAGGCTATACAGAATTTGCACGATACATCAGAAGTTCTGAATATGTATCTGGCCTGGATTAGTGTAGCTCTGACCACTGTCCCGAAACAAGGAATAATTCCCTTTTTGGGATATGTGAAGCAATAAGACATATGAATACCTTCTCTTTTAGCAAAACTTTACTGTGTAAAACATTAAAGCGGGAGTCCCGCAAAATTAATTTTTTTTTTAAAGTCAGCAGCTACAAATACTGCAGCTGCTGACTTTTAAAATAAGGACACTCACCCGTCTCAGGGTCCAGCAATGTCGGCACCCGAGGCCGAACCGTCCCTCGGTCCTCGGATGCTGCCGCCATCTTCGGTAAGGGGATCAGGAAATGAAGCCTTGCGGCTTCACTTCCCGGTTCCCTACTGTGCATGCACGAGTCGAGCGGCGCAATCTGAATGGTCCCTGCTGTCTCTGGGACCCGTGTGTCCCATCAGAAAGCGCGGGGGGACAGAAAGAGGCGTAGAATCCCGTGGGAGTCTATGCCCAGCAGTGGGTGCAAATACCTGCCTTAGACCGGTATCTCCACCCCCCTCCCCCCTGAAAGGTGCCAAATGTGACACCGGGGGGGGGGGGGGGGGGGTTCCGAAAAGTGGAGGTTCAATTTTTGTGTGAACCTCCGCTTTAAAGTAGAACTAAAGGCAAACCTTTTTTTAAAATTTTGGATAGAGGACAGGAAGGTTATAATCCCTGTTAGATTTTTTCTGCTATTGTACCATTGGGGGGGGGGGGGGGGGGGGGGGGATTTCTATTCACATCCTGTCCCATTGCCAAAAAAAGGAAGTTCAGGTGACAACTCAGGACAAATAAGGAGAGTGAATCTCCCTAGGGGCTCTTTCACAGTTTTTACCTCCCACCCAACCACCAACGAGAAATCTAACAGTACAGCCTGATAAGGCTGTACACATACCATGACCGCGATTGCTTTACTTCAAGGCCATTGACATTTTTACTTGGACTGCAGAGTTTGACAGTTGGCACAACCTGTTAAACTCCCCCATTGAGATCAATGGATCAGCACCATAACCATGAGCCATAGAATTGGGTTACAGTTGCGGCGCAGTCGTATGATGTAAAATTACTTTATTTGCAAAAAAAACGCCTCCCAGCTGCTGCAATACCACCCTCAGAAAAGCAATCCACCATGGATTTATTTTCAGGGGGCAGTAAGCATTACTGCCTGTCTGTAAGAGCTCTATTGGAGCACAGACAGCAACAAAAATCCGACAGGTTTTATAATCCCTGACAAGCCTATCCAAAACTACAGAAAAAAATTTTGCCTTTAGTTATACTTTACAGAACTGCAAACAAATTCCCTTTTCTTCCTGTGCAAGTGGGATGAGCTATAAAAATCACATGAAGGTTCTATCTTCTAGCTCTTCTCTTCTATATGCAAAGCTAAAAATAAAAGCTTTTTTTTTTTTTTTAGTAAACTATAAAACATATTATACTTACCTGCTCTGTGTAATGCTTTTGCATAAAACAGCCCCAATCCTCAACTTCTGGGATCCCATGCTGGCATTCCTGGCTCCCCCCGAGTGCCCCCATAACACGCTGCTTGCTATGGGGGCACTATGTGTGTGCTCACGCCACAGCCCCGTCCCCTCCTCACTGGCTGTGATTGGGAGTAGCAGGAGCCAATGGCTCCCACTGCTGTCTCTGAGCCAATGAGGAGGGAGAGAACTGAGGGAGCTTCTGCTCTCTTGCACATCACTGGATCGAGATCGGTAAATATAAGGGGGGTTAGCAGCATGCAGAAGGTTTTTTACCTTTATGCAGAGAAGGCATTAAGGTAAAAATATATTCTGCTTCTAGAACTACTTTAATTATAGCGCCAGGACCTGCCACTGTCTTCCATGCAATTAGCCCAAAGGTGCACATGTTTGATTTTAAATCTCAGTTTTAGCAAGTCAGAAAATCTCTGTGATCAATAACAAGAACTAACCCCCCCCCCCCCCCCACTTTAGGATAGTCCTAGGCAACCTAATTCTTGTTCAAGCCACCATTGGGGTTGAAATTGGCCCATTTATTTTCACACTCACAATCCTCCAATGGGTAACTATAGCCAAAATCATTTTTTGTTGGTCATATAAGGAAACACTTTTTTCAAGTTTTTATTGCTGCCAGTGCCTGATTCATTCTCTCCTTATAGGTCGTAGTGACCATTCTTTCAATGGGGATACCTATTCCAATGTTTACTATTTATGAGGGATTTCCCTTCACTTTGGAGAGAATTCTGTTCACTTCCTGTTGTGTATCAAGGACAGGCGGTTTAGAAAAATTTACTAGACAGACGACAAAACAAACCTTGACCAAACAATAAAATTACAAAAATATTATATAAAAATGTATATATTTTGTTAGGGAGATTTTTATAGATATATTTTTAGATGGAATTCATATGTTAGACTAGATCATTAATGAAACTCTATTGTAGTAATTTTCTATTGTTTGAAAATGAAACGAAAATAAATATGAAATAAATATATATATGCTGAAAAAACAAAAAAACAAAACAAAGGGATCTTTGTTCACTAAGTTGGTGGCTAGTAACTCTCCTGGTCCAGCAAGTAACTTCCTTATGCCCTGATGAAGTTGGGGGGGGGGGGTGTACAGGGGGTCCCCGACTTACGAACCACTCCTACTTACGAACAGGGAGCTGCGGGGATCGTCTGCCGTTCTGCGCATGTGCGGCCAGACGGAGCCTCGGAAAAGTCCGTAATTTGCCGCGCATTCGCAGAACGGCATTCGACGGAACATCGGAAATGTCTGTAATTGTCGTTCTGCACATGCGCGGCCGACTTACGAACATTTCCGGATTACAAACAGGAGGAAAGTCCATAACGGGCCCCTGAAACGTGTTGAATGTCTTTAATGCAAGCCAATAAATTCATTTGGACTCTTATTATTCGGCAAATTATTCGTCACGCTTCTATTGTTTTTTTTTTTTCTGGTAACTTTGCTGGGCACCCACTGAACTATCCCTGTCTTAGAAAAGCAGCCTAACCTAAGCCAGTTACGCAAACTTCATTTTTTTTTGTTCTTCACAAATTCTTCTATAAACTAAGAGTAGGTCCCAGTGCCTCTTTTTTTTTCTTCGTCAGAGTCATAAAACAAATCTGGCAGGGCTTTTACCTTTTCCGTACTCAAGTTTTGGCTAGAGATCCACCTTAATCTACAGTACACTGCTGCACTCCAGACTCGTAATGCGTTTCTCAGATCCGCATGCTCTTCACAGGGAGCGGTGGAGATGTTTCCATTCACAAATTATATAAAACCGTATTGAAGGCCCTGAGATAAGGCTGTTTCTGGGATATGTGTGGAAAGGTTTATCTGTAAGTGCAGTTAACAGGCTTAATGTTATTTACTATTAAAATAAAATCCTTAAAACCCTTCTCCATTTCCCTAGGGTGTACAGATTGCTTTATTTACTGACCGGAGAAGGTCTAACAGAACGGATGATGGAAATCGCTGCGACCTTTGTCCATGTCCTCCGCTGCCTGTAGTGTTGCCAAACAGCCCTTTCCATGCTGTTTGCATTAAGGGTAAAAAGGTAAATACTTAGCACTAAACATGTTTGCTTTAGCTGCCAGAAGGGCTTATGAACGAGCCTCCCACCACCTCCAAGCACACACATGTATCAAAGGCTACACGTACGTGTCAGTTCCCGGGCCCTGTCCTCCCTACAAGGACTGGAAACATTATGGATGTTCTCTATTTAACTGATAAATCTTTGTTAGAGATAAATAGAATGGACAAAAATTGATAATATGGAGGAAGATGGCACCAATCACTCAATTATATATTGAGGCTGGCCAAAAATGTTGCAATCTATTTTTTTACAATCTCAATTCTTTATGTATTTATTATAGAATACTATCATGCAGCTTAGAATAATAGTAATTTATCAGTGCTTGCATGTTAAAGTTTTTAAAGCTAGCCATCTAGAAAAAGCCATATAATACATGGAGTTTGCATGTTCTCCCTGTGTATGTGTTCATTTCTGCTTGATTTTCCTCCCAAACTCCAAAGACATGCTGGCAAGTTAATTGGCTCTTGTCTAAATTGACCTTAAAGGAGAAGTCCAGCCAAAGCTTGCTTGGCTGTACTTCTCCTGTGGATCACAGGAGTGGTTTGTTCTGCACTCCCGTGACCCATTTTCAGCAGACAACGGGCTGAAGCCCGCTGTCAGCTGACGTCACAGAGCTGGTCCAGGTTCAGGAAAGATTGCGACCATATTATGTGGGGATCCGTCCCTAGGCCTGGACTGGGCACCCAGCTCAGCCTCTCAGCGCTCCCGCCTGCTGAACAGTCCAGTGCTCCAGTGAGCATGGGGGGGGGGGGGGGGCAGAGCAGAGAGCTTCTGACTGATGGTCATCAGCTGTCTGCTCAGAGAGCCCTGAGATCCGAGTGATTGGCAGTGTTGGTTCTCAGTGTTAGAACAGTTGGGGGACAGATGTACCATTGGGTATGATTCTGGAAAAATCTCAATTCCCATACTTCTTTTTAAAAGTGGTTCTAAAGGCTGAAGCTTTTTTACCTTAATGCATTTTCTGCATTAATGTAAAAAGTGCAGTGCAGTGCAGGGGGGGGCCCCCCCCCCCCCCCCCCCATACTTAGTATTCCTGAGCCTGATCTTGATCCAGCGCTGTGCATGAGAGCAGCGGCTCCCTTCCTCATAAATTTAGAGACAGCAGCGGGAGCCATTGTCTCCTGCTGCCATCAATCACAGCCAGTGAGGAGGGAGTGTGAGGCGGGGCTGAGCCATGCTCTGTGTGGCTCGCTATGGTGGACACTCGGCAGGGGGGAGGAGCCAGGAGTTCCGACAGGGGACCCAAGAAGAGGACGATCGAGGCTGCTCTGTGCAAAACCATTGCACAGAGCAGGTAGGTATAACATGTTTGTTATTTTAAAAACAAATATAGGTTTACAATCACTTTAATATGTGTTTAAGTATGCAAAGGGGGTAGGGACCTTTGATTGTAAGCTCCTTGAGGGCAGGGACTGATGTGACTGAATAGTATGTAATTGATGGCACTATATACATACATGTAATAAATAATTAAGTTGTGTTAATTATTTACCTTTTATTGACTTCAGTTCCTATCCAAAGATTATGACTGGTTGTAATGCAAGCACTGGTCTGGGGGAGAAGGGGAGGGGGTTGCAGGGAGTCAGGAAAACATGATCCACCCACTTGGTAATGCTAATAACATGGTTTGTAAAAGAAGTCGCTGGAGATAGAGACGTGTCGGTGACCACTCTGTTCTAACTCACAGGGTTTCTGTACACAGTGGGCACACTCACACATTTACCATTTCTGACAGCTCAGACAAGCTTTTAAAATTCAGCACTTTGAACTGGTGAAGAGACTAGAGCGCTGCATATAAACAGGTACAACGTATGTAGGAGGATTTGTTTCATCTCTGTGTGTCACCTGAGGCCAGTCCCTTCACTGGGTATATGTAAGGGTTTACAACCACTTTAACCACTTATCAAACGCCTTCCGCATATATACTGCTGCAAGGCGGCATGGCTGCGCAAACTGACGTACCTGTACGTCGGTCTGTGCATGTGGTACTGCGAACATGTGCACCAGAGAGCCAGAACAGGGATCTGTCAATGTAAACAAACAGATCCCCATTCTGATGGGGGTGAAGAGAGAGATCAGCTGTTCCTAGTGATAAGGTACAGCGATCTCTATTTTCTCCCAGGCAGCCCATCCCCCGTAAAATTAGAAACACCTCCCAGGGAACACAGTTAACCCCTTGATCACCCCCTAGTGTTAACCCCTTTCCTGCCAGTACCATTTATACAGTGATCAGTGCATTTTTATAGCACAGATTACTGTATTGGTGTCACGGGTCCCCAAAAAGTGTTACTTAGGGTCAGATTTGCCAGCCGCAATCCCAAAATCTTTCCCCTATTTTGTAGACGCTATAACTTTTGCACAAACCAATCAATATACGCTTATTGTGTTATTTTTTTTTTTACCAAAAATATGTAGAATATATATTGGCCTAAACTGATGAATACATTTGTTTTATATATATATATTTTTTTTTTTTTGTGGGCTATGTATTATAGCAGAACGTAAAAAATATATATATGTTTTATTAAATTGTCGCTATTTTTTTGTTTATAGCACAAAAAATAAAAACCGCAGAGATGATCAAATACCACCAAAAGAAAGCGCTATTTGTGGGGAAAAAAAGGACATCAATTTTGTTTGGGTACAGTGTCGCACAACTGCGCATTTGTCAGTTAAAGCAGTGCAGTGCTGTATCGCAAAAAATGGACTAGTCAGGAAGAGGGGGTAAATCCTTCTGGGCTGAAGTGGTTAATTAAAAAAATAAAAAACAATTATCCTTTACAAGGTAAAGTACAAGTGATATTATACACAGGGGCTTAGAAAACACTCATAATACACACATTT
The DNA here is from genome assembly GCA_028564925.1 of Lithobates sylvaticus. Classification (NCBI taxonomy): domain Eukaryota; kingdom Metazoa; phylum Chordata; class Amphibia; order Anura; family Ranidae; genus Lithobates; species Lithobates sylvaticus. The sequence continues at coordinate 173,215,966 of CM053034.1, read as the reverse complement.
CCAGCATAATTGTCCACTGGATATATATGAATATATATATATATATATATATATATATATATATATATATATATATATATATATATATATATAGAGAGAGATATATATATATATATCTATATATAACTTTATTAAAGGGGTTGTAAACAAAATTTTCTTTTTAAAATAACAAACATGTTATACTTACCTCCACTGTGCAGCTCGTTTTGCACAGAGTGGCCCCGAACCTCATCTTCTGGGGTCCCTCTGCGGCTGTCTCGGCCCCCCCCCCCCCCCCCCCGCAAGTACTTCTCACCTAAATGCGAGCTCCCTCGCATGGTGAGAAGTACTTGCAGGCGTGCTCCCGTGATACAGCTGGCCGCTATAGTCGCTCGCTGTATCACTCGGCCCCGCCCCCCTGGCGCGCCGCATCATTGGATGTGATTGACAGCAGCGCGAGCCAATGGCTCCGATGCTTTCAATCAATCCACTCTAGCCAATCAACGGCCAGGGTGAGCGGCGAAGAGGATGTCGGGGGCGAGCACGGGACTTTCAAGGGGTCAGGTAAGTAAAATGGGGGGGCTGGTATAGTCAGATGTTTTTTCACCTTAATGCATAGAATGCATTAAGGTGAAACAAATATTTTACCTTTACAACCCCTTTAATGTTGGTACAGGTCAGCTTTTCTATAACCTTAGCATATAAAGATTCTGTTAGGAAAATGTTACCAAATGTTATACAGAGCTTAATGCAGAATAGTAATAATCACACTCTGTGCCCATCACAACATTAACTAATATGAAGGCACCAGCTGATCTGTTAAAACAGTATATCAAATTCCTGGGGCAGCCAGAAATATTTGGTTCACCCAATCTGTCGAAATCATTTGGCCATCATCGGAGGTGATCATGTGACGGGTATTCTAGTCGGGTTGTATGTAAGCTTATGAGTCCACTGAGAGAGAGAGAGGAGGCTGTGAGGAAATGTACCTGTATGTTTCTTCCAGGGAGATGATCTGTGGAAGGTAGAATCTATGTATCTTCACAGACTGCAACATATCTGGACACATTGGTTTTGATATGTCATAATAATGGCCAAACCTGGATGAAGCCAATGGAACAGACTGTGAGAGAGAAAAAAAAAAAAAAAGATGAGAGCAAAATTAGTAAAAATCAGACTGTGAAAAATCACTATTGATACATTATATGGATTTTCAAATAAAGTAAAAGTTTCTGCTGAAGTCTGCTGGACCTCAGGAGTAAGCAAAACAAAATGGACATTGCTAAAGGTGAACTCCAGCCACAGATCTAAATACACTGTTGAATGCTCGTCCCACCTGTAAGCTCACCTCCCCCCGTATTAAACTGACAGAGCAGTTACATTCTATAACGCCTGACTGGCTGAAACTGCTGGACTTTTCTATTGCAGACTGAGGTTTGCTTTGCAAGAGATTTCAGTAAGCAAAAGTGGTGCCAAATGGTATCGGGGCCTTTTAAAAGATGGGTGTGCTAGTGACCCACCAAATGTTGGCATCATTGTCAATATGTCTAATAAAATTACTGACTTAATAAAAGAACACTTACCTGTCCAGGGACCCAGCTCCATCCTCACCAAGGCCAGTTCTGTGGCCCCGGCACTGGGATGTTAAAGTGGTTCTAAATGTAGAAGGTTTTTTTTTTTTTTTTAACCTTAATGCATTTTGTGCCCCTCAAGATACATGTTATAAGCCTTTATTTGTGTAAAAAAAAAGCCACACAATGTTTTGGATCCATAATTGGACCCCAGCTTCTACATTGATGGTTCCATAATATATGTGTTTTGGTGTGCTGGAGGAGTTTTCTCCTACGTATTAAAACCATAACCTGAAACTGGAGAAAGTGCAGAGAAGGGCAACCAAACTGATAAGAGGCATGGAGGAGCTCAGCTATGAGGAAAGATTAGAGGAACTGAATTTATTCACCCTTGATAAGAGGAGATTAAGGGGGGATATGATCAACATGTATAAATATATAAGGGGTCCATATAGTGAACTTGGTGTTGAGTTATTCACTTTACGGTCAACACAGAGGACAAGGGGGCACTCTTTACATCTAGAGGAAAAAAGATTTCATCTCCAAATACGGAAAGGTTTCTTCACAGTAAGAGCTGTGAAAATGTGGAATAGACTCCTGCAGAGGTGGTTCTGGCTAACTCAGTAGATTGCTTTAAGAAAGGCCTGGATACTTTCCTAAATGTACATAATATAACTGGGTACTGACATTTATAGGTAAAGTTGATCCAGGGAAAATCTGATTGCCTCTCGGGGGATCAGGAAGGAATTTTTTCCCCTGCTTTAGCAAATTGGAATGCTCTGCTGTTTTTTTTTTGCCTTCCTCTGGATCAACTGTGGGTATAGAATGGGGTATATGGGATTGTATGATATATATATGTATATATATATATATTTTTTTTGTGTGTGGTTGAACTGGATGGACTTGTGTCTTTTTTCAACCTATGTAACTATGTATTATTAATAATATGGAATTTCTAGATTTACAGTAGAAGTAGAATATATATATATATATATATATATATATATATATATATATATATATATATATATATATATATATATATATATACACACACACACACACACACACACACGCGCACAAACTGTATAGCAAAATTTGAAAAAGCACTTGGAAAACCTAGCTTAATTTTAAAACAAATATTTACAGTGATATTCTTTTAAACCGATAGTTGGATATTTCTAGGGTGTGTGACCATACCGGTGCGTCAAATACAATTCCACCCACCCCAAAAAAACAAAATCCATCTCTTTTACTAGCTTTATCAGTTATGAAACTTTTTGGTTATATTTGAACAATAATAGAAACCATGTCTCAGAATAAGCCCCACCATTCACACTGGATAACCTGAAACTTGTGTCGATAAGCTCAGGTCACTACAAAGAAGTTCAGAATTATGAAAAAAAATTGTAATTCTGCTCATCCAAACACATAATTCACACACTTCTATCATTCCGCACAGCCAGGAAGATGACTCCACGATTTCCTGGTTCAGGTTTGCATCTTTCTTTGTCACCTCTCCCCGTCCAACTTGGGGGCAATTAATCAGGATCATCACACCGCTGGCTCACTGTTCAATGAGCAAGCAGGTGACACAGGAAGGGGCCAAAGCAGAATCAGAAGAGAGTGGAGTCAGCTTCATGGCACTGTAGCATACGTGTGTTAATCATAAGACTGGCTGAACAGAATTACAACGGTTTACTTTTTATATAATATAATATATATATACAGTAAACCCCCCTCCATCGCTAGGGTTATGTTCCGGACCCACCCGCGAAAAGTGAAAAACCGCGAAATAGAAAGACCCTATTTAAATACACCCTAGGCATGTTTTGTTAATTTTTTAATAGCATTTAAAGGTCTTTAAACACACTTTTATGCAATATAAACACATTAAAGATAGAGAGAGAGATCAAGAGGATTTTTAAAACACAAAAATATTGTCTTAACAGTACAGTATACTGTACAGTACAGTAAAAAAAAGAGTACATAACTGCGAAAATGGCGAAATATTACCACAATATCAGAATAACAGGTCCTAATTAAAATACCGCAATATACCGGGACCGCAAAAACTGAACCGCGATATAGCGGGGGTTTACTGTATATATATATATATTTTATATAGATATATATTTTTTTATATATTATTTATTTATTTTACGCTCTGTTGCGTTGTTTGGTTGAAGATTTGTTTTACGGTCATCACTGGCTTTCTCACTACACTGCATGATGACCACGAAAGCACGTTTTAATAAGCCCAGATTTTAACAATAGGGATCTCAATATTAACACATTTCTGTTGTCATGCAGACCAACTGCTGGTGTGGTCTGCATTCACATCTGCATTACTGTGGTCAGATCATGTAGTCCACTGTAAAATTTAAGCATGATTTGCAAACTGTGATGTCACCATTAGGCAAACGCACTGCGTGGCAATCAAACTAGCCCAAAAATTAGCATGCAAACTTAAAAAAAAAAAATCATAAATGTTCTTTAATAAATTTTAGAGCGGATCATAAAACAACGAGCCACCCATGTCTACCTTTTTTCTTTTTCCAAATTTTACTTTATTCCACCCTCCACCTATTAACACCTTCACTCCTATAAAACCCAACTGACAACTTGGGTTAACAAATCTAAAACCAATTAAAAAAGGGTCTGTTTCTGGTCTATAATCTATCTTTTATCCGGATTAGCCATCAGAATGTTTTTATTGCAGACTCCGCAGAGCTCATCTTTTTATTGTCCTCCTCTGAGCCTCCTTTATGTCGGAGAAACACAGGGCCTGACTAAGTGAACTTTCATCTGATGTCTTCATTGACGAGAACTCCGGGGTTGCTTATTTCAGATGCTAATCCCCCCAACGAAAGCTCAAGAGAAGTTAGTGAAGATACTGAAAAAGGAAAAAGTAGAAACAAGTATTTTATTTTCTTGCCTCGTCTTTGGATCCTCTTTGGGAATCCTGGGGCACATAGCTGAGTTTAATCCATGCTGCTTGGCGGATTAAGGTGGGTGATAACCTCTTTTGATTGAAGAGCGAGAGAGAGAGGGGGGGGGGGGGGGGGAAAACTTTGGTGCTTACAAACTGGGTGGAGACGGATTAGGTCAGAATGTACGCAATAAAAGCTTGGGTTATATCAGAAGCCCCTGAATAGCTCCTCAATGTACTCAATTCCCAAGCCTGGCAGGGAAGCTTGCAAAGACCTACCTGACTCAAATAAGCATGAGTAATCTGTCTTAACAGAATCATAGTGCAAAGAAAGACACAGAGTCTGTGCGACTTACCCGGGTCAGCTCTGTCCCTCTGTACATTCCAGCAAGCCAATCGGCAGAAGACCATTGGATTGGCAGCCAGCACAAAATACCTTTCATAATACAGCTGCTGAGTCTCAATGCAGATTTAGTCAGGGGGGTTATCTTTAGTGTTTAAAGCCTTTGGCCATCAGATAAGATTTATCATATCCGAGTGGTATTCAAAACTATGTGCTGCCCGCTGGGAGGGAACTTAGTGGAACTTCGGGGCAGGAAAAACAAAGTTTGCATTGCAGATTTCAAACCACAAAGCGTATAACAAACGAATAGTGTCGCTGGTGGAGATGGTTACACAAAGTAAAGAAGGATGCAGCAAAGTGGTGGTGTGGCTGTGACAGCCAATCAAATCCTAACTTCCATTTTTAAACCTGCACTGGGAAATTGGTAACTAGTTGCTATAGAAAATAACATTTTATTTTAATACTTAAAGCGGGACGGTACCTGAAAAAAAAAAATTAAAAGCCAGCAGCTACAAATACTGCAGCTGCTGACTTTTAATAAATGGACACTCACCTGTCACAGGTTCCAGCGATGTGGGCAGCAGAGGCCTATCAATCGATCGTCTCTCTGTTGCTGCCGGCGCCATTTTCAGTGAGGGAATCGGGAAGTGGCTTCACTTCCCGGTTCCCTACTGCGCATGCACGAGTCGCGCAGCGCAATGAGAATCGCCAGCGCTGTCTGCCGGGACACGTGTGTGTCCCGGCAGACAGCGTGCCAGGATAGTAAGTGGCGTAAACTCCCGTGGGAGTTTATGCCCGGAAGTGGGTGCAGATACCTGTCTTAGACAGGTATCTGCACCCCCCCTCCCCCATGAAAGGTGCCAAATGTGACACCGGAGGGGGGGGGAGGGTTCCGAAAAGTGGAAGTTCCACTTTAGGGCGGAATCCCGCTTTAAAGTTGTAATTTAGAAATACATATTTTTGCATGATGACATTGGTCCAGTTTGGACCATTCTATGTATGCATGTGTCATACCTTAAAGATCCCTGTGCAACCCCTGAGCACTTAAGCTCATTTACCCTATGTTGACCCCCGGCCTTCGCCGGAGGGCTGTTGATGTTTGACAATTTCTACGATCAAATACGCTTTTAATGTGCATTATTAAGCTGTGCCATGATATACTTTATGTTTATATCCCCTGCGTGGGATCGTTACAGTTGTTCTTATTTCTTAAAAGTTCAATAAAAAAGATTGTAAAGAAATATCCCTGTGATAGCTGGAAATCACTGTAGTAGGCAACACTACTAACAGCGATCGTCGCTAGCTTCTGAATCCCATTCTGACCAGCTGCCTTGCTACTTGGTGAACACAGGGGGTTGCACACTCAGCATGGGCATCATTCAGAGAACAGTTAGTATTTTCTCAATGAATGCAAAGTATTCTCTGATTGGACATGGTGGAGAGGCAGGGCAGTGATGTCACAATCTCCACTTCGCATTCACTGAAAAAATGCAAAGTGTTCTGTGACTTCCTTCTGTCACATGTACTTTCGTATTTAGTAAAATGTATTCAGTTCATTTTATTCTTTTTATCTATTTGAAAATTATTTATTTAGTTCAACCAACCATATATTGATAGGGATGAGACTGTTTTCCTACTGTTATTACTCATCCTAAATACTAATAATCAATCATCAATAATACGCCTAGATACCAATAATTAAAGCAGAAGTAAACCCATCGATCTAACAGTTTGAAAAAACAGTTACATTTGCGGCATGCCGGAAATGCTAACTGTCACATTGGTTGTGCTCTTAACCAAACTGTCAAACCATCCAATGGCTACAGTCATAACTGATCACATGTGCAGCTTCATGGCAGTTAAAGATTAAACGGAGGCCAAGATGGCAGCTTCCTTGGCTGAAAACGATAGGAGGGTTTACTTCCACTTTAACTATTCTTTAAAAGAGAAGGTTTGCGTTGGGCAAGTAGGTGGAAATACAAATGGTCTATCGCATCCCGAGTTTTAAATAGAATAAATTTAACAGTAGGCCATAGTGTGCATAAAAACATTGGCCAGTACCCCAAAGGGATGCTTGGAGTGAAGATAGACACTTTAGAAAGGTGTATGCATGTAATAAAGTAAATGTTTTATTCAAAAGGTATACAAAATATACAAAGGTATAAAGGTATAAATACTGCATGGAGTGCCGTATGTTTACATACAAGAAATAGATTAAGTTGATACAGTTGTTAACATGTCAACAGCAGAAACATACAAAACGTTGTGACAATAATAAGAACTTGCTTGGTACATAAGGTAAGGATGATGCCAACATGTTTCGGACTTTGGTCCTTTGTCAAGGCAACTAGATATCCTTTAGATTCCCATCTAGGTGTATGAGGAATCATATGGTTAGTATAGATTAAATACATCATATTATACTGTCAAGATATACATTGCTAGGCACAACCAGTGTGGTAGGTAGAATGTGAAAAAGGTACTCACATGTGCTGCCAATGTTTATTAGATTGCCACAGAGGGGAGCCACTGAGCGTGGTATCCTGAAGTTTCAAAAAAGGTATGTTCAGTAAAAACAAGATAGACTTGACCACATTGATGTGGAAAGCTTGCTGGAGAACCCTCAAAGGCTACAAGGTCCAAAAACAGGGCTTGGCCGGAAGGCCCAGGTCCTGTATCAGGCAAGGTTGGCCAAACAGTGTGTCACTGTAGAGATAAAGTATAAAGGTATAATAAGAGTGGGTTGTCTTGAGGTATATATGTGCAGCCAAATAAAAGCCATGTATTTACCTGAGTAGGGATCGTTGACAGCAAGAGAAAAGTCAGCTCTGGATCATCAGCAGCATGTACTGAAGCCAGAAGGTAGGAGGTATATATATATGGTCAGGAAATGAAAATCAGCTGGGTAAAGGGGTGGATACTCAGCTGGAAGACATTGCGCTGATTGGCTGGTTTGTCTGAAGGAAGAGAGCGCCAAAAGCGCCACAGTATACTTCCTATTGTGGACCTCTGACGGGGCGGCGCCGGGCGTGACCGCGTCATCACGGCGGGGCCACGTCCGGCGTCGTGACGTCACCGACGCGGGGAAAGAGCCGCCGGCGTCCTGGTGCGCTCCATGCTGGAGCGCAAACAGGAAGCGGACATGATGGAAGGTCCGGTTTTACAGCGGAAATGTGGCGCATGCGCAGAAACAGAGTCGCGCATGCTTGCCATGTCTTACCCGCGCCGGGTAGTGCAGTGAGGGGAGGCAAGCTAGGATATTGTATGTAGATCTGTAAAGTGGCAAAAAGACAAATAAACATGGAAGAACATGTACAGCACTAACATTGCATATATTATTAAAATTACAGTACTTTGTAATATATGGCATTGGATCGGAGGGACAGAGGCGCATGGTTGGCAGACACAGTATATAATACATATAATGGCGGAGATTTATATGGGTGCTTGATGTGGGGGACGGAATTATAAATCTAATTCACAGACTCCAGTTTCAAAGCCCTCGAGGTAAGGTTTGAAATTAAAGGCCTCGTTGAGGCCAGGGGGTAAGGTGGCATTGAGGTGGAAAATCCATCGAAGTTCGCTCTGTAAAAGCGCTTTGTTATAGTCACCTCCTCGGGCTGGGGGTGGAATGTGGTCTAAGGCTTTGAATGAGATTTTTGGGGTAGTATCTGGGTGAACAGTAAAGGAGTGTCGTCCCAATGGTAAATCGGGATCTCTTTGATTTATACTGGTAACGTGGCCATATATCCGTTTCCAAAAAGGTAATTTGGTCTTACCCACATAGAAGCACCCACATTCACATTCCAAAAGGTAGACAATGCCGATTGAACGGCAGTTCACATAATGTTTGGGAAAAAAACGTTGACCGTTAGGTAAAACATTATGTAAGTTGGATTTAGATAGAAATTTACAATAGTTGCAATTGCCACATGGGAAAGTACCCTTTAGTTGTCTCCGGGATTTGTTACCACTCTTATATTCACTAGTAATAAGTTTATCTCGGAGAGATGGAGCACGTCGGTAAGTGATCAAAGGTTTTGGTGGGACAAAGGGGGAAAGTGTCCTGTCCGTAGAGATGATGTGCCAGTGTTTCAAAAGTATTTGAGTGATTTCATTGTGTTGTTGGCAGTAGTTTGTAATGATTCTGAGAGGAGGTTGTGTAGATGGCCCACTAGTTTTGGGAGTAAGTAGAGCAGAGCGTGATTTGGATTTCGCTTTTTTGTATGCGTTTTTAAGAACGCTGTTTTTATAACCACGTGCACGTAGTCTATCCCTCAATACGGAGGCCTCGTGTTCAAAGGAGGCATCCGTCGAGCAATTCCGTCGGGCACATAGATATTGGGCAAAGGGAATGGATTTTAATAGAGGAAGGGGGTGAAAGCTGGAAGCAGCAAGGATGGTGTTGCCAGCGGTTGGTTTGCGAAACAGCTGGCTTTGTAATTGTCCATGTCTGTCCTTGCTAAGCGCAAGATCAAGGAAAGAGATGGAACTATAGCTGTAGGTCATTGTGAATTTTAAATTTAGAGAGTTGGACGTATTCAGATATACAAGAAAGTGTTGTAAAGTATCAATAGGGCCTTGCCATAAGATCAAGATGTCGTCTATATAGCGTCGAAAGGAAGCTATGTGTTTAGTAAAGATGCTGGCAGTATCATCTCTAAGCAAGTCACGTTCCCACTCCCCCAGGTACAGATTGGCGTACGCCGGTGCGCAACAGGTGCCCATGGCGACGCCCTGTACCTGGAGGTAGTGGGAACCATTGAAAGAAAAGAAATTATGAGTAAGAATAAATTTAAGTGCTCTAATTATAAATAGAGATAGTTCGTGAGGGTATATATTGGCGTTGGACAAAGTATGTTGAATGGCTGTTAGTCCTAAAGAGTGGGGTATAGAACTGTAGAGGGCCTCGACGTCGATGGCGACCAATACAGTGTCGGCATCGACATGGAGGTCCGAGAGACCTTGAAGTAAGTGTGTGGTATCCCGTATATATGAAGGTAATGCCTGTACTAAGGGCTGTAGTAATTTATCTATATAACGGCTCAAATTGTCCGTAAGGCAGCCCCGTCCGGAGACGATGGGTCTGCCTGGTGGTCTGGGAAGGTTTTTATGTACCTTAGGTAAGGCATAGAAGGTTGCTTCTCTCGGGAATTTGGTCCTAATATAGTCTGTAGTAGGTTTGTCAATGATGTGCTGTCTAAAGGCATCGTCAACAAGAATGTATAGTTCCTGTTGGAACGACCTGATTGATGTACTGGGAATTGTGGCGTACCATTCGCGGTTGCGTAGTATGTTGAGACACATCTCAAGATAGTCTACCTTGTCTAGGACAACAATGTTTCCACCCTTGTCCGCCGGTTTGATCACTATAGATTGGTTAGTTTTCAGATCTTGTAGGGCCAAATGTTGATTATATGTGAAATTTTTGTTTTTAGAATGGGTAGGAGAGGTTTTAAGGTGTCGTATTTCGTTGGTCACTGACTGTAAAAAAAGTGCGGCACGTGGATTAGTGCTAGGTGCGGGAAAAAAACTAGATTTTTTCTTGAGGGAAATGTGATGAGGGGGATGTAAAGAGTGGGTGGATATGTCATCCTCAAAGTTATTGAGGAGGTTTTCTAAATCAATCGTATCAATCAAGTCTGGTGGGTTGTTTTCCTCAAGAAGCTCAATGAGCTGTTGAAGGGCAGTAGTTTCTGTGGCGGTGTGTAAAGCATTATCAGGAAAGGGGTTAGGGGTGTACATGCTGTGTAAGAGTAGCTTACGAATGAATAGGTGTATATCTTTGATAGCTGTGAATTTGTCAAGCTGTGAGACTGGACAAAAGGTGAGTCCCTTTTCGAGAACTGAGATTTCATGACAAGTGAGTATGTGAGAGGAAAGGTTAATGATGTTGTTGGAAGAAGGTGTTAGCGTGTTGGTCGTTTGGGTTTTGGGACATTTGTTGTTGGTAAGTGTGAAGTGAGGTTCGCATTTTGTCTAAAAAATGGAGTTTCTTACCGGTAACATCCTTTTTCCGGGAGTCTTTCAGGACAGCAACCTATGAGAGACCTCGGCTCCTCCCTTCTCAGGAAACACCGCCCAGCCTAGATTTAAAAGGCCTGCTTCCCCGCCAGCTCCTCAGTTCTTCAAGAGCAACTCCGGCCAGCTGGGGAGACACAAGAACACGTCATAATAGCTTACATATCTTACCTGACGGTCTCATGCGATGACTTCTTCTATGTCCAAAAAATTTGGGTGGGTACCGGTGCTGTCCTAAAAGACTCCCGGAAAAGGATGTTACCGGTAAGTAACTCCATTTTTCCCTATCCGTCTTTCAGGACAGCAACCTATGAGAGGATAAGCGAGCACTTACCCTTAGGGTGGGACTACGGCTTACAAGACTCTGTGTCCAAAAAGCCTGATCCCTTTTCTGACAACAAGATCAGCCTCTAGTGTCAGGTAAAAGGTAGGAGAGCTGAATCACGTTGCCACCATGCCTCCAAATCTCTAGTGGAACATAAAATATAGTCCTAAGGGATCCCTCTTAGCGGCTAGACCACCCGGTTCCCAGAGCCTTAAGGACCGAGTACCGTGGTCCTTTAAGCCAATGTGATACAATGAGAAAGACCGAAGTGTTCTATGCCCACCGGTAAGACCGTGGGTGGGCGAGATGACATGGGACCTGGGAAAAAATGTCAGCTCTGAGCGACAGTATCTACCCAGGAGCGCCAACTCTTTACTGGTTTAGACCCAAAGAGGAGGATTTATGGGAGAAAAAACAGAGTTCCCAGGGGTAACTCGAGATCCCCGGGTTATCGCCCTATCGACGGTTCCTATGGAAGTGCCTGCCACTGCAAGAGGACTCCACCAAGTCCTCATAACTTCCATCCCCGGATGAGATCAGGTGCATTCAGGGTGCTGTGGCCATAGCCCAGCCTTCCTACCTGGGTCCCCCTTTATTTTCACAGGAAAGGCACTGTTCCTGTCTTATGCGATTCAAGAATCGCCAACAACCCCAAGCGGTCTCCCATCCAGCTACTAACCAGGCCCGACCCTGCTTAGCCCCTTGTGGTTTGGGGGATACCGCACAGTCTTGGACATGCTGTTCGCTACCCATTACTTGGGGGGTTGCCCGTCCTTTTACTTCTACTGACCATGCGTTACAGCGTCAGACAAATTTTTGAGATGCGCGATACCCCCTTTCCGAAGAGTTCATTCTCTAGAGCATGAAATCCAACAATACCCCTCTGTCCCCCAAGACTAGGCCGGTAAGTCTGGGTTTGTGGAAAAAACTGCGCAAATAGGAATGCCCCTTTTCCACTGCTCTATCCCTGGTCGTGGAGCAGGAGTGCTTTTTTCCTGTCCTCCTGCAACCACCTCCTCCAGAGAAATTGTATAAGGGGGGGGGGGGGTCTACTGGATTCACCATCCAGGTCCCTACTTCTTAACAAGTGTTCTAGACTTGTGCATCTTACTAGGGTCTGGTCACCTGAAGGCCTTGCTAGCTTGGCTGGGATTCAAACTCATGACCTCCGGATTTAAAGCATAGTTTAGGTGCCACCTCAATGTGAGCTCATTTTTCCTCACTTTTTTGAGTTGACCAGCAGAACCTGAAGACCCCCTGCCTGAAAAATTTTAGGCAAGCTGGTTTGTTGGTCCTATCCCAGCAAAGTTTTTACTGTAGTGTCTATAGTGCAGACTCTGTGAGCTGTCCTGAGTGGATTCTACCCAGCCAATGCGACAGGCATATCAAATGCCAACCTGAGTTTGGGGTATGTAAGATACCCCACACCAACACAAGGAGAACCCACAATTTGATGTAGGCACTAGAATGTTAGGGGGGATCTAAACTAACCACTCCAGTGTCGTCAAACAGAAGTGTCAGCCACCCAGGTCTTCACCCCTGGCTAGACACACCCGACTCACCAGGGGCCTGCTCAGGGAACTGACTCCCAGCATGTCTTTGGAGTGTGGGAGGAAACCGGAGTACCCGGAGGAAACCCACGCAGGCACAGGGAGAAAGTGGAAAATCCAGGCAGAAGGTGTCGTGGTTGGGATTTGAACCAAGGACCCTATTGCTGCTAGGTGAAAGTGCTAACCACTACACCACTGTGCTGCCCTTCCAATCAGTGACCCAGAGCTGAAATGTTAACCGCTGAGCCACTTCCTAAAGTGACTTGTCAAAGGTCAGTAGGAGCTGACCTGAGGACAAGATCCTAGGTCTACAGGCAGACTCCCATGGCTGCACTGAATGTGAGCCATGATTTGCCTTTCAGCGACCCACATAGTGCAATTTCAGCCATACCCACTCCATACACCTCGTGCAGGAGGGAGAGAAAAGGATTCCCCTTCTCCCAGTCTCTACTGGTAACAAGGGAAAAAAACACTCAAAGGATGTGCATGGAAAGTACAATCACTTCAGGCTTACCTTGAGGTGCTGGTGTTGAGGTCTGCTTCCACTGCCTGTGCAGGTGTCACAGAAGAGTCCATCCCACCTTTTTGGTGGTCCGCAGCCGCTGCTGGGTCTTTTGAGAATCAGACCAGCGGGGATGCCAAGCCAAAGTTCTCACCTCTAGGCCACAGAGCTGCCGCATGTCCAGTAAAAGGTGCAGGTGCTGTGCAGTCCTAGGATACGAACGGCTTTTGAACTCAAGCCCCAGCAATACAATCAGAGCCCTTAGCCTCTGAGTTACCATCTATGCTTGCGCCGTATGCAGACTGTAACCGGCATCTCCGGCGCCCGCTGATGACATCATACGCCCCGGAAGTGACCCCACTGGATGCTTCCTGTGGGCCAGCTTGGAGCGCAATAGCTCCGCCCCTTCGCGCGCTGCGGCTTACTTCTTTCCCCTAGATATAACAGCCATGCTGTTGGAAGGGAAATGTACGCCGCCATGACGCCTATGCGATCACGCTAATGGGGCCACTTGTATGCCACCAAAAAATAGCCTCCGGTCCCCCTTTCTCCCCAGAGGGGGTGACCGGAAGAAAAAAGGGTACGGTACCCTACTACTGCTGGTGAGGTATAGACTGGGGCTGTGGGATTTACAACCCGCCCCTAGTTTCTGTGAGGTAGTCCCCCCCTGGGACCCTTTTCCCCCTCCACCAGCCAGCCCGTAGGGACCACCCCAGGAGAGCAAATAGAACCACCCCCGGGTCCCATGTGCCTCCCCCCCTCTGACCACCAAGAGGGAACCCCACCTGTGGAGCTACAGGTGATAGACAGGTAAGGGACGCAAACCTCTGTTCCTCCTTACCTTAAGATGGCTGATGTCGGCAACGCCAGAAGCCGCCAGGATGGCCCCCGCCTCTGACACGCTCCTGCCGTGAAAAGGATGGTCTTGCCTCTGGACCCTCCAACCACCTGTGCGATCTTTCTGGGTCCCCCATCAGCCAAAGCCTGGCCCGCCATCAGCATCCGCGGCTGGACCGGAAACCGCGGATCAAGGAGAGGAGCACACCCCCTGCCGGGATTGGCGTCGCCCGCCACCTGGCCCCGCTGTACGCTCCATCGCGGCTTGCACCAGAGTGCAAGGGGGGGGAAAAGCGCCTCCTCCTAAGTCTCCACTGAGAACCTGAAGGCAGGCCCCCGAAGCATCCCACACACAATCTTTTTTGGAGAGCTTTGGGTGGCGAAAAACATGATGTGGCTGCCAAGTAACCCCTCTCCGAGGTATAGCACCACTAGTCCCCAGAGACCTCTGTCTCCCTTCTGGACATACAGGCTTCAGCCTCCCCGGCTGTGTAGCCACGGCCCTCGCAGTGTCTCCTGCCGGAGGAAACACCGAAAAAGAGGAGCTGGCGGGGAAGCAGGCCTTTTAAATCTAGGCTGGGCGGTGTTTCCTGAGAAGGGAGGAGCCGAGGTCTCTCATAGGTTGCTGTCCTGAAAGACGGATAGGGAAAAATCTGCATTTTGAGATGCAGAAGGTAGAGAGTGCGATCTAACTGTCTTGGCATTAGAGGGGGCCACCGGCAAGTCCCCAAGGGGGGAGGCGCCGGGGGTCCCCTCCATGTCAGACACATCGTCACTCGAAAAATTGGGTGTGCGTCCACGTTTGGGTTTGCGTAAGCCCAAGGGGAGGTTAGGTTTGTGAGATGAGTGAGCAACAATGTGAGTCTTGTCAGTGGTGGACCGAGAAATAGGTGCCTTGGAACCAGGTCGTGTGGAAGTATTGGAGCGAGTTGTGCGGTTGGTATCGTTCCATTTGTATGCACGTTCTTCGTGAAAAGCTTTCTTGTCACGAAAGAATTTCTTATCTTTCTGTGCGAGAAAGCCCTGTTTTTGGACCTTGTGGCCTTTGAGGGTTCTCCAGCAAGCTTTCCACATCAATGTGGTCAAGTCTATCTTGTTTTTACTGAACATACCTTTTTTGAAACTTCAGGATACCACGCTCAGTGGCTCCCCTCTGTGGCAATCTAATAAACATTGGCAGCACATGTGAGTACCTTTTTCACATTCTACCTACCACACTGGTTGTGCCTAGCAATGTATATCTTGACAGTATAATATGATGTATTTAATCTATACTAACCATATGATTCCTCATACACCTAGATGGGAATCTAAAGGATATCTAGTTGCCTTGACAAAGGACCAAAGTCCGAAACATGTTGGCATCATCCTTACCTTATGTACCAAGCAAGTTCTTATTATTGTCACAACGTTTTGTATGTTTCTGCTGTTGACATGTTAACAACTGTATCAACTTAATCTATTTCTTGTATGTAAACATACGGCACTCCATGCAGTATTTATACCTTTATACCTTTGTATATTTTGTATACCTTTTGAATAAAACATTTACTTTTTTACATGCATACACCTTTCTAAAGTGTCTATCTTCACTCCAAGCATCCCTTTGGGGTACTGGCCAATGTTTTTATGCACACTATGGCCTACTGTTAAATTTATTCTATTCTTTAAAAGAGATGTGTATATATTTTTTATATATATATATATATATATATATATATATATATATATATATACATATATATATATATATATATAAATATACACACACACACACACACACAGTAGAAGAAAATTCTCCAGCACACCAGAGCACATTTTATGGAGACATCAATGGGCCCCTTTCTCGGGCACTGGTCACCATGGTTGCCTCAAGGAGGTGTACAGTATATATAATAATTATTATACAACATTTATATAGCACCAACAGTTTACGCAGCGCTTTACAATAAAAAAGGGGACAGTACGATTAAAATACAGCTCAATACAGAAGGAATATATATATATGATCACCTCTGCGGTTCTTATTTTTTGTGCTATAAACAAGAAAATTGTGACAATTTTGAAAAAAAAATGCAATATTTTTTACTTTTTGCTATAATAAATATCCCCCAAAAATATATAAAAAAACATTATTTTTCCTCAGTTTAGGCCGATACGTATTCTTCTACATATTTTTGGTAAAAAATAAAATCGCAATAAGCGTTTATTGATTGGTCTGCGCAAAAGTTATAGCGTCTACAAAATAGGGGATAGTTTTATGGCATTTTTATTAATAAATTTTTTTTTTTACTAGTAATGGCGGCGATCATCGATTTTTATCGTGACTGCAACATTATGGCGGACACATCGGACAATTTTGACACATTTTTGTGACCATTGGCATTCATACAGTGATCGATGCTATAAAATTGCATTGATTACTGTAAAAATGTCACTGGCAGTGAAGGGGTTAACTACTAGGGGTGGGGACGGGTTAGGTGTTCCTAGCGGCGTGGCTGTGTGACACCACATTGATCGCTGATCCCGATGACAGGGAGCAGACCATCAGTGTGCTGTCATTGGGCAGAACGGGGAGACGCATCTCCCCGTTCTTGAGCCCTGTGACACGATCGCGAGTATCTCTGTGGCAATCGAGTCCGCGGGTCCGGTCACGGAGCTCGCGGCAGCGCGGGCAAGGCAAGAAATTCAAAGTAACGTACCGGTAAGGGAAAATAGCTGTTCAAACCTGCCTGGCCCTATGTGAAAAAGTAATTGCCCCCTCCCATGCTGAATCATAAATAAACTGTGATCATTATCTACAATTTTTTTGAAAGCGGAGTTAAATTTCACTTGCCACACCCAGGCCTGATTACTGCCAGACCTGTTGAATCAAGAAATCACATAAATAGAAGCTGTCTGACAAAGTGAAGCACGCTAACAGATCACAAAAAGCCACACATCATGCCACAATCTAAAAAAATTCAAGAACCGATTTGAAACAAAGTAATGTACATGTATCGGTCTAGGAAGGGTTTCAAAGCCATTTCTAAGGCTTTGGAACTCCAGTGAACCACGGGTAGAGCCATTATCCACAAATGGAGATAACTTGGAACAGTGGGGAACCTTCCCAAGAGTGGCCCGGCCTACAAAAACATCTCCAAGAGCATGACGACCACTAATCCAGGAGGTCATAAAAGAACCCAGAACAACAGCTAAAGAAATGCGGGCCTCACTTGCCTCAGGTAAGATCAGTGTTCATGATTCAACAATAAAAAAAAGAGTCTTGGGAGAGTTCCAAGGCCAAAGCCACTGCTGACCAAAAAGAACACAAAGGCTCATCTCATATTTACCAAAAAACATCTTGATTATCCCCAAGACTTTTCGGCAAATATTCTGTGGACGGATGAGACAAAAATGTAAGTTTTTGGAAGGTGTGCGTCCCGTTACATCTGGCATAAAAGTAATACAGCATTTCATAACAAGAATATCATAACCAGTCAGACATGGTGGTGGTATTGTGATGGTCTGGGGCTGCTTTGCAGCTTCAGGACCTGGACGACTTATCATAATTGATGGAACCAAGAATTCTGAGCTCTACCAGAAAATCCTAAAGGAGAATGTCCGGCCATCAGTTCATGACCTCAAGCTCAAGTGGGTTATGCAGCAGCACAATGATCCGAAACACAACAGCAAGTCCACATCCAAATGCTTCTAACAAAGCAAAATTAGGTTTTGGAGTAGCCTAGTCAAACCCTGGACTTAAATCCAATTGAGATGTTGTGGTATGACCTTACACAGGCCCTTCATGCTGGAAAACACTCCAATGTGGCTGAATTAAAACAATTCTGCAAAGAAGAGTGGGACAAAATTGCTCCACAGCAATGTGAAAGACTCATTGCCAGTTAACGCTTGATTGAAGATGTTGCCGCCAAGGGTGGCACAACCAGTTAATAGGGTTTAGGGGGCAATTACTTTTTCACATAAAGCCAGGCAGCTTTGGACAGCTTTTTTGCCTTAATGAAACCATCACTTAAAAAATGCATTTTGTATTATCGGTGTAATAAAATTAGTTTGATGATCTTTTAAGTGTGACAAATATGCAAGAAAAAAAAAAATCAGAAAGGTGGCAAATACTTTTTCACAGCATTGTATATACACCTGCCCATTGACTTGTATAGAGCTTCCGATCAGGACTACCTGAAGAATTGACAGGTAGCCCTGAGCAGACTGCCCGTGTGAAAGGGGCCAGACATAGAGACAATAAAACATAATAGAGGATCTAACCCTTCCCCAGCTATCTAGAATAATTGTTTTTACTGGTATCTATGCCCTCTTGGAGAGATGTGCCCTCATTTCCTGTTCTGTCTGACACCCATCAGAGACCTCTGGGGGCCTGCACTTCATACATGTCAGCAGTATTCTGTTGTCTTAAAGTGACAGTCTCTTTAAGGCAGGGTAAAATAACATATGATCATACCGACAGAGAGTCCACCTTAAAGCACGTCTCCAGCTTTAAATGATCACCAACACCATGTCACTCCCTGGCTACATCTACAAAACTCTAAGGAATATCCAGCAGTCAGCAAAATGTACATGACATTCCAAATCCTTTTCAAAAAGCATAAGTGTTTTCACAATAGAAATCCGTACATCAAGCGTAAAAGACAGACACAATAAGTAAATTCCCTAAATCGAATGTTAAAATACAGATTTCGCTTTTTCCAATAATTGTCTTTAGCCTTGTTATGAAAAACACCTGATTAAATAAGACCGACTGAACAGGGACTAATGTGGCTGAATTAATAAGTGTTCCCAAGATGGCTGCATTGCAATCTCAGATGGAATACGTCTTGGGCCCTGTGGGTAAAAATGCTAAGATAAATTAAGTTATCCTTATTAGAAGAGATGTTAGCAGATTGAGTGCTTTCACTTTGGCATTTGCAACACAAGTTGATTAGTAGGCGTTTTCTCTGAGAAAACAAGACGATAAACTTTTTTTTTTCATTTGCTTTTTAATAACTCCTCGGTGCCTTGTGACTGCGGCGCACTAGCTTTCACCTTAATAAAAAGGGATGAGATTATGAGATCTGCCTGGAGGCTGTTTGAGTTGGCCCGTCACCATGTGTAAAGCATTTGGTAATACAAACACTTCCCATGTCTGCACAAATCCATAGATAACCAAACATGCCAAACCTTGTCTTGTCCCACCCCACGTCTTCATCTGTGGTTAGAGACTTCATACCAAATGCTCATATAGTGGCAGAAGCCAATAATAAAAAAAAAAGGCTAGAGAAAATGCCAGAACTTTGGATTGAGGCACAGATAGAGAACAACATACCGATGGAAGTACAACCCAAACATCAAATGTCATATGAAGAGCACTTATAATAGTCCACTGTGTTACTTTGATTACTTGGTGCAAAAACCAGGGCAATGCAGATTGGGTTCCAGTCCCAAGTCAATTATATTTTCAAACAATACAGATGACTGAAGTATTAAAAGGTTTTTTTTTTTTTTTAAGAAATTTTATTTGGGTTTTCAATAGTACAGCAAGGCTGAGAAAAAATAACAAATCAAAAAAAACAAAAAACGTACTTTGCTCAGAGATCATAAAAGAAAAAATTGTAAATGTGCGATGCAAAATAGTAGGAAACAGTCATGAGGCAGTATAAAAAACACTGAATATGTAATGGCCTAGCATCTAATCCAAAGCTTCACCTACAATCAGGTGTGAGCAAGACAATGTGGAGGGAACTGAGAAGCGTGGATGATAGGGGTAACCCTGTCAAATACTGCAAGCGTGGCAGTAAGAAAGATACCAGTATCAACATTACAAAGGCTTACAACTAGAGAATAAAATGCAAGTGTTTCAGAATTTTTTTTAAGGATAATGACATGTCCATTACAGGGTGTTCACCCGCAAAGTAGAGGGGGTTCACTGCCCATATTGGGTTTAGAGTTAAAAGGTTTTATTTTTAAAGAATTGTAGAGTGGTAGCAGTAACATTAATATAAATAGAAGCCCCCATGCATCAAGAGTCTCTAAAAAAAATTGACTGGTGGTCAAGGAATACCTACCTAGTGGCCAGACTCAAGACAATCCAACTCCCTAAGAGTACTGACACCTGGAAATAATTAATGACTGCACAGTTCAGTGTTTCTGTGGCATGCCACTACATGACGTAACGCGTAGAGAGAGGGGAGAGGCTGACGTGAACTGGAAGTAATGCGGGAACCCACCGGAACATCAAGGTTTTTCATGTTTTAATGTAATAAATGTGAGTGCAATAATTTTAAATATAATAAGCAAGGTGGTGGTTTAATACTTCACTATGGGAGCCCATGCATCTTTGTTTCCCCAATCACCATAGTGAGTTATGCAGAATGGACGTATGAAAACTGTAGTACTAATATAAGAAGCCATATACTCATACTGCATACTAAAGAGGAGTAATCTGGAGAGGGATAACAGTGAATAGGAAAAAGAATAGGTGCCAAAACAAAGAAAGGGAATGCAAAATATCAATATAAAAGTAGGGCTGTGCAAATTAAAGATTAATTCCTCGATTCATTTTTTGGATCAATCAAAATTCTTTTGATCACTACTCCGGCTTCGGGGTCTTCAGGGAGTTCCGTTGGAGTTCAGGTGACGTCACGGACATTGACGTCACCGGACTCCTCCCCTCTTCCCCAAGTGCCTCCATCTGCTAACGAAGGGAAGGGGGGAGGAGTCCGGTGACATCGAAGTTCTGATTGAACTACGGGGGAGGAGCTACGCATGATGTCACCCACTGCTGCCCTACGGAACTAACATGATTGTCGGCTTTACATGCTGTGTTTTTATCATCTTTATGTGAGTAGTTTGTGTTTGAACACAAAAATTAAATCTTATACTTAAGATTACCTAAGTGAGCACTTAGATCTTTTCTTTCTACCCATGACCTGGCCGTCCTTGCTGAGATCTAAGGAGATGTGAGAGAAGTTTATGGTCTGTGTTAACCCTTTTGATACCCACTTGCATGACCACCTGTTTGCACAGGGGTCCATGCCATAAGGTGAGAGTGATTGGTTAGACCGGAGGTGGAGGGATTGTCACGCTACTGTGGAAAAAAAAAAGTTACTTACGTCAGTGCTACAGTTTGAATTTAAAACGTATTTGTGAACTGTGAAGTCAAGTCATGGATTGTGGAAACTAACTAGTGTCGGGTGATTGTATATAGTGTATACCACATTTACCACTGACTAATGCAGAGTTGCAATGCAAGGAGATCAGATAAAAGTAGTTGGATCTGTAGGTTTGTTATAATTAATCGAAATTAGTCGATTAATCGATTTAAAAAAATCGATTAATCGAACACGAAAATCTTAATCAGTAACAGCCCTAATATAAAGCTTCATTGATATGTGGTTAAGAGTTAAGAGAGTTCTGTGAGCCTTGAACACAGTGTGGTGACACTGTTTTTGGGAATCGGAGGTTATTGGTGACAGGTGAAGTAACCATCACAGAGTATTCCAACACAGGAAATAATTGTGAATACTTAGACTTTTAATCATTATATGAACTAATAGCACTTTACTGGAGTACAAAGGATCACTGTTTTGAGCACTTTAACAGTAATCACTGTATTTAACCACTTCCCGCCCGGTCAATAGTAAATTGACGTCCGGGAAGTGGCTTCGTTATCCTGACTGGGCGTCATATGACGTCCTTCAGGATAACAGCCGCCGCGCGCCCGTGGGGGCGCGCATCGCGGCGATCGGTGGAGCGGTGTGTCAGTCTGACACACCGCTACACTGATCTCGGTAAAGAGCCTCCGGCGGAGGCTCTTTACCACGTGATCAGCCGTGTCCAATCACGGCTGATCACGATGTACACAGGAAGAGCCGTTGATCGGCTTTTCCTCACTCGCGTCTGACAGACGCGAGTAGAGGGGAGCCGATCGGTGGCTCTCCTGACAGGGGGGGTATGCGCTGATTGTTTATCAGCGCAGCCCCCCTCAGATGCCCACACTAGACCACTAGGGAAGCCCCCAGGACCACCAGGGAAGCCCCCAGGACCACCAGGGAAGCCCCCAGCATGTGGATGGCCAGGTACATCCCCCATGGCCATCCACATGTTAAAAAAAAAATCAAAAATATGCCAATCAGTGCCCACAGATGGGCACTGATTGGCACATCATATTTAATAAAAAAAAAGTAAAAAAAAAAAGGATTCCCAGCAATGCCACCCATAAGTGTTATCAGTGCCACTCATCAGCGTCCATCAGTGCCACCTATCAGTGCCCATCCGTGCCCACCCATGCCACCTATCAGTGCCCATCCATGCCACCTATCAGTGCCCATGCATGCCACCTATCAGTGCCCATCCATGCCACCTATCAGTGCCACCTATATGTGTGCATCAGTGCCACCCATAAGTACCCGTCAGTGCCGCCTATGAGTGCCCATCAGTGCCACCTGAGTGCCCATCAGTGCCGCATACCAGTGCCACCTATCAATGCCCATCAGTGCCACCTATCAGTGCCCATCAGTGCCGCCTATCAGTGCCCATCATCAGTGCCACCTCATCGGTGCCCCCTAATTGGTGCCACCTCATCGGTGCCCATCAGTGCCGCCTTATCAGTGCCCATTAGTGCCGCCTTATCAGTGCCCGTCATTGAAGAAGAAAACGCACTTATTTACAAAAAAAATTAACAGTGACAAAGAAAAACTTGTTTTTTTGCTAAATTTTCGGTCTTTTTTTGTTTGTTGCGCAAAAAATAAAAATCGCAGAGGTGATCAAATACCACCAAAAGAAAGCTCTATTTGTTGGAACAAAATGATAAAAAATTTGTTTGGGTACAGTGTAGCATGACCGCGCAATTGTCATTCAAATTGCGACATCGCTGAAAGCTGAAAATTGGCTTGGGCGGGAAGGTGTCTAAGTGTCTGGTATTGAAGTGGTTAAATATGTTTGTTTGAATATTCTTTGGAAATGTATGTTTTTGAATAGAGTACAGGGGGTCCCCGACTTACGAACACCCGACCTACGAACAACCCCTAATTACGAACGGGGTGCTGCGGGGACCCTCCGCCATTTTCCGGTCTTTTTCTGCGTCTTTCGGCCGTTCTGCGCATGCGCGGCCATACGGAGCTTCGGAAAATGCCGGAAATGTCCGTAATTTGCCGCGCATTCGCAGAACGGCAATAGACGGAACATCGGAAATGTGCGGAAATCTCCATATTTGTCGGTCTGCGCATGCGCGGCCGACTTACGAACATTTCCGACTTCCGTACAGGTGGGCAGTCCCTAACGAGTTCGTAACTCGGGGACCCCCTGTATATATGTTTATTTGCCTTAGAAAGGAGTGCAGCACTTTATTGGAATTACTGTAAATTTTTAGTTGTGGGAACACAAATCAGTGATTGCAGCACACTTTTATGTCACATTTGAGTTGATTACATCACATATTACATTAATATGAGCACAGTTTGGTAGGCATACATAGTAGTTAGGAGATTTGGTAGTGCAGGAGTACTAATACCCACACTCATTGATGCCACCAGTTGCCTTAAATGCTTTCTGTTTGTCGTTGCTGACAGATGGGCAATTTTATTTGACTGGATGTACCCCACTACTGAGTCAATGGACCCCTCTTTAGAGATAGGGGGATAGTTGTTCAATAGCCCAGGAAAAGACAACCACTGTCTACATATTAAAAAATATATACTGTAAATAATTGGAGAACTTCTATAAAGACCAACCCTTCACACAATATCAAGGGAGCCCTGCAACAGATTCACTCATTAGCCGTATCACATAAATGATTGTGTGCTTTCATACAACAAAAATGAGAATGAGGCAGAGGTCCAATTAAAAAAAAAAATAATTAAAAGAAAAAAAAGTTAAGTAAATCTTTATCTATAACTACTAAAAATAATGTTCTTTAGCAAGGAACACACATTGCACATTAGTAATTGTGCTACCAAATTAGTGTGTCATGCAAATTGTCTCCAGCATTGCCCCAATTTCTTCTTGCTGGAGGCTGCCATTTTTGCTGAAGCCCAGAGCTCCTGAACAGCAGTAAATCTTTAGACTGTCAGCAGACTGGCCTCTACAAATTTGGCACAGTGCCTAAAAATAGAGAGACACTGAGCATATGCAGAGCAGGGTGAGAAAGTTTACTATTGGATTTTAAACAGTATAAGCACTTATTTTTAATGATTTATAGCTACACCTGCAAAAGGGGACAGCATGAAGTGATCTAGCAGGACTTAATTTTAACCACTTCAGCCCCGGAAGGATTTGCCCCCTTAATGGCCAGGTAATTTTTTTCGATACGGTACTGCGTCGCTTTAACTGACAATTGTGCAGTCATGCAATGCTGTACCCAAACAAAATTGATGTCCTTTTTTTGCCAAAAATAGAGCTTTCTTTTGGTGGTATTTGAAAACCTCTGCAGTTTTTATTTTTTGCGCTATAAACAAAAAAAGACAGACAATTAAAAAAAAAAAAACAACGATTTTTACTTTCTGCTACAATACATATCCAAAAAGAATATATAAAAAACAAGTTTATTCATCAGTTTAGGCCGATATATATTCTTCTACAATTTTTTGGTTAAAAAAAAAATCGCAATAGGCGTATATTGACTAGTTTGCACAAAAGTTATTGCGTCTACAAACTACGGGATAGATTTAGGGACTATTATTTATTGTTTTTACTAGTAATGGCGGTGATCTGCGATTTTTAGCGGGACTGCGACATTGCGGTGGACAAATCTGACCCCAAATCACACTTTTTGGGGACCAGTGACATTACATTGATCAGTGCTATAAAAATGCACTGATCAATGTATAAATGACACTGGCATAGAAGGGGTTGACACTAGGGGGTGATCAAGGGGTTAAGTGTGTTCCCTGGGTGTGTTCTAACTGTAGGGGGATTGGCTCACTGGGACATGACAGAGATCACTGTTCCCGATCAAAGGGAATAGAAGATCTCTGATAAGTAATTCGTCAGAACGGGGAATTGCCTTGTTTACATAGGCAGTTCCCCGTTCTGCCTCTGTACACAGCGATCGCAGGTCGCCGGCGGACATAGAGTCCGCAGGACCCGCGCACTCACGCCCGCTATGCTTCTTGCAAGGACCGACATACAGGTACTTCGGTTCGCGCAGGAGAGCAAACCTGCTGCAGTAAATGTATGTGAGCTGGTCGGCAAGTGGTTAACAGAACCCCTAATCTTCATGAACACTACAGCTCCTAAACTTGAGTTTAGTAGCTCTGGGCGTTTTTTTTACCAAAGCGCCTAAACTCAAGTCCATAAAAACCTGTGTGTCCATGTACACAGAGGCTTTTAGCAGCGTTTAGGAGCTGCTGCGGTTAGGGGAGGTTCAAACTCCCTCTCCTGAACGCGGAAGAATCGCGTTCAGGATAGGAACGTTTTGATTGATGGCCCCGGGAAACCACAAAACGTGCCGTGTTCTGTGTTTACCGCAGTATATGACGGCCATGTGTACATGAAGCCTTACTGAAAACACCTGAACTCAATAATTAGTCAAAATACCTTTGGTCATATAGCGTAGAGAGGCCTCAAAGGTTGTAACCATGCAAAGCCCAATCTTCTATCACATAAGATTCCCACTGCAAACACAATTACAGTATAACTGAATGTAGATCCTATAAAAAGCAACAATGCTCTAATCCAAAAGAAATTCCTACAACATTTGTCAAGTTGACGCGACAACCAATTATCACTACAAGTCCTGCATGCTGTATAAATACATTAATGTAGGACTGCTCTATAATATCTTCAAAATGCTTTTTACTTAACATTCGATAAAGTAAAACTCCAGTTTAATAAAAAAAAAAAAAAAAAAAAAAAACACAAGTACAAGTACAAGATATATATATATTGCTATGCAGAACATTTTTAATGTAATTTTATTAAAAAAAACTGCCTATCCATTTAGCTATACAAACAGTTCAACAAACGCCAAGAAACCTTCTCCTTGTAAATATGACAACATTTAGCTTATTGAAAGAACTTCCCAGAACCCTCATCCCATATTACTGCTAGAGGTCTGCAGACAACATACATTCAAACTACAAACAGTTGTTGTGGCACCCCCAACAATGATCTAAGGCAGTGATGGTGAACATTGGCACCCTAGATGTTTTGGAACCACTTTTCCCATGATGCTCATGCACTCTGCAGTGTAGTTGAGCATCATAGGACATGTAGTTCCAAAACATCAGGGGTGCCAAGGTTAGTCATCACAGATCTAAAGCCGCGTACACACGAGCGGATATTCCGTCAGAGAAATCTTGGATGGTTTTTCTGACGGAATTCCGCTCAAGCTTGGCTTGCATACACACAGTCACACAAAAGTTTGCTGAACTTTCGACCGTCAAGAATGCGGTGGCGTACAATACTACGACGAGCCGAGAAAATTAAGTTCAATGCTTCTGAGCATGCGTAGAAATTTTGCGCGTCGGAATTGGTACAGACGATCAAAACTTTTTCCGTCCGAAAAATTGAGAACCTGCTCTCAATCTTTTGCTGGCTGGAATTCCACCAGCAAAAGTACAATCCAAGCATACACACGGTCGCATTTTTCGACCAAAAGCTCTCATCGGACTTTTGCTGGTGGAATTTCCGATAGTGTGTACGCGGCATTAGGTTTACTCCACTGTATGTTTAAAGAGGAAGTAAAGCCTCCTCAAAAAAAAAAAAAAAAACGGAACCTGCAAGGCAAAGGCATAATGAGCTAGTATGCATAGCATACTAGCTCATTATAAATGACTTACCTGAGAACGAAGCCCACGAAGCGACCCTCATCCACGATCTTCTGCAACGCCATCAAGCCCGGAGTGACTTCCGGGTCTCGCCGCTCCAGCGCTGTCATTCGCGTGATCGGCGATGACGTCACTCCTGCGCACGAAATCGGCATATCGCCGTGATCTCGGCATGCGATGCCTCTTTTTTTCTAAATATCTCCTAAACCATGTAGGTTTAGGAGATATTTATTGGACCTACAGGTAAGCCTTAATCTAGGCTTACCTGTAGGCCAAAGTGGTTTGTAAGGGTTTACAACCACTTTAACTTTCGATAAGATCATTGTGAAGGAGGATGCATTGCTAAAGGTATGCAGGTTGCAGTATTTTCTATTAAAATATTGGGACTGATTGGTTGGTTATGCTTAGGTAGACCCTCTCACTTAGCACGTTTTTTTTATGATTTCAGAAGGTACACTGGTATGGACATCATAATACTGAACAGAAGCAGGTAAGAAATAAATAAAAAATAAAGTTAGCAAAAAATCATTGCAATAGATCTGTTTTTTTTTTACTTGTGGACATTCAGGGTGAGGAGTGTGGCTGATACTAATGCCAGATTTGGACACTGGAGTAGGAGGGCAAGAAAGTACATTTCCACTAAATTTGTGTTTTGAAAAACAAGGGTTAAAAGTCTGTCTGACAATTTTTTTCTGTGTCCAACTGGGAAGATTTCCCTTGACTTCCTGTCCTGGAAAACAAAAAACAGGAAATAAAAGGGGAATTCCCCTCTCAGACAGTCGACACCAAAAAAAGAGTCCACTTTAGAAAATGCATCTTCTGAGGCTCCGATCAGCCTAGGTTCACATTGCAGCGATTAGGTTTGCAATTTTTTGCATTGCTATTGCCTGCAATGGCACCGTCGGAATCTGTGCGATGCCGCATTTGCGCTGTAGTTTCTGTAATTCTTTTGGCAACTTTGGGGTGCGATTTGTATAGACATCTGTGCAGAAACCCACACAGATGTCTCTGAAATCTCCCCCCGAAGTCAGACTGACATGCGGGAATAAAATCATGCGAGTTCAGCTGAACTCGAACAATTTGAATCCCGCTGTCAGAGTGAACCTGGGTGAAAATTTTAACATTTTGGATTTTACTTATGGCTCATACACACTAAGAAAATCAGCTGAATGATCATACGCTTTTCTGATAAAGTGTACACAACTTTCGACAGCCGATTGCGAACTTCCGAACGAAAACTTCTGAAGAGACAAACTCCAAACCTTTTTTGTATGGGAAAAGAACGAACGATTTTCGTTTAATGTGTAGCGTTTTCGTACGATTTTCATACAAGAAATATCAGATACGAAGGACTGTGCAGGATCAGAAACAACAAATAACACAAAAAAAAGCCTTTGTTGTACAAGAATTTTTGTATATTATTTCTATTCTATGGTTCCGACTTGCTGTGAAACATCAAGGAAAACCGGACGATCATTCGCCCAATTTTCTCATAGTGTGTATGGAGCATAACTCTCTCACTAGCCATCATGACAGAGTTAAAGAGTTAAGCTGGCCATATATAGATAGAATTTCAAAACGGAAATTCTCAGGAAAAGAAGGTTCTAAAGGCCGGTTCAACAGAGAGCGTCTGCCATTTTACCAGTGTTTATAGCAGTCTGCTCGACATCATTAGTGGGTCAAATCGAAATTTGTTTTCAACCGTAGTAACAAGAAGCTTTGTAAGATGCAGGTTAAAAAAATTTTTTTGAACAAACTAATTTCTAATGGTGTATATGGTTTTTGTTTGTTTTTAATATTTGATTTTGGAATGGATGGGCTTTACCAAATGAATGACACGAATATTCTGAGAATTTAACTATGAATTTATTCTAAGATTGTTTGTTTGAAATTCTATCCATCCATGGCCAGCAAGAGAAGTTCACCTTTCTAAAAAATAAATAAATGTACATTTATTGCAGGTAATTTTTTTTTTTTTTTTTTTAGGAGCCTGTAGTGTAAAGCATTACACTCATTATCAGGAGATCACAGGTGAAATCTCAGGCTCCTGCAGACTGTCAGTGTATCTGCTCGTACCTCCACAGTTACGCAATGACAAGATGACTCAATGAACTACCCAGAGTGATCACTAGCACTGCAGTCGCAGACACAAAGGATGTCAGTATTTGTACTTCATTCATTCACAGATGAGATGTGAATGAATGATATGGCTGTGTAGGCAAAATGTGACAGCAGGTGCGGGGAGAAGATCGCTGGCCAGCTGTTACAATGGGGGATCAGCAAGAGGCTGCAGGACTGGAACATGTAAAACGGGTGGAACTTGTAACATGTTCCTAAAGGTGAAGTTATCATTTAAATCTCACCAAATGTGACAGATAGCAATAAAAACCTAACAGGTGTTTTATAGTTCTCCCCAACTCTATTTAAGTTGGAAAAAAAAACCATTGGCTTGACATACACTTTCAGGCATTTCCAAGTAAAAAAACGTTAAAGAAGTACAGCCACAGTTTGTTCGTTCTGCACTCCTGAAGCCTGATGTCGACTGATGTCACAGAGCCGTCCAGGCAAGATCGCGGCAATGAAGTTGGGATCAGCCCAAGTGACTGGACCGGTACCCGGCATAGCCTCTCAGTGAGCTGCTGAGACCCTGCCCCTTCCACAGCCCAGCGCTCCAGTGAGTGAGGTGAGGGGGGGGGGGGAGAGCAGAGACTGGTGACTGACTTATTGTTCAGTTAGAAAGATCTTGACAAAGTGCTGAAAACTTTGTCAAAAACGCCCCCTTGCTGTGAGTGACAGGTGATTTACATATCCCATGCACTAGCCTAAAAGAGGCACATCCTGTGTAATTATAAAAAGTGAGAAATCCACCCCTCCTCCACATGTGATCAATGTATCCTCAGACACACACACTGCACTATAACAATCATCAGATCACTGCATGTTCTACTCTGCACAGCTCTGACTACATACATCTCCCCTATATTCTTCTTGCTGTTCACTCAAGAATACATTTATTTTCACTCTGGTCTGTGGATCTGTGGTCTGTGCCTGTCTCAGGCTAGTGCATGAGATATGTAAATCACCTGTCACTCACAGCAAGGGGGCGTTTTTGACAAAGTTTTCAGCACTTTGTCAAGATATTTCTAACTGAACAATAAAAGGGGATTTCTCAGGGCTGGAGTAAATCTGTGTGGCAAGACTGGGCTCAAATGAAAGGAAATCATATTCTCTACATTATGACATCCACTTTAATCCACAGTTTGATTTCATTGTTACCATCACTAGCCAAACATTTGATAATAAATAGGCAAAAACAAAACTGAAACAGTTAATTTCTTGCAGAAAACATGTTCAGTGTAATGCAGAGAATATTCTTGGCAATGGCCAGATTTCCCAGCATGCAGCAGACACTGAATGGTCACATGAAGTTTAGTGTAACAGCTCTAGTCTTGGCATTTGACATTCATGGAAAATATTTCAAGAATGCTACGATTGGTATTTCTCATGATAGGTAATGTGTGACAATAACGAAGGGTATGCTACAATTCAGCATCTATCCATGGTGTAACATTCATCCTACATTTCGTTGCATATCATATGTCTGACTTGAAGAAGGTAGAAAAGAATTAATGAGGGGGAACGCCAAGCCTCTCCTGCTGTCTGTATCACCCATTTCAACGTACAGCCAAACAAACAGAAGACTAAGTAGCCCAAGGATATACATAACAGGCAACACTAAAAGCTGTAAAAGAAGTGACCACTGTGATTACTTCTTACGGGCTTGACTTCCCAGCGATTAGCTTCTAGTGACAGTGAAGCTGATACAATCTCAAGTGCTTACTTTACTTATTACGCACATGGTTAAGCAAGTCAACAGTGTGCTTCAATACTTTCACTAGAGGGATTTAATAAGTACTGCTCAGTCAACCTTTCAGGCTTGCGATGGAGAGCTACGTCCGAGATACGCCTAACATAAACACTCTTGTTGGGTGACTGCTCCTTCCCCCTTCAATTCTGACAGGGGCAGCCATGTGCCACAAACACTCTTAGGACTCTTAGTGAATGAAAAAAAGGGATTTTTTTTTTTAAACTGGCAACTTGTGTGTGTGGTCAACAGCAATTACCACTTCCCCCAACAATAGTCCTTCTGATACTTTAAGTTAAACAGCAAACATATTCTAAAAAAAATAGCAACTGGTGTTTTAAATATGGTAACAAGCACATGTTGCGCTAACCCAAACATAAATTCAAAAACGTCATAAATAATATTATAGTGATAAACAGTTCATAAGTTCAATGTGAAAAGAAAATTCAAGTTGAAAAGAAAAAAGTGCAAGGTGGTCCAAGAAATGGACGAGATCCCGCATGGTGACGATTAGCTGAAAGAAGATGGCACAAACTCCTTCACCAGCGAGGCTTATCAGATAGCCATGACCTCCTTACGATGGGTAGGTCAAACAATGCGTCTGCCCCAAAGGCTATGTCGGTCTTTAAGCCTGGATCCTCTGGATATTGGGACGGTGTCACTCAACATATAAAGTACCTCTGAACACTCTCAATCGTGGGATCACACGCATACATATCAAAAGAAAAAGTGCCACATAGTGTGTACCAATAAAACCAATTTTAATAGTAAAAAGAAAGGAACTTACATTTAAAACTGAATAGTTTGCCATTTAATACATCAATCCCGGCCAGTAAGCAAAATG
Organism: Lithobates sylvaticus; assembly: GCA_028564925.1. Classification (NCBI taxonomy): domain Eukaryota; kingdom Metazoa; phylum Chordata; class Amphibia; order Anura; family Ranidae; genus Lithobates; species Lithobates sylvaticus. Next base: position 173,184,436 of record CM053034.1, on the reverse strand, counting down.
GCTGCATGTAAACATCTGGTGGCATGATGACGTCACAGCAGGCTCTGCCCTACAGGTTTCATCACCCCTGACATTTTTCAGGGCATAGTGTTTTAAATATGACTGGAGATTAACTTTAAAGGCCAAGGGCTTTTAAAGCTAACTCTAGCACTGTAATAGTATAATATAATACGAAAATAACTGAATTACAGAAGGTGGCCAGCCCCTACACTACCAGCGCAAGATTCACAATGCTTACAGTGATATTGACCCTGAAGAACTTGCAACGAGGAGGAAGTACTGGGATCCCCAGGAACAGGATGTTCCTGAGAAAGGGGGAGGACCCTGACTGGTCAGAAAGGTGGTTCATATGAGGAATAAAAGAGAAAGAAAGGACTCTGCTTCACCACCCAAATCACGGAGATAAGAAGCCATCATAAGGAAGCATGGATGGGACGGCACAAGAAGGAGCTTGTTCCTGTAGAATGTTTTTCGTTTGAAGGAAAAAACAAAATACGGACTAGTTCAGCAAACTTACTTCTTTTCAAAGTGTTTGTTGGAGGTGGTGCCCATTTCTTATGTGATGTTTGAAAGATGATTTGGGAAAAATACTTTTACTTGTAACTAATGTATGTACTCAAATTAGTCTTGATCTCTGTATCCTGTGATCCCTGTACAGCTGTATTCAGACTCGTAGGGAATGTCGGTACTAGAAACCAAAATCGGGCTATTCTACAGGATCCATATAATGACAGGGAACATGATGGCAGTGGGATGATCTCATTAGTAGGCTGCTGCTCTTTCATTGACCAATCAAAAATCTAGGTGGGGGTTGAGGTGTTTGTTCTTAAAGTGGTTCTAGAGTCTAGGTGTTTTTTTACCCGATTAACGGATTTCCTGCAAAAAAAAAAACAAAAACAAAAACACCACTACTTGTACTTTTCCCCTTCCTAAACACCTACCTGACACCTCTCATGATTTATCGCTGTCCCTGCCGGTAGCCCTGCTCTCCTCTCTTCCTGGATTCATTGGCTACACTGGATTCCTGGATTTACTGGCTACACTGTCATTTAAACCACTGTCATTCAAGGAGGGAAGGGGAGAGGGGAGCATGGCCGAGCCATGCTGTATTTGTCTATGGATGAACAAAGCCCAGCTAGGTGTGCCCCCATAGCACATGGATGTTGTGGTGGCACTCGGAAGTGAGTACACCCCTCAAATTTTTGTAAATATTTTATTATATCTTTTCGTGTGACAACACTGAAGAAATTACACTTTGCTACAAAGTAAAGTAGTGAGTGTACAGCTTGTTTAAAAGTGTAAATTTGCTGTCCCGTCAAAATAACTCAACACACAGGTATTCATTTCTAAACCGCTGGCAACAAAAGTGAGTACACCCCTAAGTGAAAATGTCTAAATTGGGCCCAAAGTGTCAATATTTTGTGTGGCCACCATTATTTTTCAGCACTGCCTTAACCTTCTTGGGCATGGTGTTCACCAGAGCTTCGCTGGTGGATGTTAGAGACCTTGCGCTCCTCCAGCTTCCATTTGAAGATGCCCCACAGATGCTCAATAGGGTTTAGGTCTGGAGACATGCTTGGCCAGTCCATCACCTTTACCCTCAGCTTCTTTAGCAAAGAGGTGTGTTTGGGGTCGTTATCATGTTGGAATACTGCCCTGCGACCCAGTTTCCGAAGAAAGGGGATCATGCTCTGCTTCAGTATGTCACAGTACATGTTGGCATTCATGGTTCCCTCAATGAACTGTAGCTACCCAGTGCTGGCAGCCCCAGACCATGACACTCCCACCACCATGCTTGACTGTAGGCAAGACACACTTGTCTTTGTACTCCTCACCTGGTTGCCGCGACACACGCTTGACACTATCTGAACCAAATAAGTTTATCTTGGTCTCATCAGACCATAGGACATGGTTCCAGTAATCCATGTCCATGTTTTTCAAAAGCATTTGATACAGTTCCTGATAAACATTTACTGTACAAAGTAAGGTCCATTGGCATGGACCATAGGGTGTGTACATGTATTCAAAACTGGCTACAGGGGGGAGTTCAGAGGGTAGTGATAAATGGGGAGTACTCGGGTTCTTTCTTGGGACCAATTCTATTTAATTCATTCATAAACGACCTGGAGGATGGGATAAACAGCTCAATCTCTGTATTTTCTGGACGATCTGGGAATAACTTCTCCGCAGGATGTGGAAACCTTGCAAGAAGATCTGAACAAATGAATGGGGTGGGCAACTACATGACAAATGAGGTTTAATGTAGAAAAATGTAAAATAATGCATCTGGGTGGCAAAAATATGAATGCAATCTACTCACTAGGGCGAGAGCCTCTGGGGGAATTTAGGATGGAAAAGGACCTGGGGGATCCTAGTAGATGACAGGCTCAGCAATGGCATGCAATGCCAAGCTACTGCAAGCAAAGCAAACAGAATATTGGCATGAATTAAACAGAGGATTAACTCCAGAGATAAAACAATAATTCTCCCACTCTACAAGATTCTGGTCCGGCCACACCTGGAGTATGCCATCTAGTTCTGGGCACCAGTCCTCAGGAAGGACGTGCTGGAACTGGAGAGAGTCCAGAGAAGGGCAATAAAGCCAATAAAGCGACTGGAGGACCTTTGTGATCAGAAAAGATTGCAAGCACTGAACTTATTCTCTCTGGAGAAGAGACGCTTGAGAGGGGATATGGTTTCAAAGTACAAATACCGTACTGGTGATCCCACAATAGGGATAAAACTTTTCAGCGAAAGGGAATTTAATAAGACGCACGGCCAATCACTAAAACTAGAAGAAAATCGGTTTAACCTTCGTAGAGGGTTCTTTACTGTAAGAGCAGTTGGGATGTGGAATTCTCTTCCACAGGCAGTGGTTTCAGCGGGGGGCATTGATAATTTAAAAAAAAAACTATTAGATAAGCACCTGAACGACCACAACATACATGGATATACAATGTAATACTGACATAAAATCACACACATAGGTTGGACTTGATGGACTTGTGTCTTTATTCAACCTCGCCTACTATGTAACTATGTATGTAACTATGTCCTTAGTCTGCTTGTCTTCAGCAAACTATTTGCGGGCTTTCTCACCTTTAGAAGAAACTTCCTTCTGGGACGATAGCCATGCAGACCAAGTTGATGCAATCTGCGGCGTATGGTCTGAGCACTGACAGGCTGACCCCCCATCCCTTCAACCTCTGCAGCAATGCTGGCAGATCTCATAAGTCTATTTTCCAAAGACAACTTCTGGAAAGATGCTGAGCACGTGCACTCAACTTCTTTGGTTGACCATGGCGAGGCCTGTTCTGAGTGGAACCTGTCCTGTTAAACCCCATTGTGCTGCAGCTCAGTTTCAGGGTCTTGGTAATCTTCTTATATCCTAGGCCATTATTTATATAGAGCAACAATTATTTTTTTCAGATCCTCAGAGCCATGTTGAACTGCCAGTGACCAGTATGAGAGAGTGAGAGCGATAACACCAAATTTAACAGACCTGCTCCCCATTCACACCTGAGACCTTGTAACACTAACGAGTCACATGACACCGGGGGTGACAAATGGCTAATTGGGCCCAATTCGGGCATTTTCACCAGCGGTTTAGACACAAATAGCTGTGTTTTGAGTCATTTTGAGGGGCAGCAAATTTAGGGGTTTCAGGGGTACTTGGAACGGTATCAAAATGTGTGAAGACACTTTGTACCTACAGCGCTGTGAAAAAGTGTTAGCCCACTTCCTGATTTGTTTTCTTTTTTTGCATATTTGTCTTACTTAAATGATTCAGATCATCAAACAAATTAAAAAATGACACAAAGATAACCCGAGTAAATACAAAATGCAGTTTTTAAATGATGGCCCTGCTAAATCATGAATGAACTGTGATTAACCAAATTTTTTGGAAAGCAGAGTTCAATTTGACTCGACTCGCTGGTCGTTTTTGTGATGCTTTAGCAGCATTTTAGCAGTGCTTTTTAGGCGCTAGCGGGTCCGTTTTTTTTTTAGAGTCACATAACATAGTGACCTTGAAGGAATTGAAAAAAACACCCGTTTTGCGGCACTTTCAAAGCAATTTTAAGGCGATTCAGAAGGGGCAGGGGCGTTCTTGGTGCGCTTTTTACAGTGCTCTAAACCCGCCCCAAAGATGCTGCTTGCAGGACTTTTTTGAATGTCCCGCAAGCACACCGCCCGAGTGTTAAAGCAAATTAATGGAAGGCAGTTTTCAGTCGCCATTTCCAGCTCTAAAACGCCTGAAAAATTCCTCAGTGTGAAAGGGGTCTTAAATAAAAGCTGTCTGACAAAGTGAAGCACGCTAAAAGATCTCAAAAAGCAACACATCATGCTGCGATCTAAAGAAATTCAAGAACAGATAAGAAACAAAGTAATTGACATGTATCAGTCTGGAAATGGTTACAAAGCCAACGGTGAGAGCCATTATTCACAAATGGAGAACCCTCCCAGGAGTGGCCGGCCTACGAAAATTACTCTAAAGCCCCATACACACGGTCGGACTTTTTCATGGATTCTGTCCGATCGGACAATGTTGTTGAAAAATCAGACCGTGTGTATGCACCATCGGACAGTGTTAGTCGGTTTGTCCGACGGACAAAGTCTTATCTCCTGCTGGAAAGATTTGCCGTCAACCCGGTCCGATCACACCAAACCCGATCGTGTGTACGGTTGTCCGACCGGACAAAGTGCTACGCATGCTCAGATCACATTACAAGACCAAAGCTATTGGCTACTAGCCTCTACGTAGTCCCGTCGTACGCAACAAACGTCACCACGTTCAGAATGATCGGATTTTCCGACAACTTTGTCCGACCGTGTGTATGCAAAACCAACATCGGACAAAGTACGACGGACATGATCCGACGGACCTGGTCCGCGGATTGTCCGACCGTGTGTATGGGGCTTAAGAGCACAACAATGACTCAACCAGGAGGTCATAAAAAAAACCACAACATCATCTAAAGAATTGCAGGCCTCACTTGCCTCAGGTAAGGTCAGTGTTTATGATTCAACAATAGGAAAGACTGGGCAAAAATGGCATCCATGGGAGAGTTCCAAGGTGAAAGCCACTGCTGACCAAAAAGAACACAAATGCGTCTCTCATATTTGCCAAAAAACATCTTGATTATCCACAACCTTTTGGGCATATATTCTGTGGACCGATGAGACAAAAGTTTAACTTTTTGGAAGGTGTGTGTCCTGTTACATCTGGCATAAAACTAATACAGCATTTCATAAAAAAACAACATACAGGGGGTCCCCAGATTATGAACCGTTAGGGACTTTCCTCCTGTTTGTAATTCGGAAATGTTCGTAAGTCGACCGCGCATGTGCAGAACGGCAATTACAGACATTTCCGATGTTCCGTCGAATGCCGTTCTGCAAATGTGCGGCAAATTACGGACATTTCCGAAATTTTCCATCATTTTCCGAGGCTCCGTCTGGCCGCACATGCGCAGAACGGCCGATGTCCACGCAGAACGGCAGAGGGTCCCCGCAGCGCCCGGTTCGTAAGTAGGAGTGGTTCGTAGGTCAGGCGTTCTTAAGTCGGGGACCCCCTGTACCAACCATCAAACATGGTGGTAGTGTGATGTTCTGGGGTTGCTTTGCAGCTTCAGGACCTGGGCGACTTGTCATAATTTATGGAACCATAAATTCTGCTCTCTACCAGAAAATAGTGAAGGAGAATGTCTGGCCACCAGTTCAAGAGCTCAAGCGCACTTGGGTTATGCAGTGGGACAATGATCTGAAACACACCAGCAAGTCCCCCTCTGTGTGGCTCAAAAAAAAAGGAAATCAAGGTTTTGGAGTGGCCTAGTCAAAGTCTGGACTTAAATCCGATTAAGATGCTGCGGCATGACCTTAAAACAGGCCGTTCATTCTCGAAAACCTTCCAATGTGGCTGAATTACAACAATTTTGCAAAGAAGATTGGGCCAAAATTCCTCCACAGCGATGTAAAAAACAAATGTTGTTGCAGTTGTTGTTTCCAAGGATGGCAAAATCAGTTATTAGGTTTAGGGGGCAATTACTTTTCCACAGCACTGTATGTAATGGCCTGCTTTGCCATCATGATAACAGTTCAGTAAAATTAGGAAATGACAAGTTTACTTTAAAATTAACCTGTCAGGTTACTTTGTGGTGCCTTCAAGTAGGTCTGTTAAACCTCAACTAGTTTTGGTGAGTCTGGTGACCCCACAGATCCCAAAACCCATACTATATGCAGTGCCTCATCTTCTGGCTGACAATAGTGTCAAAATACAGATACCTTGTTTTGTGTGGAGATATGTCAACTAATCCTTGAGTAGTTTTATGTGTAACCCCACAGATCCCAGACCCAAACTATACATACAATTCAACTTCTGGCTGAGTCAGCGCTAAACCCTACCCACCCAGAACGAAGTCCCTTTATTCAGCAGTTGTCTGTGGTAGTCTCCATGGACAGTGAAGTTTTCCATTTTGGGCTGTTGACTAGCAACGGCCAGGGCTTAGTTATTAGTCAGCTGTAAGCCTGAGCTACAAGGTTTGAAAACTTGCATTTTGTCACTACTTATTGTCTGATCACCTAACAGGTTAATTTGTGAAAATACTGAGTCATCTACACATTAAAATGTTTTAAAGTATGCAGTACGACTGTGAAATTCCTTTAATTATCCTCCTTGTTACCAAGGAACTCATGTTTTAACCTCCATGCAAACTAGATTGACCTTTCCTACACCAAACAGTTTTAAGTTACCAGCAGCCTCCCTGCTGTCAGCTCATACAAATCCAAATGTTACCTGAAGCTTAACTTACGTAGAAGATGAACTCTGTATCACCTCACCTGAGTGCATATCAACTAACCATACCACAGGTTTGTCCCCATCTTCATTGCCCGGAGCTGACCTCTCACTGGCTCTTGTCAATCCCAACTTCACCTTGTAGTAGCACTACTATCTTCTCAAACAGTAATTTAAAGTTTCTGGTCAAGAGTTCAACCCTGGAGCAAATATTGTATGGATTCTGTAACTTCTGTTTGCCAATCAGATATCTGATCTCATAAGCCATATATGGACTAGTGATTTCAATGGAATATATAAACGATAAACACAAAGCAAATGGATAAATAAACCAATAAAATACACATATATATTGAGTGTAGGGGATAGTCCTTAGGGACATAGGATCAGATTTAACCTCTCTATTTGTCCTGTTGACCAATGACAACCATCTTTAGTAATAAAACACGTATTACCTTAACCTGTCCGGCTATCCCCTACTCTAGCTACCTTCAGGCGATCCCTAAAAAAACTCATCTCTTCAGGGAAGCCTATCACATCTCCAACTAATCTTTTACCAGCTCATTCCCCATAGTTACAACCTTTTGTACCACCTGCCCCACCCTATTAGATTGGAAGCTCTTCTGAGCAGGGCCCTCTTAATCCTCTTGTATTTTATCGTATTATAACTGTATTGTCTCCCTTTATAGTGTAAAGTGATGCATGGCACTGTTGGTGCTATATAAATCCTGTATAGTAATAATAATAATAACCTATGTAAAACAAAAATGAAATGCATTGTAGCTCGACAGTCCTTAGATGTGGTGTCTATATTAGTTTTAATTTTTTTTATACAAATAAAACAAATCAAACATCACCTCCACTTTTGGCAAATTCTGGTAACGCCAGGCGATCTTCATACTGTCCCCATCTGATCCAGGACCCTCAAGTTCAACTTTACGCTCTAGTTTAGGTAATTCATCTGTAAGAGGTGCAGGGAGGTCCTGGAAGAAATAAGCTATATTAATCCGAAATATAAACTAAAAATTAAACAAATAGAATGAAAAAGCTTTTAGAAGAGATTATCCTAATAATAAACTAATATCCTAATAATAAACTTGAGTGAAACCCATTTTAGAGAAGTACTGGGGGGGGGGGGGGGGAATTGAACCAAGAGACAGCCAAGTAACTATCCCAGAAGCAGAGGTCAACAATGGAAGCCCAAGTATTTTAGTATTGGTTTACCAGGCTTGTCCCCAGCTAAAGGCAAAGCTCTCCCTAAATATTAATGCCTTCCTGGTAGGGATGGTGCTGCATTTGTCTGGCCAGGGGCTGAATAAGAAAAGCCTGTGATGCTTGTACCCCTGGAGTGGCAGTCCAGGGGTGCCAGAAGAACACAGTGAGGTGACCCATTTTGTGTTTACTATGGCACCTTGGTCACATCACCCATTGCATGCTTTTTTTTTTTTCCACACCTGCCTCCTGGGCTGGGCCCTTTCACCAGGACCAGAGGAAGTACTAAACCGGTCGGGAGGCCAACCCATCCCATTGTACTGCACATTGGCAGAAAGCACTCATCTTTTACCCTTATCCCCTTTTTAATGCTTGTTTGTTTTTGCACAGCATATTGGCACGTTACTCACTCCTGACTAGTAGAGTGTATGTCACTGGACTTGCCCTGAAAATCTTGGCAGGAGGGAAGGGCACATGGCTTTATGAGCAAGTGTTTCCCCTCCCATGGGGTCTCCCTTTTGGGGGGGCCCCTCCTAGTACTTGGGGTGCATTGGCAATGTATTCATAATGAATGGGGTACCTTAACACACATGCATGAACACACAGCAACCCTTAAGTGTGAATGGGCTCTAAAACATGGCTTTTATGTATAGGGGGCATTCTGTATACTGCTACTATACAGTACTCCAAAAGAAATGCAATTTTCCATTGTTTCCTATTATTTTTCTCCTAACATAACACTATAAAAGATCATGTAACACAGCAGGAGAACACTCCCACTCAGAACTCAGGAAGTTAGCAAAAAATGTAACTTAACTTAATTAAAATCCTTGCAATGCGTGTAACTGGCAAAATCATGATTATTTTATCCTCAACAGGAGAGTCGGGCTGGGTTCACATTTATGCAAATTGGATGCATTTTTAAACCGCATCAAATTCACATGACATGCTCTCAATGGAGCCGGTTAACACATGTCCAGGGTGGCCGCAGTGCAGTTTCAAAAAAGGTCCTGTGCATTTTTTGGGTCCGGTTCAGGTGCAATTCAGGCAAAAATTTGCTCCTGAATCGGTGAACAGGAACGCACCGGACTGCAAACCGCAGCAACACCTATGTGAACCAGGCCTAAGGCCAGCCACATATGGTTCAAATCTTGACAGTTTCAGCAGGGACCGGCTGATATTGGAACCATCTATGGGCAGGCTGATTATACCCAAGCTGATCGATGGATCGACTTGGGTACAATCAGTCTGCCCATAGATGGTTCGAATCAGCACTAGCCAGTGATTAGTCTATTGCCATCTGCCTTCAATTTTAGGGCACAGCTTCCAGAGTTCAGTTATTCTTTAATCATTTGCCGACCGCTGCACGCCGATATATGTCGGCACAATGGGCAAATGGACATACCTGTACGCCCCCTTCGGACTCGATGTCCATTGGTCTCCCTGCGATCGTGTCACTGAGCCGCAGAATGGGGAAGTACCTATGTAAACAAGGCATTTCCCCTTTCTGTCTTGTGTCATGACAAAGATCACTGCTCCCTGTCATCGGGAGCAGTGATCACTGTCATGTGACTGGAAGCCCATCCCCCGCAGTTAGAATCACTCCCTAGGACACACTTAACCCCTTCTTCGCCCCCTAGTGGTTAACCCATTCACTGCCAGTGTCATTTACACAGTAATCAGTGCATTTTTATAGCACTGATCGCTGTATAAATTAAAATGGTCCCAAAATAGTGTCACAAGTGTCCGATGTGGTCGCCATAATGTTGCAGCCCTGATAAAAATCTCAGATTGCCGCCATTACTAATAAAAAAAGAAATTTATAATAAAAATGCCATAAAACTATCCCCTATTTTGTAGTCGCTATAACTTTTGCTCAAACCAATCAATATAGGGTTATTGTGATTTTTTTTTTACCAAAAATATGTAGAAAAATACATATCGGCCTAAACTGAGGAAAAAAAAACGTTTTTTTTTTTTTTATATATTTTTAGGGGATATTTATTATAGCAAAAAGTAAAAAATATTGTGTTATTTTAAAATTTGGCACTGTTTTTTTGTTTATAGCACAAAAAAAAAAAAAAAAACGCAGACGTGATCAAATACCACCAAAAGAAAGCTCTATTTGTGGGAAAAAAAGGACGACAATTTTGATTGGGTGCAACGTCGCACGACCGCGCAATTGTCAGTTAAAGCGATGCAGTGCCGAATTGTAAAAAGTGCTCTGGTCAGGAAGGGGGTATAATCTTCCGGGGCTGAAGTGGTTAAAGCATAGCTGCCTGGCCTGCAGGTTTGTTGCCTAGAAGTGCATTGTATATTCTGCAATTTCACCATTAATATGCTGCATTATGCTGCACATGGATATAGTATGCCAACAGTCTCCTCCAAATCGGACTGTTCTAATACATGTATTTTGTTTATAGCATAGCATGGACCAATAATCTTGAAACATATGGACTATGTTTTATTGGTAGCACGTGGACTATGAAATTATTTGACTTTGCATGGCATACAGCGGCATCTATTTATACCTAGATGCAGGTTGCTTGATTATGCATATCTTTATCATACTGAAAATCTATTTGAGGCTGCCAGTGCTGACTGGTGTGTCCTGGTGGGACAGTCCCCTTGTCAGAACACAATAGCTCAACGAGGAGAACTTTACTAACCATGCATAGTTAGTACAGCGAGCCCCACCCGAGTTTCTTAGTTTTGTTTTTTTCATTGAGCCCGCTGCGTTGAATAAAAAAAAACCTTAAAGCGTCTATCGGGTTTAAGATGAGGCTTCCTTGGCTGTAAAGTATAGGAAATGGTAGATCCGCTTTAATATCTAACAAAGTTTTGGGGGTGTCAGATGCACGCATCCCTCAATACGCACTTTTTTGATCTGATGGCCCCATCGTTAGCACTGTGTCCTATACTGATATTAGCGGACGGCCATCATAGTCACTAAGCCGAACTATTAAAATCTGGTATAAGCATTAACAAGTAACCTGTGACAAATACAAGAGCCTTAGGCCCCTTTCACACTGGGGCGGGAACGGCGTCGGTGGTAAAGCAGCGCTATATTTAGCGCTGCTTTACCGTCGTTTTAGCAGCGGTTTTCGGCCGCTAGCGTGGCGGTTTTAACCCCCGCTAACGGCTAAAAAGGTTAAAACCGCCCGCAAAGCGGCGCTTTTCCGACGGTATAGCCGTGCTGTCCCATTGATGTCAATGGGTAGGAGCGGTTTAGGAGCGGTGAATACACCGCTTCTTCACCACTCCAAAGATGCTGCTATGCAGGACTTTTTTGACTGCCCTGCTAGCGCACCACTCCAGTGTGAAAGCCCTAAGACTTTGAAACCGGAGTGAATGGGGCCGTTTTTTTTTTCAGGCGCTATACAGGCGCTATTTTTAGCGATGTATCGCCTAAAAAAAGGCTCAGTGTGAAAGGGGCCTTATAGAATATAAAAGGAACCTTTTTTTGGAGCAGAAATTAGACCTCAAGATGTTAGGAACATAAGGGATGGCAAGGAGGTCTTGATATCGAAGTTTCAACAAGATAGAAGGTATAATGGTCAAAAGACTTCACTTAACTAAAATCTCAAGTTATGTTGGGCTGGACTTTTAAAATGGTTCTAAAAGGTAAAAGTTTTTACCTTAATGCATTTCTGCATTAGGGTAAAAAAAAAAAACTTTTCAATAGCAGCTCCCTGACCAGCCCCCCCCCCCCCCCTAAACACTTACATGAGTTCTGTATAAATCCGGAGCTGTGTCTGTCTGCTGCAGCTCTTCTCTCCCATTCCTGGTCTCAATAGAGGCTTTAACAATGGCTCCCGCTGCTATCAGTGAAAACCAGTGGAGAGAACGCGAGGGACGGGGCCGCTCTGCACTGTGTGTTTCAAAAGGTACACACAGCCTGGCTTGGGATTGAGCCCGCACGAGTGCCCCCCTAGCAAGCAGTTTTCTATGGAAGCACTCGGAGAAGAAGAAGAAAAGGCCCAGAGAGTGCCGACGGTAGATCCCAGAAGAGGAGGTTCTAAGCCATGCTGTGCAAAACCATTGCGCAGGGCAGGTAAATATACTGTAATATGTTTTAATTTAAAACTTGATTACATGCAGTTATTTTTTTTTTGCTTTACAAAAGTTGTAGAAAGAAAATAAATAAATACTACTACTAAAACATTATATTGCTTTTAATAAAAATATACCATGATCTATAGTTTAAGCACAAACATCAAGTATTGCTACTCAAATAGAAAACCCCCTTTAATGAGCGCACGTGAATCACTGTGTGATTAGTTAACAACAGATGAAGTGTAATGATAAGGGTAAGCCCTTTGTATTTGTATTTTATAATTAAATGCTTGCATACTACTATGCAGTTATAAATGTCTTCCCTGAAAGCAAAACTATATTCAGACTCTCATCGTGATTAATATATAACCATTTTCATAAACGTAGAGTAGAAATTTATGGTATTTAAGCTTTCAAAAATTACCCAAGCAGTAACAATGATAAAAAGTGCCACCCATGCATTAGTAAATGCAGCAGAAGAATAGACTGTTAAAGTAATCTATTATTTTAAACAGCAAAACATGTTTTTTAATTATATCACAGTGTCAGACCATATGATGTGCTGCGCGTGGGGTTTATGTTCTTTCCATTTTTTCATTTTTAAATATCTTAAAAAGTAAAAACATGGTGGATGAAAGAAACTTTGCTTCATTTAGAGGTGTGTTTCTTGTTTTCTATTGTCTAAATATGGAGAAAGGTATCCAATGGATGTGGTACTTTTGACAGACCCTTCCGGCTTCCCTAATACTCTACTAATGGGGTTTTGGAGTAAACAATGTAAATCAATTGGTTGGCACAGCAAATTCCAGAAAGCATAACGTGAAAATGTGTATTCTAGTGCAATAAACTCAGAATTTGGCCCTTTAAATGGCAGTAGGAGTTTGGGCCATGCATGGGAAGATGTGTTGTTAAGGACAAGCATTGATACATTTGCCCATCTCTTAAATTGTAAATACAACGACATCACAGCCTCACAAAGAGTAGGTTGTTCAGAAACTACGCAGGGGTGGAGATGAGAATCTCCTGAGGAGGTCAACAAAAGCAGTTAGAAAGGGGAACCCAGATCTTTGGAAGATTCTGGCCTAGCAGTTTTAATAGCAAGAGCCCAAGCAGGACTAGATGGGTCCTTCAGTAAAAACATGAGCCACTGGGGACCTAGTCTATGTTCCCAAGTACTTATAGTCCATCTTTTTATACTGATGTATCTTATGTGGGGTGGAAAAACATGTGGACTACCCACTCATACATATTTGTAATTAGCTTGGAGATTAGTGGATAGCCTAATATTGACATTTTTTATCACTATTATAAGGCCTGGGTCTTTATTAAGAAACCTTAACTCTATTCAGCAGTGCTCAAAAGAATACTGTCATTAGACATTCCATATATGAGTTCTATATGTTTTTTTATGGGATAGGGTTGATGAATTCTGTAATTTTAAAAAAAATATTTTAAATAATTATAAATAAAATATATTGAGTATACCACCTGTGCAGTAATTGGGATATTTTCTTTGTTTTTTGGCATCAATTACATAATACCCCAGCTAGCAAGCTATGGTGGTGCTACACCCTAAGCCAGGGATATGCAATTAGGGGACCTGCAGCCGTTGCTGAACTACAAGTCCCATGAGGCATAGCAAGACTCTGACAGCCACAAGCATGACACCCAGAGGCAGAGGCATGATGGGACTTGTAGTTTTGCAACAGCTGGAGGTCCGTTAATTGCATATCCCTGCCCTAAGCAGTGCAAGTGAAAAATGAATGTAATAAAAATATCTGCCAAATGGGTCCAGTGTATTCACTTCAAATCAAGATAAATGATATGGTGTGTGCAAGACAGTCTACCTATATAGTATAATGCCGCGTACACACGAGCGGAATTTCTGTCCGAAAAATCATGGATGGTTTTTCTGACGGAATTCCGCTTTAGCTTGTCTTGCATACACACGGTCACACCAAAGTTCTCTGAACTTTCGACCGTCAAGAACGCAGTGACGTACAACACTACGACAAGCTGGGAAAATTAAGTCAATGCTTCCGAGCATGCGTCGAATTGTTTCCGAGCATGTGTGATTTTTTTGCGTGTCCAAATTACATACAGACGCTCGCATTTTCGGATAGGAACTTTTCCCGACCGAAAAAATAGAGAACCTGCTCTCAATCTTTTGCTGGCTGGAATTCCGCCAGCAAAAGACCGATGGAGCATACACACGGTCGCATTTTCCGACAAAAAGCTCTCATCTGAGTTTTGCTGGCAGCATTTCCGATCGTGTGTACGCGGCATAAGAAAATAGAATAGGTAACTTTTAGCAACACTGCGTCAGCCAATTCAAACATAAAAAAAAATTATCTAAAGGCATTATTTTAGCAATAAGGTAATGTATTTTTCTTTAAACTTCTTTATTTTTCTGCACCTCTTTAGTTAAAACAAAAATCTAATATGAACAAGCAAGTTTGGCAAATTAAAACTGATCTTTAAACACCTTATTAATGTAATTAAGTAGCGTTCATTTATTAGTGCTGTGAATAGGAAAGCATGAATACATGAATAGACATCTACTTTCTTAATTCTAACCTTGTCTTATAATTATTGTGCTTTCCTTCTAGCTCTTTGAGCAATGCAATTAGTCTGGAGGGGATGACAAAGAACGATAAAGTAAGTTATTCTGTAGCTTACCTTTACACACACAATGCAGCTAATTGTTTGAAAACCAACAATTTTTATTTACTTTTATTATTTTGGGGAAAAATATGTGAAAATAAAAAAACGGTTACGAAGTTTATTAATTTATCATCAGAATTGTCTGCTGTCTATACTCATAGTCCAGAATCTACTTGAATATGACAGAAACCCCAAAACACATTGCATTCTATTATGTAAAGCTGAACTTTAGCATAAAAAGCTTTGGACCCCCAACTGACCTCACTATCTGTACAAATGGCAACCACCCCAACCTAGAACTAGCCTTTGCAGCAAGGAGCACATGGAAAGGAGATGCATGCCAAAAAACAACAAACAAAAATTCCCAGCTTACTTATCAGCCAGTGTGCAGCAAACAAAACCCCCTGTTTTTAACATAAACTGTTGGACGGGGTCAATTCAGTCTGTTATAGGCTGGCTGGTAAGTTAGCTGGAATATTTTTTTTTTTTTTTTTACAGGCGTTGCCCTTCCATGTGCTCCCTAATGCAAAAGCCAATTATAAGTTGGGGTGGTTGCCATTTGTTTGTACTGTTGAATTGGTGAGGGAACACACTGGATATCTTTGCTGCCATTGTGCTATTGCTGGGTGTCTAGTGTGTCCCTATACCATTAAGGAGGGGTGGGCTCCCTCTAGGCATACCTGTCCTTAATCTATCCATTATTATAAAAAAAATAATAAAATGCAG
Organism: Lithobates sylvaticus; assembly: GCA_028564925.1. NCBI lineage: Eukaryota > Metazoa > Chordata > Amphibia > Anura > Ranidae > Lithobates > Lithobates sylvaticus. The sequence continues at coordinate 173,168,985 of CM053034.1, read as the reverse complement.
CGCTTGTGAGAAAAGTACGTGAGAATCCCAGGAGCAACCCCAAGGGATGGATGGTGAGATAGTGTCTATTGATTAGTCAAAAACCAGCAACACATGCATACAAAACAAATAACATTAATGTGCTACCAAGCTGTGTGATTATTTCTGGAAAATACCCAAAAAACAACTTCTGGGAATCGGTATTGTATAGGTATCTATTAAACAATAAAAACCAGCAATATGTGAATATGTATCAGAATGTATCAAAACACAACCGATACTAACATAACGTGACCAAGCTAATCAATAGACACTATCTCACCATCCATCCCTTGGGGTTGCTCCTGGGATTCTCACATACTTTTCTCACAAGCGCTGCATTTTATTATTTTTTATACAATTTCACTATATTGTTGATGCTAGCTGCTGACTCACTGTTTCATCATATTCATTAGTAGCGCAATTTTTTTCATATACATTATCCATTATTATAGATGTGGTCCAACTCAGGAGAATCTCAAAAATATAGTTAGGATTGCAGTACACTGGGGTGCTGTGATGTGGCCTCTTACGCTTACGCATATATTTGCAAATGTGTGCAAACTAAACCACTTGTTTTTAACGCGAACTGTTAGACAGGTCAATTTGGTTTGTTGCAGGCTGGCTGGTAAGTGAGTTGGTAATTTTTGTTTGTTGTTTTTTAACCGCACTATTCACCTCTCTTACCCTAATTACCTACTCCAGGGGTGCCCAACCTTTTGAAGAGTGAGGACAACTTAAAGAGTCAAAGAGTAAAAGTCAGCAGCTACAAATACTGCAGTTTTTAATAAATGGACACTTGCCTGTCCTGGGTGCCCGCGATGTCGGCAGCAGATGACGAACAATCGTCTATCGGCTGCCCCCATCGACATCCTCGGTCAGGGAATCAGGAGGTGAAACTTTGCGGCTTCACTGTCCAGTTCCCTACTGTGCATGCATGAGTCGCGCTGCATGTCTTCATTGGTCCCCGTTGTGTCCTGGGAATTGTGTGTTTCCCAGAACACAACGGGGGGGCATCTGCAGCTAGCTATTCCCGGAAGTGGGTGCAGATACCTGGATTATACAGGTATCTGCACCCCCCTCCCACTGAAAGGTGCCAATTGTGGCACCGGAAGGGGGAAGGAATCCGATGAGCGAAAGTTCCACTTTAAGCAACTTGGTAACCGGTCATGGGTCACAATGAGTGAAGCGTACGAATGATGGGTCTATGTCCATTCTGCATATGCAGAGCGGACAACAATACAGCCTGCTCTACTCTATGGGCCCTCTGATCCTCCCAGATAGAAGAGGACGGATACCCCCTTTTGTTTTGTTTTTTCTAGCGGATTGGATTGGAGGTAGGTGGGTGTAAACGGCCACAAGTCTGTTTACATCTGCGGCTCCATAGAGGTAACTGGAGGGTCCGTTTGGGTCAGACTGATTGTGTCAAAGGGGCCAAAGGCTGCTTTCACACTGATGTTCTGTGGTTTACCCACACCGAGGGTGCAGTGCAGTGCACTTGTGGCTTTCCTGCGGGTTAGCTGCACTTTGGCATAGACCTCTATTATTTTCTGTGATCTGGGCTTGCCCACCTGCCATCCAAAAGCAGGAGGTCATGGGCCACATTAGAGGGCTCCCTGGGCCACATTAGAGGGAACCCCGGGCCACATTAGAGGGCACCCCGGGCCACTGGTTGAACACCCCTGACCTACTCCCTCCCTTGTTGTTATCTCTCTCTCCTGTTCTTTTGCTGCTATAATCTTAAAGGAGAAGTACAGCCAACGCTGCTGAGAGTCTCAGCCAGCCGCTCCAACCGCCTCCACAGTCCAGCTCTCCAGTGGAGGCAGAGCAGACAGCCGGCAACTGACAGTCATGGCTCTCTACTCAAAGCGGCAGGGAGGACTGAGAAATTAGCGGTGTTTAATCGCTCAGTTCTCGCTCTTGGAAACTGCGGGGGACAGATGAAGCATCGCATTGGTGCTGCATTTACCTAGGTATGAGTTGAAAAATAACAAGCAAATCCATACTTCTATTTTAATGTTTGACTCCAGTTCATCTTTATGACATACTGCTGTCCAGATCACATGTTCCCCTAAGATTATTATAAAGGTTACTACTTATCTATGGTACTGGATTTCTAAAGATATACAGCTCCTGATGAACCCATGGAAACATCTTAAGCTTTTAACTCCTACCTTGAAATTTTGTATTAGCCATTTCTGGATCAGGGTGGATAAAAATAGATGATTTAAAAAAAAAAAAAAAAAAATCTAAAAAAAAAAAAAACTGATTTTTTTAAAAAATTTAAATAGGATTATTTTTTATACAAAAGGACAGAGAGGATCCACTAAGTAATACAGCACCTCATCCCTTGGTATAGAGATATAAACGAAAAGGGGATGGTGAACTAGGGATTATAGCGGTGCGACAATAATGTAAAAGAGTCGGGGTTAACTCACAGTTCAATGCTCATAACACATATTGATTAAAAAAATTAGTTTTATTACAAATAGAAAATTACATCAACACAAAAAAAAAATATATATAAGGAAGGTTATCAATGTGTATTTAGCAAGACTTAATCATAAAAGGTCATGACAAATAATGATTAAAAATTCATTTGAAACAACATATAGTCATTTGTATAGAGAGCAGTCCAGAATTATCATTTGATTCGAGTAGTACACATGGAGTTTTAAAGACGGTTCAAGATTACTGTAAATAAGATGACCTGAGATGGACTAGGTACGTCTTAGTAGACAATTCCGACATGTTTCGCCATAACAATGGCTTCCTCAGGGTAGGTCTACTTTCGAAATTAATATATCTAATGAAAAAAACGTCATAATTAGTCCAATTTAATGATAAATAAGACCAGAGATAATCCAGTATTGAAGTCAAATAGGGGAAGGGGATTTCTCATAGAGATAGCCCGGGAGGATTCCACTGATTGCTAATCCAGAGGAGGTGCCCTCACCCCTCCTCCCCTGATGGTAAGAAAAACGGGGGGATCCCCTTTGGAACCATCCAAAACTTACCCAAGTCGGTGTATAGGTCAGATTCGGCTCAAACTGTGAAGTAAGGCAGTCATAAAGGATGCCTGAACTGCTTAGCAGAAGGCGGGTCAAGCCAGGTCAAAAATTGGATATTTTATCTAATTTAGAAAGAGGAAAGAGGCAATGTTTCAAAGGAGAAAATGAATAAAAAGTAATTTAGATAGTGTTGTAAGTCCATGAGAGATTGATTCATGGACATAATGCCATACACTATATAAAGGACAAATGTCTCAAATATTTACTTACTTGGATGGTTTAGAGAATACTGGTAGTGAAGTATAATGGGGGAACCATGAAATTCTGGGAAGAAGTAATTAATAAACGGGAGGCACCTGAAAGAAGCATTAAATAAACAGGAGGTTCCAATATTATGAGAGGTAATAGTTGGGGGGGGGGGGGGAGAGGTGAATTTGTTATAATTACAGGCAATTATGGTCCAATACCTGTGTTAAGATATGAAGTAAAGAGCCAATTCTGCCTAAAATGGGCAATTATGGGCACCCTTAAGAAAGGGGAGGGATGTCCAAGCGGCCAAAGGTCTGCAAGAAGTTGAAGAGAAAGAGAAATATGTATTCAAACAAACCCACTTGGATAAAATAGAAGGTAGTGCCAAAAAGGATCGAAGGATAAGTGGCAAAGGGATTTGAATAGCTTACTTGGATACAGACAGGTGCGGTGCGTCAGGTGCCTCCAGAGTCCCGTAGCAGACTGAGCTAACAGGCTGGTTTTTATACCCGCCTTCCAGATCGAGGAGCCGTGGGGACCGCCCCTCGATCAGCGGACAAAGGAGCCTGTGCGCAGGCGCACCACACATTTCCGCCAGGAGCCTACAATGACCATAGTTCCCGGCGGTGTGCGTGTGTAGTGCGTGGTGACGTCATAGTCATCGTTTGAATACATATTTCTCTTCAACTTCTTGCAGACCTTTGGCCGCTTGGACATCCCTCCCCTTTCTTAAGGGTGCCCATAATTGCCCATTTTAGGCAGAATTGGCTCTTTACTTCATATCTTAACACAGGTATTGGACCATAATTGCCTGTAATTATAACGAATTCACCTCTCCCCCCCCCCCCCAACTATTACCTCTCATAATATTGGAACCTCCTGTTTATTTAATGCTTCTTTCAGGTGCCTCCCGTTTATTAATTACTTCTTCCCAGAATTTCATGGTTCCCCCATTATACTTCACTACCAGTATTCTCTAAACCATCCAAGTAAGTAAATATTTGAGACATTTGTCCTTTATATAGTGTATGGCATTATGTCCATGAATCAATCTCTCATGGACTTACAACACTATCTAAATTACTTTTTATTCATTTTCTCCTTTGAAACATTGCCTCTTTCCTCTTTCTAAATTAGATAAAATATCCAATTTTTGACCTGGCTTGACCCGCCTTCTGCTAAGCAGTTCAGGCATCCTCTATGACTGCCTTACTTCACAGTTTGAGCCGAATCTGACCTATACACCGACTTGGGTAAGTTTTGGATGGTTCCAAAGGGGATCCCCCCGTTTTTCTTACCATCAGGGGAGGAGGGGTGAGGGCACCTCCTCTGGATTAGCAATCAGTGGAATCCTCCCGGGCTATCTCTATGAGAAATCCCCTTCCCCTATTTGACTTCAATACTGGATTATCTCTGGTCTTATTTATCATTAAATTGGACTAATTATGACGTTTTTTTCATTAGATATATTAATTTCGCAAAGTAGACCTACCCTGAGGAAGCCATTGTTATGGCGAAACATGTCGGAATTGTCTACTAAGACGTACCTAGTCCATCTCAGGTCATCTTATTTACAGTAATCTTGAACCGTCTTTAAAACTCCATGTGTACTACTCGAATCAAATGATAATTCTGGACTGCTCTCTATACAAATGACTATATGTTGTTTCAAATGAATTTTTAATCATTATTTGTCATGACCTTTTATGATTAAGTCTTGCTAAATACACATTGATAACCTTCCTTATATATATTTTTTTTTGTGTTGATGTAATTTTCTATTTGTAATAAAACTAATTTTTTTAATCAATATGTGTTATGAGCATTGAACTGTGAGTTAACCCCGACTCTTTTACATTATTGTCGCACCGCTATAATCCCTAGTTCACCATCCCCTTTTCGTTTATAGGATTATTTTTTAATTTTTTTTATTTAAATCAGGTTTTTGGGATTTTTATCAAATTTATTTTAATAAGATGCTTTTGGAGTAAAAAATCTATCTATCTGCATTGATACATTCACACAATTTCATAGTAATCTTGAGATAAAACAACGTTCAGGAATATTCCTTTATTCCATTGTTTTAATCTATGTACACTACAAACTGTATGATTGTTTGAAGAGAAATGCATCTGTACAAGGCTAAGTGTGAGGAGGAAGGGCAAGTAGTAAAAATAAAAGTGAAACCTTCTAAGCAGCTTATAAGCCTTGTGATCTTTCTGCACATAGCTTGAAGTGCTTTATTACTCTCTTGAGGAGCAAAATGACAGCAGGCCTTAAAAGAAACCCAGTTTGGGAATATTTATTAACCTGACAGCTTATTATTCTAAATATATAGGAAACCCTAATTTTGTTTGCAAATATTAAAGATTCTAATCACCATTAAGAATTAGTCCTTACATGTAAAGAGCACCTGTCATTTCAGATCCATCATGGCAGTTCCTGTTAGAGGGCATCCACTCACAGCTTTTTAGGTACCACATTATTATATAATAAAATGTACTTGAAGTGATTGTAGCCATATTAATGCAATTGTGACAGAGAAAACTGAGTACTGTCCGTAATACTTTTTTTATTTGTACTAACATATCATTTTTCATGGACGAGCTTTCGGGGTGTGTCCCCTTCTTCAAGGTCCAAGCAGTACTGCTTAGACCTTGAAGAAGGGGACACACCCCGAAAGCTCGTCCATGAAAAATTATATGTTAGTGCAAATAAAAAAAGTATTACGGACAGTACTCAATTTTCTCTATAATAAAATGTGTAACTTATAGTAATCTGTATATCATAAAATCATACATTTCTCATAAATAAAAACATATTTTGTTAATAATTATATTCCCATTGATCAGTGATTTAAATTACTTTTCAATTATAATTTTAGTTTATATAAACATAACCTATTTTCTACAATACCCCAAACCAACTGGGACCATTATTTGGTTTTAGAAATAGAAGCTGGGGAAGAATGGTAATTTCTAGTATTCAACCCCATTTAAAAAAAAAAAAAATCTGGGGCACTGTGTAAAATCTACAAAAAACTGAATGAAATCTCATAAACCCATCATTTTATTCACATTAGAAATGCAAAATATATGAAATGTTTAAACTGAGAAAATGCACCATTTTAAACAAAAAAAGAAGGTAATTTTTTAAACTGATGGCAGCAACATGTCTCAAAAAAGTTGGCACAGGGCAACAGAAAGGTGATACTAACAAGTAGGAGCTGGATGAACATTTTTCAACTAATTAGGTTAAAGTGGAACTTCACTCTCTTAATCAATGTTGACTATTTTTAATCCTTATGCTGCTAGCATTAGTAAATGGATAAGAAAGTATATCACATTTGCTTGTTTTGAAACTTTTTTTTTTTTTATATATTTCTTCCGTTACGTCCTAGTTTCTATGTTCAGGTAATTATGTCATACATCCTTTTCTCAGCTAAGCACACCCTCTCCTGCTTGCATGCCTGAACTAAGGGTAGGTGGATTCCAGAAAGTAAATGCTATATTAATAATCTGCCCTTGTTCACGATGGCCGGGGCTAGAAATATTAGGTGTTTGATCCTGCCAGATCTCTTGTTAGCTGATAACTGCCTGTGCTCTCTGACTCTGCTACAAACATCTCAGTTACATTGTTCCTAGCTATTTCTGGAGGACTAGAAAACACCCCCCTTATGTAATAGAGTAGAGAGGAAGGTGTCAGTGATGTAGTAGCATGTAAACCTATTGTACACTGGATTTCTTCTTGAAGTGCATCACCACAGTAGTAGTAAAACAATAGTAGACACAGTAGAGTAAAACAAATATTTTTTACTGTAGGAAAGCAGACAAGTGCGAACACGCCCTTAAATCCCACATCTGATCCACAATAGGAGCTGTCACTACAGGACAAAAACTCCAGCGTAATTACAAAATTAAGAGTGCACGAAACAAAACTGCACTTTGAGTTCTAGGCCAAAGAGTAAGAAAAGTTGGGAAAATAGCTTAACCACTTAAGCTCCGGACCATTTAGCTGGCCAAAGACCAGAGCACTTTTCGCGATTCGGCACTGCGTCGCTTTAACTGACAATTGCGCGGTCGTGCAATGTGGCTCCCAAACAAAATTGACGTCATTTTTTTCCCACAAAAAGAGCTTTCTTTTGGTGGTATTTAATCATCTCTGCGTTTTTAATTTTTTGCGCTATAAACAAAAAAATAGCGACAATTTTGAGGAATTTTAAATGTTGGGATAACAAAAGCTTTAAGTCCCTGTTCACACTTGTGTGATTTGTCGAACTTTGGCCATCGTGGTACAATGCACAATAAGGGATCACATTATTGTCTATGAGGACCTGTTCACATCCACGCAACTTGGAAAAAGATGCAGGCACTTCTTAAGGTAACGTGGAAAAACTATAGATAGCCAAGTCTAAAGAGGTTCAGTGAGGTAAGAGTGTAGTTGAACCAGGGTTCCCAGATTTTGAAGAATGTGGGTTGCGAATCTTGAGGCGTGCTGGACAGCTTCTCATTAATGTGAAGCATGCTTTCTTAAGCTGATGGGTTTTCTAAAGCAACCCTATTTAGCTTTGAAAGACCAGTGTTTATTAAAATGTTTACCGATATTAATAACAATTTTATATAAAATCATAAAATGCACAAAATATCTGTTTAGAAGCTTGTGAACTTAATGATATTAAAACAATTAGTGTCCATCAGGGGCCAGCTCATACAGTTCAGGATTTTACATTGCGCCTATTATATGGCTCACAGGCTTCATAGGCTTAATCTGACCATCTCTTCTACTTTCTGCCATGATCACTCAGCTAGGGTTTTTTTTTTTTTTTTGGACTTGTCCCTTTATTTCTCATTACTGGAATGACATAGTATCTCGCAACATCAACACAGTCGCTCAGATCTCCTTCACCCCTTCTCCCATCATCTGCTTGTTAGATCTTGTTGAGGATCTGGTTCCGCTGTTTTATGCCAGGAAGACCATTACAATGCACTGGAAAAGCCTTCTTCTTCCTCCATTCAGTTCTGGAAGCAATTAAGTTCTAGCTTACCTCTGTATCAGGACATCTACAGTATCAGGACACCTACAGTAACAGGGGCTGTCCCATAAAGTTCAGAGGGTGTGGGCATGGTGGCTTGGAGAAGCCTCTATGGACTCTATGACTGCTAATCAATAGCACCTATCGACATCCTACTAGGACAGTGATGGTGAACCTTGGCACCCCAGATGTTTTGGAACTACATTTCCCATGATACTTAACTACACTGCAGAGTGCATGAGCATCATGGGAAATGTAGTTTCAAAACCTCTGGGATGCCAAGGTTCACCATCACTATTGTTGCCTTATGAGTTTATGTGAAATCTCCATTAATATCTGTACAATATTGTAATTAGAAATATATTTCAGTTAGAGGGAAATATATATTTAAAGCATTGAGTGTTGTGTTGGTGTTACTGTAATTAGTTCAACTTCAAAGCTTGGCCTTTTGTTTTCCCTGATAACATCTCACCTGGGTAGTAAACAACAGCCTTCTTTGATTCATCCAATCAGGCTGTGCCCAATATACATTTACTAGGTACAGTGACCAATTAGGGAGAATTATATTAGCCACACTACAGAAAGTAGGGGGGATATAATGCTTTGTGAGCAAGCTAACTCGCTCTCTCTGGTGTGGGAACACACAGCAGTCGCCATGGGCTGACCTGAAGTTAACAGGTAATCTAACCCTATACTTGCACCTTATATTGTATTGTAAATATGGTTCTGTGAGTGATTTGTAAATATCATGTAAGCCAGGGGACCTACACTGTACATTGTGTTGTAAATACTATCTGGTGTGTAATTTGTATATATATTATGTAACCCTATCAATAAATGTGTATTGCGGAATGAACTACCTCTTTTGTACAAAATCTCTCCGATCTAGATATGTATATGTCCATACTACTACAATGATTGAGGTGTATGCACATAATCACAAATACTAGACAACACTATACTAGGATAACAAGAGGACCAGACTTATCCTCTTTCCCATCCTTTTGTATTGCCCCATGGTGGACCCTAGTGCTGATGGGGACAATTTTCTCATACTGCTACAACTATCCTCCTTATTTACATGAGCCACGCACCACCTGATTTTTTAGTTGTGTTGGTTTTGTACTAAGCCTACTACTGGGTGGCGCACCCCTGTGTGGGTCAAGCTGCTCAGCCTCTGTACATCTTTTTATAAACCAACAACTTAAGACTGCTTAAAAAAAATATATATATATGGACTCCAAACCATTATAATTTTTCCTTATATACATTTATAATTTAGTAGCACATTGCCTGCTTATTGTAGAATGCAGTTTACCCTAGTTGCCCTTATCTACATAGGCAAGAGTCAATTTGGTCATTTATAGAAACAGCCAAAAGTAATGAATGCCATACATAGTATAAACGCCTACATTCCGCAGGTAAGTTCAGTAAATGCAAAATTAATTACATCAATTGAGCCTAATTATAAGTCATCAAACTAAGAGGAGTCTAACAGAAGTGTCTATAGACATCAAGTACACAATATTATTTCTATTTACTTACTCCATACTGGCAGATGCCCAAAGCTAAATATTTTTCTTACTCTGTAAATAGTCTGACCCTTATCGCACCTCACGTTCGATCAGGCATAAGGAATGCCATCTTATAATCTTTGAGTAGTTAATGAAGCTTAACCTGATACAATGTTAATTGCTAATACAATCTACACAAAGAAGGATGTATACACCATCATAAAAATCATATCTAAGGATTCAACATATGGTTTTCTATTTTGCATTCAGAACTAAAAAGAAAATTGTTTTATTTTTTCAATCAGATAAAAATTAAACATTTCAAATTTTTTTTTTTAAACTTCTTACTCTTTTTAGGCAAAACTCTAGCTAAGGTCTCCAGTAAGTATCTTCCTTACAGATTCTGTCCTAAAAACCGACCACCCCTCCATTTCTTCCAGCAAATAAAAGAGTGATGTCAGAGTAACAGTCTGGCAGAAAGCATATAGGTGTGCTGGGCTTTCTTAATAGAAAGCCCAGCATTTTTTTAAAACAAAATGTTTGAAATAAATAATAATAAAAATAATATATATATATATATATATATATATATATATATATATAAAAAAAATATATATATATATATATATATATATATATATATATATATATATATATATAAAGCAACATTCTTGTTGACTTTTAAGGGCATTTTGTTTTGTACAAGTGACATTTGCTGAAGTGCTTTTACCGATTTGGGAAAGTATACCGTATATACTCGAGTATAAGCTGACCCAAATATAAGCCGAGGCTCCTAATTTTACCACAAAAAAAATGGGAAAACTTATTGACTCAAGTATAAGCCTAGGGTGAGAAATGAGCAGCTACTGTAAGTGTAAAAGAGGGTCAACAATGCCCATTTGCATGCCTCACTGTGCCCATTTGCAGCCATAGGTCCCCCAAACTTCAAACTTGGTAGTTAAGGGTTCCTAGATGCCCTCTTGCTGCAGCCAAAGGGTCCCGAAACTACATTGCTGCAGATGGACACAGTTGACCGACTTTGGGGCCCTGTTTCTCTGGGCCACTTGGTACGAGGAATCCCATTTGGATATGTTGTATTGCTAGTTCCACTGGGTTTGCACACCAAATTTGGGGTTCCTAGCACCAAGTGGCCCCAAAGTCGGGTTGGAAAATGTCAAGCACTTTTCTGCAGCAGAGAATGACATTTTCCAAACCGACTTTGGGGCCCGGTATCTCAGGGACACTTGGTGCTAGAAACTCCAAATTAGGATATGTTGTAGTGCTGGTTCCACTGGGTTTGCACACCAGCACTAAGTGGCCCCCAGATACGAAAAGAAAAGTGCTTGACTCAAGTATAAGCCGAGGGGGGCACTTTCAGCACAAAAAAATGTGCTGAAAAACTCGGCTTATACTCGAGTATATACGGTATATTTCCTACAGCTTGAGTTTTAGTTTACAGTGGATCTCTAAAGCTATTTGTGCTTTATTATTCTTGTTTTAGTATTGTAGTGTCACTATTCTGACAACACTTGTTTTAAAGGGAAACAAATTGTGTTTCTGTGCTCCCCTATGATTCAGTTTCTGCTTTGTTACCAAGAACTCATTTTCCTCAAGTTTGAGGCTAAAGCCTAGTATACACGGGCTAAATGTTGGGCGACATTAACCGGTTCAATAGAAACCAGCCAACATTCGGCCCGTGTGTACTGCAGCCAGTATGACAGTAGACAGTCCCCCTGCCAGAACACAATAGCTCAGAAGGGGAGATTGCTGTACTGACATCACACAGTTAGTACAGTGGCTCAGTATCAGTTTTTTTTTTTTTGTTTAGTCTTCTGGATTGAAAGAAAAAAAAAAAGCAATGACCTGACTTGCCTTCTGGACTCTGCTACCGCCTTTTGCCTTGTATCCTGTTTGCCTGGCTGTTACTGACCTCAGCTTATTTCCCGGACTCTCTTTGCCTCCTGATCCAGTACCACAATGTTCCTGTGCCTGACTCCTGCTCCGGGATCTTTAGCCCCCACTTCTACATATCTGGCTCGGGCCCAGCCTGCATGTCACCACATTCAGGAGTGTTGGGCAGGAGGTGCAAGAGGAGCCCCGTCAACTACTTAGCCCCCACTAGGTACTTGATAGGAGGTCAAAAATTAGGTTGTGTTTTGGGTTAAGGTTACAGCACATCTAAAGCCAAAATTATTTCTTATAAATATTGGGTATAGGAAATTTTGAAGTAGTTCATTGTAAAAACCCAGCATTTTTTTTTTGTTTGGGGCCAAGAAAAGGAGGCTTTGGGTTATTTGGGAGGCATGGATCAAATTTCCTGCTAAATTGGGTGAAATTTTATCTGTGGGTGGCCTTTATGGCACCACCCGAATAAACAAACTTTGATCGGAAGATCCAAGGAGTTGGACGGAAATGTGTTGGCTGAAAGGTGATGAAATCCAATCAGCTGCAGTCACTATTCGGGTATTGTGATAAACACTATTGTCACGATACAATAGCCGACAGGGGGAATTCATTCATCTAACGCTGTTTAGCATGGATAGAGGAATATTTTAGAATCCTATCTAACAGAATTCTGTGTGTGTATGACCCACTTTAGGAAAATATGCTAAGGAAAAAATGTAGATCCTTTGGATAAGATATCAAGGATGCAGATAGAAAGGGTTTAATGTATGTGGCTCAAGCCATAAAGACCATGTAGGAAGCAGACAGCATTAAGAGAGTTACAGCAAATGGAACCCACTGAAACAATTAAATGCTTAAGAGGGATGGTGAAGAAATAAGATTATGCCACACCTGTTAGAATATGGTATGTGTGTATCATTTATGTTAAGCAGATGTTATATAATTACACGACAAAAACAGAAGCTTTGCCAAGCTGACATGTGTCTTAAGACTGTAAACGACTCAGCCAATTATCTATGGTGCTTAAAACAAAGAAACTAATTGCTTACAAACAAGCCATCAATACCAGCATCAGGCAACCCATGGGCAATTATTTATTTAGTGCAGTTAGGCTTTCTACACAGGGCCATTGGCAGTGTGTACAGCAAGCTTTTACAAAGCATTTGCAAAGCTTTCACCAGGCTTCAGCCTTGGAAACACCCTTCTGCTCCAGAAAGACTAAAGCCTGGTACAGACGGGCCAAATATTAGCCAGTTCAACAAAAACCGTCTGACATTCGTTCCGTGTGTACATCAGTCTGTCCAACAGAAGCAGGCTGAATGGCCAGCTTATGTCGAATTGGCATGCTGGAAAACCAGCATCCAATCGGCATATGATCAGCATGGCAGCCAGTCCCGCTGGCCGTCGCTGGGACACACACACAGCCTGGCTCTGGAGGACACAGGAGCCTGTCAGCAGCTGCAGGGGAATTCTCCTACCCTCCCTCTCCTATCTAGCTATACCCAGCTGCCCGCTCTGTTCCCTTCCCTGTTTTCTCATTGGCAGGGGGAGAAGGCCAATCAACAGCTACGAGCAGCAAAGCTCCCTGGGACATGTTGTCCCCAGCACAGGCAGCCCCATAGGAAATCTCTGGGGGCAGAACTACACAGCCCAGCATGCCCACTCATTAAGGAGGAATCGCACACCACAAGGCTGCCTGGGAGAAGTCAGAGACCACGAGGCAAGGAGAAGACTGGACGCAGAGGAAGAGGTGCTGACACCCAGGGTTGGTGCACCAGTTTCCTGCCACAGATCCACGGCCAGTCCCACCAGAGGGGGACTGCACCCACCCGGTTGTAAGGTAGCCAGTCAGTCAGACAACCTGAAAAGCCTGCCTGCCAGGACATTTCCTTTGGGCCTTGGTCACAGGATTGGTGAGCGGGCACTTACCCATCATACAGATACAGAGAGGCACAGCATGCAGACACCTTTACTTTACTAAATTCATCAAGCCCTGTAAGGGGACCCCTTTTGCATTAGTTGCTTCATCCAGCTGTAAGGATTACCTTAACACATTTGCCAGGACATTTCAAACATACTTTAAAGAGCTAGCTGGAGATACCGGACATCTCCACTTTGAGGACTTCCAAGTTTCTTATGCATTTAGCAGTGACACAGTGACCACACTCATACTCATTAAGGAGGGACTCTAACTTTAAGCCTAATGTTTATAGTTCATACCGTTGCCTGTTGTATCACTCATTTGCCTTCTGGGCCTGTGATTTCAGGATTTTAGGGAAATAGACTGACCTTCAACAAGCCATTCCTGTTTCTACAATTGTGGCTGTTCGGTGGAAAACCACTGCACAAAGCAAGTAAGTATAACATGTTTGTTATTATTATGGAATTTTTTTTTTTACAATCACTTGAAGTCATCTAGCGGGACTTAATTTTCGAACTAAAGTTCCACTTTACCAATAGATCCACTTTAAAGTGGAACTGTACACAAAAAGTTATGATTGGCTATGTTATTGGAGATATTTTAAAATGTTAATCATGCCTAAACAGTACCATAAAAAAAAACGACCTTTTGCATGAAACTCCTTCTGAAAAGTAGCAATGCAACTTCTGGTATGTGAATGTGCCTAGGCACACCTATGCATGCACCATCATACCTGTATATCTGTAATGTGACAGCCAAGGCATGTCTGCCTCTGTCAATACTGTGCTGTTCACTATTCTTCTTGCTAAAGATACTGACACAAGGAAGAAAAAGTCCTTTCTCTACCAAGATGGCTGCCTCTGTAAAGTAATACAGTGCAGAACAAGGCGCGATCAGTCTTTAACGGGGAAAAGAACAGCACAGTGAGACCACGGGCAAGAGCGGTAACTAGTCCTCTGCCCTGTGCTTGCCTTTTTTTGGACATAACTTCCAAAGTTCAGTTCCTCTTTAAGCGTACCTAAGCCCAAGAACTAAAATTTTAAATATTGCACAAAACCAATCAATTTACCTGCTTCACCAAACTATCACATTCAAGGCATGCTGTGAATGCTAATTGTCACAATTGCTTGTACTTTCAACCGACCCGTCAAGCCATTAAATGAATAGTGTTATAAATGATCACATGTGCAGCACCATGGCAACAGCAGATCAAAAAGAGGCTAATATGGCAGCTTCCTTGGATGAAAAAGATAGGATGGCTTTGTTTCACTTTAACGGTCCTTAGTCAAGTCATTTGTTTTCTTTAGTTTTTTTTACCCTGTTATTTTCACCTGAAGATTCTGCCAGTAACATGCCTCCTGTCGCAGAGTGACAACGCACACTCACTATACTGTAGGTAAGGAAGAGAAGCATTGTTACTATATTTTAAAGGATAAGTTCACCTTTTGTAAATAAATAAATAATAAATACACATCAGTTTGATGGGCGCTTTTATTTTATTTTTTTATACTGCAGCCTGTAAAGTATTGCACCCAGGATCAGCAGATCACAGGTGCAATATTAGGCTCATACAGACTCTGAGTATTGCTGTCTGCTCGTACCTCCTGTACAGACAGTTACTAAACTCTGGGAAGAATTAATGAACGCCGAAAGCACTCACTAGTGCCCTCGCAGTTCACTGAGCACTACAAGCCATCTGGCGAATTGGCAGATGGGACTTGTAGTTCATTCATTCACAGATCTGTGCGAATGAGTGGCGCAGCTGTGTGAGCGGAATTCCGCTGTTTTCAAATTGTAGCAGCAGGTGGAGGGAGAGTATTTCTCTCCTGCTGTCTCAATGAGGGATTGGGGGGAGCTGATGATTTAGTATCATATTACATGTTTCATCATGAATAAGGGTGTAACATGTTACTAGAGGTTAACTTATCCTTTAAGTGATTGTTAAAGTTTTCTAATAAAGAACATGTCCTTAGCTGCTCTGTGCAATAGTTTTGTACAGAGCAGCCCTCAACCGCTACTGGGCTCCCCCGCCAGCAATCTTGGCTCCTTGCTGGATCTGCTTGCTATAGGGGCACTCATGCAGGCTTGATCCCAAGCCAGGCTGTGTGAATCTATAGACACACACAGAGTGGATCAACCCCGCCCATGCTCCCTCCTCGTAGGATTTGACTGACAGCGGCAGGAGCCAACGGTTCCCGATTTGATCCGTCTCCTACAAAAAATTTGAAAAGGGAGAAGGGCTTCTGCAGATGGGCACAGTGCTGGAATAAGATCGGGCTCAGGTAAGTGTTTAAGGGGGGCTGGGGTGAAAAACGTTAAGGCTTCATATACACTAGCAGCTCCTAAACGCAACTCCATAAAAGCCTTTGTGTCAATGTACACATAGGCTTTTAGCAGAGTTTAGGAGCTGCTGCTGTCAGGCGAGGTTCGACCTCCCTCTCCTAAATGCGTAAGAAGCGTGCTCAGGATAGGAAAGTTTTGACCGCCAGTCACGGGAAAATGTGGCAAAATCGCTGCTGATTTTGCTGCAGTTTCCCATGGCCGTGGTAAATGAAGGCCATATGTACCTTGATTCACTGATAACGAGGGTACTACTTTGACGCAGTAGTGGGCTTAAGCACTATATGGCCATATGGTGTGTAACTAAATCGCCATATATTCTGCTGAATATGTTCAGGTGTTTTAAATAGCCTTGCAGGATTTCAATGGCATTATTGCATGTGTGCGCTGTAATCTTTTGTTCCGTTTGCATGGTCTGATAGCAGCACCATCTTTAATGCAATTTTAGGGTGTGCCCCCAAAGTCTTTGTCTATTGCAGTGATTCTCAACCAGGGTTCCGTGGAACCCTAGGGTTCCTCCAGAGGTTGCTAGGGGTTCCTTTTGCATTGGGCCACGTCTGCCTCTCGGATAAGTTCCCACTGACACCATTGATCTTTTTAGCTATTTGTAAGGAGGTAATTCTTCCCAATGACCATCACACTAATGTATCATGAGTTGTAGATTTCAAATTTTTAGCAGGGGTTCCCCGAGACTGGAGAACTATTTCAAGGGTTCCTCCGTGTTGAAAAGGTTGAGAATGGCTGGTCCATTGTATGGGTCCTGACCAGATCCCTTGGGCTGAAGCTCCCTACCCCCCCCCCCCCCTCCACCATTACCTCTTACGGTATTAGTGTCCATCTGTTTTATAGGAGGAGTCCTTTAGTTCTCCCATATAGAGGAGTTTATTTCTCCCATGGTTAAGAGAAGCAGGATCTTTCATTCTATGAATAGTGTAGGACCCACTGATAATGGGGTATTTTGACACAGTAGTGGGCTTAAGCACTATATGGACATATAGTGTGACCAAATCGCCATATCTTTTTTGCTGAATATGTTCAGGTGTTTTAAATATCCTTGAAGGATTTAAATGGCATTTTTGCCTGTGTGGGCTGTAATCTTTTGTTCTGCTTGCATGGTCTTATAGCAGCACCATCTTTAACCACATGCCGACCGGGCCATAGCTGAAAGACGGCTACAGCTCGGTCGGCTTATTCTGGGTGGATGTCCTATGGGGCGCACACTCGGGAACATCCGTGACCGCTGGGTCCCGAGGACCCGGCGCATCACGGATCACAGTAAACGGCCGCTGATAGCGGCCGTTTACCACGTGATCGCTCCGTCAAATGACGGAGCGATCACATTTACACAAACCGGCGTCACGTCATGACGCCGGTTCCTCCCTCCCCTCTCTGTACCGATCGTACAGTGAGAGGGGAGAAGCGGAGAGGAGGAGAGGAGGAGAGATGGGACCAGCGCTGTGGGCCCACAGCGCTGGTCAGTGACAGCTACTCTGCCACCACTGTGCAATACTCTGCAATAAATTTTAATAGAAATTTTTACCGAATTTTCTGTATTTTTTGATTTATAGCGCAAAAATAAAAAACCCAGCAGTGATTAAATACCACCAAAAGAAAGCTCTATTTGTGTGAAAAAAAGGCACAAAATTAATTTGGGTACAGTGTTGCATGACTGAGTAATTGTCATTCAAAGTGTGAGAGCACCGAAAGCTGAAAATTGGTCTGGTTAGGAAGGGGGTTTAAGTGCCCAGTGGGTAAGTGGTTAATGCAATTTTAGGGTGTGCCCCTCAAGTCTTTGTTTGTCAAGTGTACATGAAGCCTTAAAAAGTTTATTTTTTACCTTAATGCAGAAAATGCATTAAGTTTAAAAAAAAAAAATACTTTTTGCTTTTATAACCACTTTAAGGTAGTCTTAACACCTCCCCCATTTTCTCTTTATGCGGGGGGTTGGGGGATTACTTATTCTACAGGTATATCTGTACTTCTATCAGTTATCATTGTTCCCAGATAGATAGTATAGATAGAACTGATAAAAGTTTGTGCACAGAGCACAAGCAGTTATCAGCTCACTAGATTTCAGCCTGGATCAACAGACCAAAACAGAAAAAATAATAAAAGTTCATTGATAAAGGTTAAATATACATTCAGTAATTTTCTTTTTTTTTTTTTTTTTTTTGATTGGAGTGGCTCTTTAGCAAGAAGCTAACCAATGACTCGCCTTTATCTTATTTGTAACACATAAGACATTATTATAGAGCATGGCATGGAAGCCTCACGCAGGGTTAAACGGCGCTAGAATAATGACAGTACCCAGAGGCGGGAGAGAGGAACGTGTTTACTGCTGTCTTGCCCTAGTGTAAATTCTAAACTTTCATGTCACTTTCTTGCAAAAGAAAGAAACATTAATTGCTTAAAGCAGTACATGCCCTTTTAGCGTTCGAGAAGCAGAAGATGACAGATGAAAAATAATGTATATTCAAAATGAAATTTCATAGAAAGGCCGATTTCATACTAAATAATGACTACTTGTTTCTAAATGAAAAAAAACATTACATTAAAAAGCCATGCTTTTACAGAAGGTTACAGCTCATATGGGAAGTGGGGGTTTTGAAGGGCAACTCCAACCAAATAGGCAAAAACACAATTGAAACCGAGCAACTGTTCTACCTGGCAAAAGGTTTATAAAATTAGGCACATGCTCTTCTGATCTGCCCATTGGGTTTGGCTATACGACTAAAGAGCAAATTTGAATTATGCCGCGTACAGACGATCTTAATTTCCAACAACCAAACCATGGATTTATTTCCGATGGATGTTGGCTCAAACTTGTCTTGCATACACACGGTTGCACAAATGTTGTCGGAAATTCCGAACGTCAAGAATGCGGTGACGTACAACACGTACTACGAGCCGAGAAAAAAAATGAAGTTTAATAGCCAGTGCAGCTCTTCTGCTTGGTTCCGAGCATGCGTGGACTTTTGTGCGTCGGAATTGTGTGCACGCGATCGGAATTTACGTCAACGAAGTTTGTTTTCTGAAAATTTGAGATCCAGATCGCAAACATCTGTTGTCGGAAATTCCGACAGCAAATGTCTGATGGAACATACACACGGTAGGAACTTCCAACAAGCTCACATCGAACATTTGTTGTCCTAAATTCTGATCGTGTGC
Organism: Lithobates sylvaticus; assembly: GCA_028564925.1. Taxonomy (NCBI): domain Eukaryota; kingdom Metazoa; phylum Chordata; class Amphibia; order Anura; family Ranidae; genus Lithobates; species Lithobates sylvaticus. The sequence goes on along the minus strand of CM053034.1, from coordinate 173,149,827 downwards.
ATTAGAATTAGAAGAATAGAATTTCAATATTTCATAGGCCCCTAGAACATTTTTGCCCAGTGTTGTCATTCTGGTATTATACCACTGCAAGAAATGCCAAATGTATACCATCATATTCATCTACATGCTTTCGAGGAGGTTCAGACATAAAAGACATGAAACATATCTGGTGGACATGTCCCATAGTCAGACGTTTGTGGATATGGGTCTATACTATGCCACTTCAGCCCCGGAAGGTTTTACCCCCTTCCTGACCAGGCCATTTTTTGCGATACGGCACTGCATCGCTTTAACTGACAAATGCGTGGGCGTGCCACGCTGTACCCAAACAAAATTGATGTCCTTTTTTTCCAAATAGAGCTTTCTTTTGGTGGTATTTGATCACCTCTGGGAAGCATTTTTACACAAACCCATTGAAAATGTTCTCAACCGTGAATGTATACTCATACCTAAATAATTTAGTTTAATCAGCACGAAATGGAGCATGAGGCTGTATATTCTGCAAATTTTAAATTTTTGGTAAAAGATAACATGCACTGCATTCACACAATGTCACAGTAACCAATATTCCTTTATCCCATTGTTTTTCAAATCTATGTACACTACAAACTGTATGATTGAATCGGTTTTGATATCACTGTTTTACTAATCTGACAGCTTATTATTCTAAATAGGAAACCTTCATTTTGTTTGGAAATATTAAAGATTCTAACTACCAGCAAGGAGTTCTTACATTTAAAGAGCACCTGTCATTTCAGATCCATCATTAGTGGGGATCCCATTACCTGCTGCCGCCACGTCCCTCACCTTGTTGTGTCACTGCCGTATCACCTGCCGTCCCATTAAAGTGAATAGGACTGTCGGTGAGTCAACAGCGGGTGAGAGGAGAAGCTGCTGCAGGACAGAAATGACAGTTGCTCTTTAAAAATTATGATTTAAATTGAGTTGATTTAAATAAAGACATTTTACTAGTGATTTAAATCGACTTGATTTAAATCAAATCCACCCTGGTGATTTACGACCAATCATAGAGATAACGAGGGTTTGTTTACTAGCAAAATCTTCTGACTCAGCTGCAATTGTGCTTAAAACAACCAGAAAAAAAAGCTAAAAATTGTAAAGGATTTTAAAGTGAAACTTTACAAAAAAAAAAAAAAAACGAAACTGTGGGAACATACAGGCTTTTTATTTCAGAAGAGACATACTACGCCTGTTCGCAATCTTTATTTGTTCTGTTCACCATTATTACTGAAAGCAGAAGTGAAGGAAAATTCCAAATTCTGAGTTGTCACCAGAACAAGAAGAAAAGGGAAATCTTCCAATTGGGACACCAGTTCTGGTGACAACCAGAGATTCTATATTAGAATAATTTCCTCTCATTTCCTGTTTTGGCTATGGGACAGGAAGTAAAGGGAAAATCTCCCCAATGGGACACAGATGTCAAAAATCAAAATGACAGGGGTTATAACCTTCTCTAATGCCGCGTACCCCAGATCGGAAATTCCGCCAGCAAAATTCAGATTAGAGCTTTTGGTCGGAAAATGCGATCGTGTGTAGGCTCCATTGGACTTTTGCTGGCGGAATTCCACCCAGCAAAAGATTGAGAGCAGGTTCTCAATTTTTCGGTCGGAAAAAGTTCCGATTCTGACGTGCAAAATTCCTACGCATGCTCGGAAACAATTCGACGCATGCTCAGAAGCATTGAACTTAATTTTCTCGGCTTGTCGTAGTGTTGTACGTCACTGCGTTCTTGACGGTTGAAAGTCCAGCAAACTTTTGTGTGACCGTGTGTATGCAAGCCAAGCTTGAGCGGAATTCCGTTGGAAAAACCATCCAAGATTTTTCCGTTGGAAATTCTGCTTGTGTGTTCCATTACTCTATCCAAAATAAAAATAAAAAGTTTTGCATTTAGTTCAACTTTGATGGAGACCTTTGCTGTTAAAGGGGTTGTAAAGGTAAAAGTTTTTCTATGCATAAAAATAAAGTCCATAAATCAATCCCCTATTTTGTAAACGCTATAACTTTTGTGCAAACTAATCAATACACGCTTATAACGATTTTTACCAAAAATCTGTAGCAAAATACATACTGGCCTAAATTGATGAAGAAATTAGATTTTTTTTACATTTATTTATTGGATGTATTTTATAGCAGAAGGTAAAAAACATTTTTTTTCTAAATGGTTGTTCTTTTTTTGTTTATAGCGCAAAAAATAAAAAACGCAGAGGTGTTCAAATACCACCAAAAGAACCAGATTTGTGGAGGGAAAAAAAGGACATACATTTTATTTGGGTACAGTGTCACACGACCGCGCAATTGTCAGTTAAACAAAGTGCCATATCGCAAAAAATGCCCTTCTCATTAAGGCGGTAAAACCTTCCCGGCTGAAGTGGTTAAAAAGTCCTAATCAGGTGACACAAAGAACAAAAAGAGCAGCGCCATCTAAGTGTACTCTAGTGTGATCACAGTTTTAATGTAAAAAAAAAAAAGTTGAATGACCCTCACAATGTTAAGAACAATATCCAGTGTTTTAAAAGTCTGGTGCTTATCTGCGTAAACACTGGGTAACTGTTGACGTCACTTCCGGGTGCTCCAAACGCGCAATACGCCCGCCCCACCCGGCTGGGAGTGTTTGAGTGTCTTAGACTTCTCCAGGAAGCGCTGGGAGCCACCAGAGCTCCTGGACCTCTGGCCACATATACACCAGCGGCTTTACGCAGATGAGCACAACCCTTAACGCTGGTTGTTGTCTTTTTTTTTTATTCTTTATTTATTGGTAAGCATCAAAATAATACAACATAACAAGACAATGTGAATGGGTACAAATAGGCCATGAAATAAAAACACTCATTAGCAGTGGCGTTGCTAGGGGGTGGCTTTTGGGGCTATAGCCCAGAGTCTGGGGCCCATAGCCCTGAGTCTCTGCAGGGGTCGCCAAGGGGAGGGGAGGCTCTCTGGGGACCCCGATGTAAGGGAGGCTCTCTGGGGACCCCAATGTAAGGGGGGGCTCTCTATGGATATATACACACACACACACGTATATTACTGTATATACATGGGTATGCCCACCCAAGTGACTTTCTTTACTACGCTGCTATGGGCTCTATCCCCAGATCTTTTGTAGACCTAGCAACGCCCCTGCTCATTAGCAACAAATGGATATTGTTCTCAACATTGTGAATGTCATTCCACTCTTTTTTACACTAAAACTGTGATCATACTACACTTGGATGGCGCTGCTTGACGCTACTCGTATTGCAAGACCTTGCTCATATATCAAGTTAAAATTAAAAAAATAATTGCAGATCAAGTTACTCGCAATCCAAGGTTTTACTGTATTTATTTCCAAATAATCAGATTCCTCTTTGTCATGACTGGGCTCATGCAATAATGTAAATATTGAGTCTTAAAAGAATCCTATGCCAACAAATATACAGAGGCTTCCATTGCTGACCCCCTTTTGAAAATTCGAGTTTCTTGGATGTCTCGAGCGTCACTGACCCGGAATGAGCATGCAGCAAGTATAGTCGGAATAAAGTCAGGACTTCTGATTTGCATGCAAGTTCTGGTTCAGGATCTTAAAGAATTGAAGTTGACAGATCAACACGAATTAGAGAATTAGCATACCCAATAGGAGGTCAGCAATAGCCACCTACATATTCTTCTCAGGACAGCCCTCACTTGAAAAAATGTATAATTGCCTCCTTATTTAGCTTTATTTACTTTGTATCAGTCTTCAGGCCAGGCGTCATCTGAGGTCAGGCCGCCGCAGTCCTCCCTACTGTCGGATCTAGGACACTGTATGCATAATAATAGCAAATAACAGAGCCCATAGTGCTTTACATTCCTTTAAAGCAAAACTCCAAGCAGATATTAAACGCACAAATAAATGAAGCCCCATAATCATTAATACACCCTATAAATGTGTTTTTCAATGTGTGTAACTACTTTGGTTTGACTTGGTATTAGCCTCTAGCAGTTTACTGTGCAGTCTGTATAGCAGAGCTTGCAAAAAGGAAGGGAGAAGCAGCACAAGGAGCCAGTCACATGTGCTGTAGTGCAAGGAGAACGCATAGCGACAGAGAAGGTAGTGCATCAGTGAACTGCTTCTACTCTCACAAGATAGGTGGGGAAAAGTGATACTGCAGAAAAGAAATATTAGCCCAGCACCCTCCTCAGCTATACACAGCTGTGCTGTATATGTGTATATTATATATATATATATATATATATATATATATATATATATATATATATATATATATATATATATATATATATAAGGACTGGATAGACAGGTGAAACCACTTCCATGTTTTTATGTTTTTCATCTGAGTATATAGCGGTTTACCTTTTAGTTCAGCTTAAAGCATATGTGAACGCTTACCTTGTAAAACAGCCTATTAAGTTTAAAATAGAAATGTACGGAAAAACAACTGTGTGTATTATATACACAGTGGGTATAGAAAAGAATCACCCCCTTAACCGCTTGCTGCCCGCCAGCTGTCATATGACGGCCAGGCGGCGCAGCTCTCGTTCTGGGAGGGCGTCATATGACGCCCTCACCTTCCCGGCCCACCAGGGGGCGCGCATCGCTGGCAGGACTCACGCGCGCCCACCGTGTCACTGGCGACTCGATGCACGTGCCCGGCATCCGCGATTGCAGGTCCTGTCAGAGGAGAGGAGACCGATGGTATGTTCTCAGTACAGAGGAACACCGATTGGTCTCCTCCTTTTGTGAATCCCCTCCCCCTACAGTTAGAATCACTCCCTAGGACAGTGTTTCTCAACTCCAGTCCTCAAGGCGCCCCAACAGGTCATGTTTTCAGGCTTTCCATTATTTTGCACAGGTGACTTAATCAGTTTCACTGCCTTAGTAATTACCACAGCTCTTTCATCTGAGGGAAATCCTGAAAACATGACCTGTTGGGGTGCCTTGAGGACTGGAGTTGAGAAACACTGCCCTAGGAAACATAATTAACCCCTCAATCACCCCCTATTGTTAACCCCTTCTCTGACAGTCACATTTAACTGTATAATCCAGGGATCCTCAAACTACGGCCCTCCAGCTGTTACAGAACTACACATCCCATGAGGCATTGTAAAACACTGACATTCACAGACATGACTAGGCATGATGTGAATTGAAGTTCCTGAACAACTGGAGGGCCATAGTTTGAAGACCCCTGGTATAATCAATGCATTTTTATAGCACTGATCGCTGTATAAATGTGAATGGTCCCAAAAATGTGTCAGTGTCCGATGTGTCCTCCACAATATCGCAGTCCCGATAAAAATCGCAGATCGTCGCCATTACTAGTAAAAAAAAAATAATAATAATAATAATAATAATAATAAAAATGCTATAAATCCATCCCCTATTTTGTAGATGATATAACTTTTGTGCATACGCTTATTGCAATTTTTTTTTACCAAAAATATGTAGAAGAATACATATCGGCCTAAACTGAGGAAAAAAATTGTTTTAAAAAAATATATATATTGGATATTTATTATAGCAAAGTAAAAAATATTGTGTTTTTTTTTTTTTTTCAAACTTGTCACTTTTCTTTTGTTTATAGCACAAAAAATAAAAACTGCAGTGGTGATCAAATACAACCAAAAGAAAGCTCTATTGGTGGGGAAAAAAATTATGACAATTTTATCTGGGTACAGTATTGCATGACCGCACAATTGTCATTCAAAGTGTGAGCGCGATGAAAGCTAAAAAATGGCTTGGGCAGGAAGGGGGTGAAAGTGCCCTGTATTGAGGTGGTTAAACATAATCACATTTTGTTGCTTTGCAGCCTGAAATGAAGACAGATACAGTTTTTGGTTTTACCCAGCTGTATTTACTCAGTGCAACTTATTACATCGAAGTGAAAGATGCAAAACCAACATGTCAGAAAAAAAAAAAGAAGAAAAATTCAAAAACAGAATCACTGAGTTGGAAAAAAGGATCACCACCCATGTCAGTATTTTGTTGAACCATTTTTTGCTTTAATCGTTAGTCTGTTGGGATATGTCTCTACTGATGTTGCCCATCTAGGCTTTGCAATATTTGCCCGCTCTTCTTTGCAGAACTGCTCAAGTTCAGTTAAATTAGATGGTGACCGTTTGTGGACTGCAGTCTTCAAGTCATTGCACAGATTTTCAAATAAGGTTTAAGTCTGGGCTCTGACTAGGTCATGGAAGGACATTCACCTTTTTCTCCTTCAATAACTGTGTGGTCATTTTTACTGTGTGTTTGGGTCATTGTCATGTTGGAAGGTAAACCTTCTTCCCAATGACAACTTTTTGGCAGAGAGCAGCAGATTTTCCTTAAGAATTTGATGGTATTTTGCCCCATCGATTTTCCCTTCTATCCTGACAAGGGCTCCAGTCCCTGCTGCAGGGAAACACCCCCATAACAGAATATTACCACTTTCATGCTTTACTGTAGGAATGGTGTTATTTGGATGGTGAGCTGTATTGGATACCCACCAGACATTTCATTTGGTGTTGAGGCCAAATAATAAAATTTTTGTCTCATCTGACCATAACACCTTTTTCTATGCAGCCTCAAAATCTTCAAGGTGCGGTTTGGCAAAGCTCAGTCATGACTGAATGTGGCCTTTCTTGAGGAGTGTTTTTTTTTTTTTCTTGCAACCCTTCCAAACAAGCAACATTTGTGGAGAATTTGTGATATTGTTGTCACATTCACACAATGACCACTCTTTGTCATTCATCCCTGCAACTGCTTTAGAGTTGCTGTAGGCCTCTTGGTAGCCTCTCTGACCAGTTTCCACCTGGCTCTTTCATCCAGTTTGGAGCGACGTCCTGATCCAGGGACTTAATAATAGACTTCACTGTGCTTCTAGGCATTGATAAAGCCTCTGACATTTTTTTGTAACCATCTCCTGACTTGTGCTTGTCCACAACATTATCCTAGAGATATTTTGATAGTGCCTTGCCACCCATAGTTGATTGTTCGCTTCAGTTGCATTACCACGGACTAAAATGCTCCAGGAAAGATCTTTTCATGCTGAGCTTATCAAAAGGACCACAACTGATCACAGTTGAAAATCCAATGGCTTTTCGTGCCATTGAGAAGGAGATTAGCTATACCTGATAGAGTCATTTTTAGGAGGGGGGCGATCCTTTTTCCAACTCAGTGATTCTTTTTTTTCCCGACATGTTGGTGTTATTATCTTTCACTTGGATGTTATAAGTTGCACTAAGTAAAAACAGCTGGAAAAAACAAATAATTTACCAGTCTTTATTTCAGGCTGCAATGCAACAAAATGTGATTATTATTAATGGGGGGTGATTCTTTTGTATAAGTAAATAATAAAGTGATCTTGCGCGGTCATGTGAAATCACCCAAAACACTATATAAACAATACAGTTAACAATTTATCGATGTGTAAATGCATAAAGTGCAAATAAAGTGCAAATAAATGAAGTGCACAGTAGAAGGTGCACAATGTAAGTGCACCAAAGTAAAGTGCAACGTGAAATATCTCCAAAGGGATGCACACCATATATAGGCCACTCCAACTGACTGGGTGAACTACAAATGAGGAAAATACGAAAACAATGAATGGGGACAATGAATAATAGTCCTTCAAGGAGAGTAAATTTCAAAACAGTGGATATATGTAAGGTGGCTTAGTGAAGAAATGGCAAAAAAAAAGTTCATGAGCAACTCCACAGGTGGGTCTCCTTATGGCAGTGGTCTCACAGAACTCATGCCTCATACATGTGAAGAAATCGGCATCAACAGATATCACCAGGTAAGTTGGTCTTTCTGCAGCATCCAGATTGAACCTAGTCAGACTCTCATACATTGACCATGGCGCTAGCAGCTGCTCCTCAATCTCTAGTTTTCTCCATGCAGCTGTCCTAATATACTCAGGTATAATATAGGCAATACAATGGTGAAAAAAAAAGAGAAAAATGCCTCCAATGGTGTAGTATGTTAAGATAAACTATGGATTCATATATTAAGGTGCTGATAAATGGACTCTTACATTAAAAACAGTTAAGACAGGCAAAAAAAAAAAAAGAAAGAACAGCGTTCACAGCGCCTCCTCATGTTACTTCTGGTATGCGTCTGCTTACGGCCACTCCCTACACGTTACGTTACATCACGTGACTTCATCTGTTCAGTTGGAGTGACCTATATATGGTGTGCATCCCTTTGGAGATATTTCATTGTGCACCTTACATTGTGCACCTTACATTGTGCACTTCATTTATTTGCACTTTATTTGCACTTAATGCATTTACACGTCGAGGAATTGTTTACTGTAGTGTTATAAAGTCTTTTGGTTTATTTTACATGACCACGCAAGATCACTTTATTATTTAATGTTAGCTTTGTGTATTGTGAACACTTTTAGGTTTTGCTGCTGTTTTTACACAATAATAATATCACTTATTTCTGTATAATAGACACATTTTTTATTTACTCATAGTAGCTCGAAGGACACCTTCACTCGATTCTTTTCAATACCCACTGTACATACATACACACACACACACACACACATTACCAAGTACCAAAACCGCCGAGAGCCATATGCTCCACTAAAACTAGAAGAACTGGGTATTTTCTTCACTCCTAAAAGCTGAAATGAGCAGCAAGAGAGTAACGGGAAGATGATTATGTACTGTAGAAGGCAATGGTATTAAAGTGAACCTGTTACTTTGCATTGACAAAACACAGGTTTGCTTTAAGCCAATCATGACTGGTTCTCTTTAGTACATGATCATTTTGATCTTCACAAACGCTAAGCAATTCCTCCACCCAGTGACAAGCGCATTGAACAAGTTTGTAGAATTCTGCCTGCACACTCAGTCTGATAGTTTCAAAAAAAAATCATTAGGCACGGCAGTCTTTTTTTGTTTTGTTCCTGCTGAGCTCTTTTCATTGTTGAGCTTCATAGTTGACTTTCTGAGAGAGCTGGGAGTACAAAAGGCATGAATATGTTTTCAAAGGATGATGGATAAATTGCTGGGTGGTATATAATATACCCTACGCTGTTGATGGGCCTTTTTATCTCTTACTTGTCTCTTTTCTTAACACACATTTTTCCCTGGTGATAATTACGGCCTGAAAGAACGTCTTTTCCCCTTCCAAGTATCAGCAATATTTGTCTTGGTTATAGGTTCAGGAACCTCCCCATTACATATCATAAAATTAAAGCAGGACAATTATAGCATTTCAATGCCAGTGAAAGACAGTCCCGACACTATTGTTTTGGTCACTCGTTGCTGCACTGGAATGCTGGCAGGGAAACGTGATATAATCAGGACAGTGGGATCTTATACAGCTGGACGCCCATGGAATTTTTAATAGGCTGTGCTGAGCTAAATCACTGCCTGCTGCTTGAATGCTGCCAGCTCGTTTAAAATCCACCCTAATAAAAAATCAATTGAAACAATACTTAAAAACCCAACCCTGACTTAAAAAACAAAAAAATACATAAAAACGTGCTTGTGTTAAAATAATATAAAATAACAAACAAGTGAAATAGGAGAAATGAGACCTATTGCTGCTCCAGGTAAGTAATATAATCCACCAAAAAGGAAGGGCTGGGTGATAGCTCCGGCTCGCAACCGTGAACATGTAGACCAAGTGAGAAAAATTAGCTGCACACCAACATCCGTCCAAAAGGTTTATTGAAAGACTGCCACCAGGACTAAAACAAATGGACCAAGGGGTGACGACGTTTCACACATACATTGTGCTTCTTCAAAACCCAAAGGAAGACTGACCTATCGAACGTCTAAGATGAGGTGTAGGGTGGTGTGATCAGCTCTCCCATTATCTTGATAAGCAAAATTAAAAACAGTCTGAACGACAATAAAAATGCATGTATGTAAAGCAAAAAGGAACCACATTTAACTACTTGCCGTCCGAGCTATAGCCGAAAGACGCTACAGCACGGACTTAATTTGCCGGGAGGGCGTCCAATGACGTCCTCCCGTGCATGAGCGGCCTGCGCGCCCTGTGATCAGCGAGTCTATGAGACTCGCCTGATCACAGATTTGAGTAAGGGGTCGATCCCGACTCCTTACCACGTGATCAGCTGTCAGCCAATGACAGCTGATCATGTGACCTAAACAGAGACGGTAATCGGCTATTTTTTCTCCTCATGCTGATAGCATGAGAAAAAAAAAAAAAACTGATCTCTTTTGTGCCCACCAGTGCCACCTATCAGTGCCACCTATCAGTGCCACTCAGTGACACCTATCAGTGCCATTCAGTGACACCTATCAGTGCCATTCAGTGACACCTATCAGTGCCCACAGTGACACCTATCAGTGCCCACAGTGACACCTATCAGTGCCCACAGTGACACCTATCAGTGTCACTCAGTGACACCTATCAGTGCCCACAGTGTGTCATCACCAGTGCTGCCCATCAATATCACCTACCAGTGCCCACAGTGCCACCTACCAGTGCCCAGTGACATCTATCAGTGCCACCCACCAGTGCCACCCAGTGCATTCTTATGAGTGCCTATCAGTGTTGCCTTATCTGTGCCTATCAGTGTCACCTCATCTATGCCCATTAGTGCAGCCCATCAGCGCAGCCTCATCAGCGCAGCCTCATCAGCGCAGCCTCATCAGCGCAGCCTCATCAGCGCAGCCTCATCAGCGCAGCCTCATCAGCAAATATCAATGAAGGAGAAAAATTACCCGTTTGCAAAAAATTTTATAAAAAAACTATTAAACATTTTTATTTTATTTTTTTCACAATTTTTTGTCTATTTTTGTTTGTTTACCAAAAAAATAAAAACCCCAGCTGTGATTAAATACCACCAAAAGAAAGCTCCATTTGTGTGAAAAAAATGATTTGAGTACAGTGTAGCATGACCGCGCAATTGTCATTCAAAGTGCGACAGCGCTGAAAGCTGAAAATTGGTCTGGTCAGGAGGGGCGTTTAAGTGCCCAGTAAGCAAGTGGTTAAAAAACTGACACCATAGAAAAAGTACATACAAAAGTGAATAAAAATATTTGTATCGGAGACACTAAAATACATGCGTCTGCTAAAGCGATAACAACATATTTCAAGGAGGCGCATGCGAGAGATATATTATATTATATATATATATATAGTGTCATTTACACATGAATCAGTGCATTTAAATAGCACTGATTGCTGTAAAAATGACAATGGTCCCAAAAATTGGTCAAAAAATTATTAATAAAAATGCTATAAAACTATCCCATATTTTGTAAACGCTATAAGTTTTGTGCAAACCAATCAATAATTGCTTATTGCTTTTTTTTATTTTATTTTTTACCAAACAAATGTAGAAGAATACGTATCGGCCTAAACTGAGGGAAAAAAAATTTTTTTATATATTTTTGCAGGATATTTATTATAGTAAAAAATAATGCGTTTTTTTCAAAATTGTCGCTCTTTTTTTCTGTTATAGTGCAAAAAATAAAAGCCGCAGGGGCGATCAAATACCACCAAAAGAAAGCTCTTTTTGTGGGAAAAAAGGACGTCAATTTTGTTTGGGAGCCACGTCGCACGACCGCGCAATTGTCAGTTAAAGCGAAGCAGCACCAAATCGTAAAAAGTGGTCTGGTCTTAAGCCAGCAAAATGGTCCGGTCTGAAAGTGGTTAATATGTAAAGTTAAAAAAAATATTCATAAATATCTCTATGCAGTGGTAAATATAAATAACCAACTAAATGGTTAGGGAGCAAAATCTCTAATCCACTCTGAGAATAACAGACAGAAGAGATATAAATGTATATACTATTAGAGGTTGAATCTGGTAAATATCATCAGACTCAGAGATCACATTTTTTATTTAAAGAAAAAAAAAAAATGAAAGTCTGTTTTTCACAGAACTGTAATATAATATGTATGACAGACTCCCTTGTCATAGGCAGGTGATAAAAGCTCCCTGCACTTGCTGTCACTTATGCCAGCCATACAAAAACAATGTCTTCCATCAAAAAAGAAAATTAATTTTAAGAACGTTCGTTAGTGGGGTTAAATCGATGTTTGAATTTTTCCATCACTGTGGGTGAAAACTAAGGAGCAGAATAGAAAACTTCTTGGTCAAAGGAATTTTCATACAGTGTACAGTATAATAGCAAGGTAAAAAAAATAAAATAAAAAAAAAAACTTCTGCCTTTAGAACCACTCACTTCCTGCCCAGGACTACATGTCCCATGAGGCATTGCTCCTCACACATTCACAAGTTCTCAGGCACTCACTGACATGTATGGATGATGTACTGAGCTGTATGTATGCTGCACTGTATTTCCTGTATGTGATGATGTACTGAGCTGTATTTATTTGTAAACAAATAATGCAGGCCAACTAATCGGCTGACCGATTAATCGATTATGAAAATAGTTGACAACGTCGATTAAGCGATGTTGTTTCGGCCCTAATAGTAAGTACAGGGCTAAATAACAACCTAATAAAACCATATTCTAAATAGTTCCCTGAACCTACCTAATCACAACCCCTGACATACAGATAAGTATATGTAGTAGGCCAATAGCCAAAGGGCTCCTGGGGGCCCAAATGAACAGGAAGTTAGAGAGGGGAGACATAATACTATACATGTTACTTCTTAGTTATAAATATGGCTTACATCCAACTCAAAGTTTAAGCAGGAGGGAATGCGGGTCTGGAGCAAAAAAATCTATTACACCTCCCTGCGGCATAAAATACGGAAATATCCTCACCTCTCTTGGGAGTGCGGATCTTTTCAATAACCTGAACTTTCATAGCAGACATATAACCAGCATGGGATTCCCTGAAATGTCTCGCAACATTGATATTTTAAATTTTTCTGAACAATTCCAATACTCACTTCCTATACAACACTACCCCCTGTAGATTTTTTTTTCTCTAAGGTCCAACACCAGTCTTGTTGGGTAAATGACACCCAGCATTATTAAATCCTCTTCCAATGAGCTCAGGTCATCATGGACACCTACTGTAAGGGCGTGTTATCATTCTGGCCCATGCTCACAGTACTGCTGCAGAGAATGGCACTCAAATCTCATTAAATGTGTTATTCTGTACAAGAGTAAGGATCACCTATCGGTGGCGAATAGGTCCGTGAAATTACATGATGAACCATAAGACTGTGTATAAAGGGAATTTTTTAATTAATAGGCACATGGGAGCATTCAGGGAAGCAAAAGAGTGTGGCAAAAGGAGACTTTGTGCATAATAGTAGATACAACCACAAATTAAAAACCTAAACAGGATTAAAATATTTAAAGTGGAGGTAAACTCAAATTTTTTTTGATGTCATAATGTAGAGAATAAGATTTCCTTTCATTTGAGCCCAGTCTTGCCACACAGATTTACTCGAGGCCTGAGCAATCCTCTTTTATTGTTCAGTTAGAGAAATCTTGACAAAGTCTTGAAAACTTTGTCAAAAACGCCCCCCTTGCTGTGAGTGACAGTTGATTTACATATCTCATGCACTAGCCTGAGACAGGCACATCCTGTGTAAAAAGTTCACAATTCACATCCCCCTCCCCTCCAGCTCTCCCTGGATTGGCTGCCTTTACTGGATATTTCTCATCATGGGATGCAGTGAACAGTCAGCAGACTGTAGACAGACAAGTGATTTAGGGGACATGTATGTAGTCAGAGCTGGGCAGAGTAGAACTTCCAGTGATCTGATGATAACCTGTATCAGGCTAGTGCATGATATGTAAATCACCTGTCACTCACAGCAAGGGGGCGTTTTTGACAAAGTTTTCAAGACTTTGTCAAGATTTCTCTAACTGAACAATAAAAGAGGATTTCTCAGGCCTCGAGTAAATCTGTGTGGCAAGACTGGGCTCAAATGAAAGGAAATCTTATTCTCTACATTATGACATCAAAAAAAAAAAAAAAAAAAAAAAAAAAAATTTATATATATATATATATATATATATATATATATATTTGGGTTTACATCCACTTTAAAGTGGTTGCAAACCATAGACATGAAATATGAACAAAGCATACTGTATATGGTCTCAATTAAGAGCACTAAGTGTAGTTTTCTGTCTGATGCTTCATTTCTCTGCTATCAGTATGAATCACTTCTGACAAGTTTTCCTGACATCAAGAGAAAAATGGTGACAGGGGAGGGAACCTCCAAAAGATTGACAGCCTCCGCTCTGTTCCGGTGTGCTGTGTGAAGGTGGGGGTTGTCCCTTCCCTCCAATCAGCTCTCAGACCTGTCCTCACTGAGCTCTGAAGAGTGTATCTTGAGCTCTCAGCTCCCTTTTTTTCTGACAGCTCAGACAAGCTTTACACATTCTGCATTTTGAAAAGATGTAGAGTAGAAAAGAGAAGACTGCACATAAACATGTACAACTTACCGTATTTATCGGCTTATAACACGCACACCAAGTTTAGGAGGGAATTTTAAAGGAAGAAAAAATTACATTTAAATGCCCATCAATGCAGCCTTATCAGTGTCCATCTGCAGCCTTGTCCATCATTGCAGAATGATCAGTGTCCATTTGCAACCTTGCCCAGTGCAATTTGCCGCCGCCGAGATAGACAGAGCAGACAGAGTGTACTCGGCTCCTCTCACAGACTGCGAGCGGAGCCGAGCAGAGTACACAGCACACTCGGCTCGGTCTTTTTCAGCAGCGCACGCTCTTCAACCCCTCAGAGGCAGCAGGGAGGTGGGACGGCGTGACTGTGAGCGGAGCCGAGCACTCGGCTCGTTCTTTTTCGGCGGCGCTCGTTCTTTATCCCCTCACAGACGGTGGTATGGCGTATAACACGCACCCACGATTTTCCCCTGATTTTAAGGGGGGGAAAAAAGTGCGTGTTATACGCCGATAAATATGGTACGCATATTGGATTTTAATATTCTGCCTATTCCAACCAGTCACACAATTCAAGTGTATTCTTAAAAATACAAACTCAGGAAAAGAACATATAGTGTAATACTAATAGATAAAATCCATATTCACGTGGCTGGTTTGAAGTGGATGTTATCTAGCAGTATTACACTCTACGTTCTTTTCCTGAGTTCCAGTTTCTAAGAATTCACTTGGATAGTGTGACTGGCTGGAATCGGCAGAATATTATCATCATATGCATTAATGCTGCACTTAAAGGGGTTGTAAAGGTTTTTTTTAAATAACAAACATGTCATACTTGCCTCCTCTGTACAAGGGTTTTGCACAGAGGGGCCTGATCCTCCTCTTCTGGGGTCCCCCAGCGGCGCTCCTGGCCCCTCCTCTTCTCGAGTGCCCCCCTGGGGACCCGCATTCCCTGGGGGCACTCGTGAGAGCGCGCTCCCAAGTCCCGCTGCTGCATCCATTGACACAGACCGAAGGACTCTGCACCGCCCACCAGCTCCCGTGTCACTGCTGTCAGCTCCTGCTGCTATCAATTCAGCCAATGAGGACCTGAGACATTGGCTGGTGCTGCACTGCTCGTCCCCATCGCTGGAACAATTGGGTTCATGTAAGTAAAAGGGGGGCTCTGGGGGGCAGCTGCACTACAAAAATCTTTTCACCTTAATGCATAGAATGCATTAAGGTAAAAAACCTCAAGGGTTTACAACCCCTTTAAGTTAGCAGTGTGCAATACAGCCATACTAGAGCACGAAAACATTTTCACTTGGATATTTATTTGATGACATTTATTGGATTATTTATTATAACTCGCTGAGCTGACAAACTTGCTATTCAGAGCAGGAGCCAATGGCTTCCCCTGCTGTGTCCTGAGCCAATTTGTAGAGAGAGAGTCGAGGGAACTATGCATTAAGGTGAAAAAACTTCTAACACTCTCTGGCCCCTTAGCCTCTCGGCTCTATATTGGATAAATTGATAGCAGTGCAGCCATTGGCTCCAGCTGCTGTCAATCAAATCCAATGACGCGGGCGGTGGGGGGCGGGGCTAAGTCCTGCATTCTGTGTGAATGTACACAGAAGCACGACTCGGCAGCGTGCCCGCTCGGGTGTCCACTTTAGGCGAGGCTTCTCCAACGTGGACACTTGATGTGGGGAGGAGCTACCAGCGCCGCCCGGGGACCCAAGAAGTCGAAGATCAGGGCTACAAACTGCACAGTGGAGGTAAGTATGACATGTTTGTTTATTAAAAAAAAAAAAAGAAGAGGGTTTACAACACCTTTTATGCAAGGAATGCATTAAGGTAAAAAAAAAAAAAAAAACCTTCTGCCTTTAGAACCAATGTTTTATAGAGCTGTTTTTGCTTATCAAAAGAGAGCAAAACTTTCACTTGTAAACAGCTAGTAGGTAATACACAAATATAAAGAGTAAAGAATACCTTCAGTGTCCGCTGTGGATCCTCACTGGCGGAAGCAACAAAAATCTCATGTCCATTGACTATTCCTTCTGCCACAAAATACTTCAGTAGAAGATTGGAGTATGTGCTGTATGCATCTTCCTCTGTGAACAGACAAGTGATATATTAACACATAGCTTACAAGTAAGGTGATCGCTTTAGGCCACCCCACACTAGCACACAATGGACTGAAGCCACAAGATATAACTTTATAGTGTATCGAAGGACCATTAAAAGGTGAAGTCCAGCCTGGGCTCATTTGGCTGGGCTTCTTCCAAGGGTCACAGGACGGCACTCCTGTGACCCTTTTTCAGTAGAGAGCAGTCTGAAATCTGCTCTCTGCTGACATCATCAAGTCAGTCCAGGCACCGTGTCATCCCAACTTCAGAAGTCTGGATCCGCCAGGTGCCTGGACTCAGCGCTCCAGTGAGCATGGAGGAGCAGAGCAGGAGAGCTGGCGATTAACAGTCAGCAGCTCTCCTCTCGGGGAGCCGAGAGAACCGAGCCATCGGCGATGTTCGATAAGTCAGGTTCTCAGTGCAGAGACGCCGAGGGGACAGATGCAGCTTTGGACCGATGCTGCATCCTGCAAGTGGAAGTGAACCACATAGCGTTGTATTTAAAATGGAGAAAACTGTATAGTTAACCCAACACTTTGCCTGTATTTTAAAACTCATTCATAAAATCTAGGCCATGGTGTAGGGCTGAGGTGTCATTCTCGTAGAACGCTCCATAATGGGAGAAGAGCGGTCACATGACTGGCAGGTCATATGACCAGAGAAAAACATTTTGGTAGGTGCTTGGATTCTTATATTTATTCAAACAGTCAAATGTATAAAGTTTTCAGATAAGCTCACTGGCTTGCAGCTCCCAGAGCAACACTCCCAATGGGTGTCAGAGAATGAGTCCAAACCTAAAAATACACAACTGGGCACCAGATCATAGGGAGAAAGAGTCCAAGAAGATTTTATTAATTCAACTATTAAAACAAAATACAACTTGTTTCTGGAGCAACAAACATCCCCTTAAATCACTGCTGTGTCTAAACCTAAGGACAGAAAGAGCCTCATTGCACATAGCTGAATTGAGATCGGACTCAGGTAAGCATAGGGAGGGAGGGAGAGGGGTCTAGAATGCGTCAAGGTAAAAAACCTTCTGCCTTCAGAACCACCTTTAAAAAGGACTAAAACCTCAACTCAACTGTATTAGGAATCTATATTAAAGCCTAAATCTATGTTTAATGTCCCTTTAACCACTTCAATATCAGGCACTTACCCCCCTTCCTGCCCAAGCCAATTTTCAGCTTTCAGCACTGTCACTTTTTAAACGACAATTACTCAGTCATGCTACACTGTACCCAAACAACATTTTTATCATTTTGTTCCCACAAATAGTTTTCTTTTGGTGGTATTTGATCACCCCTGCGGTTTTTATTTTTTGCTAAACAAACAAAAAAAGACCGAAAATTTTAGAAAAAATAAAGTTTTTCTTTGTTTCTGTTATAAACTTTTGTAAAAAAAGTAAGTTTTCTCCTTCACTGATGGGCACTGATAAGGTGGCACTAATATGCAGCACTGATGGGCACTCATAGGTGGCACTGGTGGGCACTGAAAGGCATCACTGATGGCACTGGCAGGCATTATTAATGGGCGGTGATTGGGAGCTGCCTGGGCACTGATTGGCATATCCCTGGTAGTCTAGGGTGGCATACCTGTTGGGGTTCCTTTGTGGGCGGCTTCCCTGGTGGTCTTGGGTGGGCATCCACGGGGGGGCTGCGCTGATAAACAATCAGCACTGACCCCCCACCGTCAGGAGAGCCACCGCTCGGCTCTCCACTACTCGCGAGAGAGGGAAAGCTGATAAACCTTCCTGTTTACATCGTGATCAGCCGTGATTGGACATGGCTCTTTACCGAGATCAGTAATGCGGTGTAGCAGACTGACATGCCGCACCACCGATCGCCGTGCTGCATGCCCCCACGGGCACATCATATGAAGTCCAGTCAGGATAACTGAACCACCGCCCGGCCCTCATTTTGCTGGCGGGAAGTGGTTAAATAGTTCACTTGGGCCAAGTTGGCCCACCTGAGTAGTAAACGGTTTGTTTGGGCTATTTCGGCCCAAACAAATTATTTAAAAGGGACATTCAATTTGGAGTTAGGCTTTAACTGTGGTCAGCGGCAGTGTATGCCCAAGTTTTCTAAAGGAGCATCAAAGTTAATAAATATTCCTAATACAGCTTCCTCTGGTTTTTGATATGATGTTTGAATCCTTTTCAAGTCTTTATTCCTCTGTTCCAAGCCCTGATTAGGGGAAAGTGGCTTAAGGATGAGGTTTGTGTTTTCTCTAACATTTCTAGCCAAGGACAGAAGGGAGGTAAGTGAAACCTACAGATCACAGTTAACTCCCCAAATTCTACAAGGACCAGCTTCATAGAGTACACTTTAAATATGATAACGAGCCAAGATGAGAGAGAGATATATATATATATATATATATATATATATATATAAATATAAATATAAATATATAAAAACCCACACACACAGTGCTCAGCATAAATGAGTACACCCCCTTTTGAAAAGTAAGATTTTAATCAATATCTTGATGAACACAAGAACAATATCCAAAATTTTGACAAAACTGAGTTTTATACAACATTTGTTTAGCTCATTACATGAAAGTAAGGTTATTAATATAACTCAGATTACAAAATCTTCAGTTTTACTCAAATTAGTTAATGCAAAAATGATTACACCCCAGAACAAAAACTAGTATTCTGTATGACGTCCATGATTTGTGAGGACTGCACCAAGTCTTCTAGGCATGGAATGAACACGTTGGCGACATATTACAACATCTAGCTTTTCCATTCTAGAAGGACAACCTCTTTTAGAGCCTGGATGCTGGATGGGGAGTGATGCTCATCTTGTCTCTTCAGAATTCCCCATAGGTGTTTGATTGGGTTCAGATCCGGAGACCTACAGTATTTGGCCACTGAATCACTTTCACCCTGTTCTTCTTCAGAAATGGAACAGTGACCTTGTGAGATGTGCATTTTGGATCATTGTCATGTAGGAAGAGAGCACAACAAGCAAGGGCACGGAGTGATGGTAGCATCTTCTCTTTCAAGAAGTCACATAGAAGTTAAAATCATAGCACTAGACATAAAAAGCTTTCCCTGTCTGCATTTCCACGGGCACCCGCACTTCCAGGGTTGCGAAAGACGCAATGACTTCAGCACGAAGCTCTGTTCTACGTGCCGTCCTCCAGGGGACAGGTGCACAAACAAGGTCCATAAAGACATGGATGAGCGAGTTTGGGGAGGAGGAACTTGACTGGACTGCACAAAGTTCTGATTTAAACCCGATAGAACACCTTTGGGATGAATTAGAGCGAAGACTGTGAGCCAGGCCAATTTGCCCAACATCAGTACCTGACCTCACAAATCCGCTTCTGGAAGAATGGTCAAACATTCCCATAGACACTCCTAAACCATGTGGACGGCCTTTCCAGAAGAGTTAAAGCTGTTATAGCTGCGAAGGGTGGGCCAACTCAATATTAAACCCAACAGACTAAGACTGGGATGCCATTAAAGTGGTTGTATACCCTCTATTACAACTTGCACCTACAGGTAAGCCTAGATTAAGGCTTACCTGTAGGTACAAGAAATATATCCTAAACCTACACGGTTTAGGAGATATTTGCCAAAAAGTTTTACAACGTTGTCTACAGCGCATGCGCGCTGTAGACAACGGTGCATTCACAGGGTTAATCCCCATTCACAAATTTGGCTTGCCGAAGTCTCCCGCGCATACGCGGAGTGACGTCTTCGCTGCTCTGGCCAATCACAGCGCCGCAGCTGCGCTATGATTGGCCGGAGCGGCAATACCCGGAAGTAACCTTCCGGGTATCTGTGGAGAGATGGCTGCGGCTAGAGGGGGAGACGAGGACGGCGTCGGGGGCCCCAATCTAAGGTAAGTGATGCATAATGAACTAGCATGCTAGTCATACTAGCTCATTATGGCTTTGTCTTGCAGGTGGTTTAAAAAAAAAAAAAACGGGTATACAGCCGCTTTAAAGTTCATGTGTGTAAAGGCAGGCACCCCAATACTTTTGGTAATATAGTGTGTGTATATATTTATTTATTTTTTTGACAAAGTTGCTAAACTTACCATTTATATCTAGAAAAATGTATTAACTTTATTAAAATAAATGATCTAGATTTTTCCTTTATTTTAATTTTTTTAACTGGAACTATGCACACATTTGTGGCGGTGCATAGTGATACAAAATTGGTATTCACATATACAGTAATATGAAAGTAGGACTGAGTCCTAGAAGACATAATGTAAAATGACAACAGATTTGTGCGTGCCGCTTTTAATACAGCCTCACCCTTCAACGGTTCAGAGCGATTCACAATGACATTTTGTTTGCAAAGCTACTGTCAACAACATTAATAGTTGCTAGAAATGGTGCCCAATTTTCCAAATGCAATTATATGTGTAAAATGCAATATACATTTAACAGTAAAAAGGTGTTACTTAGAGCTTGACGATTGATTACATACTGAAGATTAAATATGGAAAACAGCTAAAAGATAGCAAAAAAAACATTAATATGTTAAATCCCACATTAAAGGGTCAGAATGATTAAAATGACAGTTCGGTCTGAACAATACTTAAAATATAAAACAGTATAACGGTACAGAGTATTAACCACTTTCAGACCGGAGCATTTTGCTGGCTTAAGACCAGAGCACTTTTTGCGATTCGGCACTGCGTCGCTTTAACTGACAATTGCGTGGTTGTGCGACGTGGCTCCCAAACAAAATTGACGTCCTTTTTTCCCACAAATAGAGCTTTCTTTTGGTGGTATTTGATCACCCCCGTCCTTTTTTTTGCGCTATAAATAAAAAAAAGAGCGACAATTTTGGGAAAAAAAACGCATACTTTTTGCTATAATAAATATCCCCCAAAAATATGTAAAAAAACATTTTCTTTCCCGAGTTTAGGCCGATACGTATTCTTCTATATATTTTTGGTAAAAAAAATAGCAATAAGTGATTATTGATTGGTTTGCGCAAAAGTTATAGCGTTTTACAAAATAGGGGATGGTTTTATAGCATTTTCATTAATCATTTTTTTTTACTAGTAATGGCGGCGATCAGCGATTTTTATTGTGACTGCGACATTATGGCAGACACAGCGGACATTTTAGGGACCATTGTCATTTATTCAGCAATCAGTGCTATACAAATGCACTGATTCCTGTGTAAATGACACTGGCAGTGAAGGGGTTAACCAGGGGGTGGCAGTGTAGGAGTTAAGTGTGTCCTAGGGGTGTGCTTCTAACTGTGAGGGACGTGGCTGTGTGTGACAGTCACTGATCTCTGCTCCAATCACAGGGAGCAGAGATCAGTGTCACTTGTTGCTAGGCAGAACGGGGAGATGCTGCATCTCCCCATTTGTCCTCCCCGTAAGACGATCGCGGGTATTCCCGCGGTGATCGATTCCGTGGTCCCGACCGGAGTGCGCGCTGCTGGCGGCGCACACGCGATGGCATGGCGGCATATATAAAGGGACGTACCTGTACGCCCTTATGCCTGTCCATGCCATTCTGCCTACGTATATGTGTGTGCGCCGGTCGGGAAGCGGTTAATATGCATAAAGCTATGGTAGGAAAATGCATGTAGAATTTAAGCTAAACTCACCTTTAAAAATAAATAAAACAAAAGAAATAAATGGCCATTTTTTTGCAGGTAAAAAAAAAAATGTACATTTGTTTATTTTTTATTTATTCCAAGGAGCCTGTAGAGCATTGCACCCACGATTAACAGATCACTGGTGCAATGTCCAGCTCCTGCAAACTCTTGGGATATCTGTCTGTTCGTACCTCCTATGGGCCTGAGAGTTACCTGAGAGCAGGAAGATCAATGGACTACAAGGATATTCACCAGCACCCTTGTAGCTCACTGAAAACTACAAGCCATCAGCCACAGGTAGGCATTGGTTTACAGGAAACTGTGAATAAATGACGTGGCCATGTGGGGGGAGAGCCCTGCATGGCCACGCTGTTTTTAAATAGTGACAGCGGGTGCAGGGAGAAGATCAGCTATCACAGGGAAGGGGGAGAGTGAGGCTTCAGATCCTGGAACATGTTACATATTCCACCCCAAAATGGGTGGAACAAGTAACATGTTCCAAAAGTGAACTTATTGTATCCTTTAAGCCAGAAGTGTTAGGATGCTAAGGGGTGAGGTCCATTAGCTATAAACAGAACAAGGCCAAAGTATAACAGTGGTCAGGATTTTGGACGTTCAAAAATGTACATATTCTTAACAAGAAGTACCTAAACTTTAAAAGGAGGTCCCACTGGCCTCTGTCACTACAAGCACTGTGGAGCAAATTATCCTCCAAGATCACAATAGATGAGAATCTGCTGAAGTTGGGTTGGGTTTGCTCTGTTTACATTAGAGATTAAAAGGCTAGTCAAGTCACTCCTGCACTCCTGGCAGTGGAAGCTGAGCTACTTAAAGCGGAGCTCCACCCAAAATGGGAAGCTCTGCTTGTTTGCTTCCCCCTCCATTGCTATATTTGGCACCTTTCGGGGGTGGGGGGGTTTGCATTTACCAAAAAACATCTGTCTGGTCTTGGCCACCGTGCTGCAGCTCAGTTTCAGGGTCTTGGCAATCTTCTTATAGCCTAGGCCATCTTTATGTAGAGCAATTCTTTTTTTCACATCCTCAGAGAGTTCTTTGCCATGAAGTGCCATGTTGAACTTCCAGTGACCAGTATGAGAGAGTGAGAGCGATAACACCAAATTTACCACACCTGCTCCCCATTCACACCTGAGACCTTGTAACACTAACGAGTCACATGACACCAGTGAGGGAAAATGGCTAATTGGTGTGTTGAGTTATTTTGAGGGGACAGCAAATTTACACTGTTATACAAGCTGTACACTCACTACTTTACATTGTAGCAAAGTGTAATTTCTTCAGTGTTGTCACATGAAAAGATATAATAAATAAACTGTGAGGGGTGTACTCACTTTTGTGAGATACTGTGTATGTATATATATATATATATATATATATATATATATATATATATATATATATATATATATATATTTACACATACATATACACACACACAATCCTACACACGTCTCTCGGCCTGTAGTAGTAAAACTGCTATAGAATGGTCGCTAAGTGGTTAACAACAATGTGAATAGACTAGAAGTAGAACTGCATGATTCTTGCCAAAATGAGAATCACTGGGCTAACTTATTCTTTAAAGTGTATTTTTTCCCAATAAATTGCGTTGAAAGACTGCTGCGCAAATACAGTGTGGCATAAAATATTGCAACATTTTTAGGTCTCTGCTAAAATATATATAATGTTTGGGGTTCTAAGTAATTTTCAAGCAAAAAATACTGATTTTAACTGGTAAGCAACAAGTGTCAAAAAAGGTTTAGTCTTTAAGTGGTTAAACTGACCTCATTTACAGACCAAAGTTCATTTCTCTGATCTAAAAGAACAGAAGATACAATGTTTCTCTTTATCAGCTGAGCAATGTTGTGATAAACTTGCCAGGCTGCCTTTTTTTTGACAGCCATCAGCTGTGAGCAGGGAACTCTATGCACTGAATCGGGAAAATGCTGTGTTAAGATGGAAAGGGCGGTAGAATTGCGATCTTGATTCTTTAACGATTAACAGTGCACCTCTAACTAGAAGTGAACTTGACCTTTAATGTTATTTTTTCCAGTATGATTGTGAAAGCAGAGGCCTTGTGAGCAGCTGTTTGGCACCCCGCTTTAAGACTCTTCAGCATTAGAGCCCTCCAAAAATGTCAATGCCTGTGTTCTCCACCATGCACTGGGGTTTCATCCTCTGATCCCTATATCACCACAGGAATCGTAAGTGATATAAGGTTTAGGGAATGGAACCATGGCATCCAGCTGGCGACACAGGCATCTGACACTCTGGTAAATATCGGGGACCAAAGAGTCTCACAGAAGGAAGGTGGGAAAAATGAGCCTCAGGGAGATGAGTATAAAAGCTCTTCTATCAAAGGATCCTTTCACCTATTTCTTAACCAGGCACTCAGTACTTTTTATATTTTTCTTATCACTGGCTACCTGTACTCATATTATGAGAGTTCTGACTCACAGGCAAACATACTGCTCTGTAGCAGATGCGCAGGGGTACCATTAATTCTTAATGACACCCCTACACATCGACACATTTTGATGCATGGAAAAATGCATGGTGATGCAGATCAATTAAAAAAAAAAAAAGGGCTGGGGACATCTCTCCACACGTTCCTGCAGGTAGCAAAGCCCATTGAAATGAATGAGTTGCCTTACATGCAGAAGACAGCTGCAGTAATGTGAACCTAGCCTCTCACAAATTCAGAAGTGGTGATGTACGGTAATAGGATCACAACGCCAATGGTTTGCGCAACACAAAGTAATACAGCCAATGTGTTTTGAGGGTATAGTCACTGCCCACCTATATCAGAGCTTATAAAGCAAAGTAATATGGAATAGAAGGAATCTTTCAAAAAAAGGATTGCGAGATCACTGAGCTCAATACAGGATGAGGGCTTTGAAAGCTAATATAACATATCAGGCAGCACAGTGGCTAAGTGGTTTGCACTTCCACCTAGCAGCACTGGGCTCGCCGGATCGAATCCTAATCATACTACCTGCCTGGAGTTTGCATGTTCTCCTTGGATTTTCCCCCTGGGTACTCCAGTTTCCTCCCACACTCCAAAGACATGCTGGTAGGTTAACTGGCTCCTGTCTAAATTGGCCCAAGTACAGTGCTTTGAAAAAGTTCATACCCCTAGAAATTCCGGAAGATTTGGCTGTTCAATGACCAGGCCCTTTTTTGCGATAAAGCGATGCAGCGCCGTAACTGCCAATTGCGCGGTCGTGTGACGTTGTAACCAAACAAAATTGACGTCCTTTTTTTCCCACAAATTAAAAAAAAAAAGAGCTTTCTTTTGGTGGTATTTGATCATCTCTGCGGTTTTTATTTTTTGCGCTATAAACAAAAAAAGGTCCAGAAGGTCCAATTTTAGAATCCGGGGACTCCCAGAAACAGTTACAGATGTCCCCGCAGCAGTCAGATCCCTACTTAAAGATCTGTTACCTGATATTTCGGAACACAGGATGGAACTAGATAGAGCTCACAGAGCCCTACAACCACTCCGCAAAGATGGTCTGCCCAGAGATATCATTGTGAAGCCCCATTTTTATGAGGTAAAGGAGGGAGTCATGAAAGCTTCCAGGGCAGCAGAACAAATTCTATTGCAGGGCCAACCAATCCAGATCTTTGCTGACTTGTCAACTTACACAATCCAGAAACGGCGGGCCCTTAAACCTCTGCTCCAGACCCTTATACAAAGAAATATCAAGTACAGATGGGCATTTCCCCTGCGTTTAAACTTCTCTTTCCAGAATAAATCCTATGGTTTCTCTACCTTTGAAGAAGGGGAACATCTGCTGACTCGCCTGGGTATCATCACACAGGATCTCACTCAACCTGCTGACGCCAGAAGCACCCCGCCTACAAAACGCCCCTCTCCATCCAGTCCAACGCTCCCAACCTGGCAAAAACAACAGTCCAAACGATCGAAAGATTCTCGCCCTCCAAGATGAAAACTCTCCTCCTGTTTCAATTCATTTTGTCTATTGTCACCTCTGGATTAAATCCTAGCACCCACTTTCGTGTCTCCCCAAATCTGCAATGCATACCCCACCGCGGGCAGTCTAACCTGTCTTCAATGCTCTACCCCCCTTAATACTTTCTATTCTATAGAGGAGTTGGATATGTTCCCATTGATTCCCTACCCTCCATTTTCCTTTCCCCTTTAGGAATACATATGACATGATTACTACCCCAGCTTTTTCTACACGCTCCTGGAAATGCATTGGACATTCCTTTCTCAACCTTAAGGTCCAGATTCACAGGAAGCAGGAACCCACACAGTGACTGCGATATCTAAAAATTCATTCCCCTCCCCCTTTTTATTTATTTTTTCTTCCCATAGAGTTCCACAAGAAAACATTGATGGACTTATACAGACAATCCCTGTTTGGACATCGGGGAGGTGGGAGCTTACAAGATTGGGGATTCCACGTTTCAGGGACCCCCCATTGTAACTACAGTTTCCTGGGGGAGATTCTACTTCCCCTTATTATTATTTTTATTTTTTTAAGGGGGGAAGAAAGAAGGGAAAAAAGGAAAAACAAAAAAGGAGAGGGGGGGGGGGAGAAGGGGAAGAGGGGGAAAAAAAAAAAAAAAAAGGGGGGGGAAATAAATAAATAAATAATATTTTTATTTGATAGGGGTTTTTATTTATTTATTTTTTTTTTTTCTTCTCTCAAATATAAGGTTTACCTTTGGGGCTCTGTTTTGCCCTACACTCAATTTGCATTTTACGGCTGACTGGCCGGAACGGTTACAATGCGCCTTTCATAGTCTCTGCAAGGATGAGATTCTCCTTCCAGGGACTACCGGTTATGTCTGGGAAGAGGAACACTTTTACTCTCCCGGACATGAGGGGAGTGGGGACAAGTTTGGTCCCCACTCAACTCTTTGGTTCTCTAACTATTAAATATTATGTACTGACCATTTATTCTTTGTTATTTCTCCTCTCTTTTCTTTTTCTCTCTACTCTCTTCTCTAAGCATCTGCATACTGTCCCTCCTGAGCGGGGGGAGGAGCCCGTCCTTCATGAAGGCAAGGATCCGAACTTCTGGAATCCAATACCATCTACTAAATTGCCAGGTCACCCTCCTGGCTGGGGTAAGATGTTTTTCACCATAGCGCTTTTCCACCCCTCTGATCCATGACTGACCCACCACTACTCAACTCGTCCTTTTCTATAGTTTCCCATAATGTCCAAGGGTTGAACTCCCCGGTTAAACGGAGAAAATTATTTCAAGCGTACCACTCCATGAGGGCGGACGTTATCCTCCTTCAGGAAACACACTTTCCTGCGTCATATACTCCCACCTTCCTTCACCGCAGGTTTCCACTATTTTACCTGGCTAACGCCGAAAATAAGACTAAAGGGGTAGCTATCTGTTTCTCGCGTAACCTTGGCTTTACCTTGACACAGATAATTAGAGACCCAGAGGGGAGATTTCTCCTACTTGTAGGGACTATTAATGGAAGGACATATACTTTTGTATCATATTATGCACCCAATAAAGGCCAGGGAATGTTTTTTAATAATATGTTATCCAAGCTTGAGCCACACTTACAGGGGACTATCATCATGGGGGGAGACACCAATTTACCTTTTGATCTAGTTATGGATAAAACCAGAAGGAGCTCAGCGTCTACTAAACGTCCACCAAAACAGAGCTTGAAAGTCGCTCAATTATTGAATAACCATCATTTGATTGACATATGGAGGGAACTGAACCCCCATATAAAAGATTTCACCCATTTTTCGGCCCCACACCAGACCTATGCCAGGATAGACCACATCTTTGTAAGGGCCTCCTCAATCCCCTTAACAATCTCCTCTAAGATCAAAGACACCCCACTTTCGGACCACTCCATGATGACCCTATCTATGCAGTATGCAGGGGATCCCGAAAGACCCTTTAAGTGGCGTCTCAATGAATCCATCTTGAATAATCCCGCTCACTGTTCCATGCTCGAAAAAACGCTACTTGACTATTTTATAGACAACGACATTGACAATATCTCACCGTCCACACTCTGGGCAGCTCATAAATCTGTTATGAGGGGCACATTTATCCAATTATCATCTCGATTAAAAAGAGAACGCAAAGCAGAAATAGTTCGACTGAATAGGGAATTTCAAGAGTTGAGCAAAGCACATAAACGTAACCCTACACCTATCTCTCTTCAAACCCTTGATGCAGTTAAAACTCAACTTAATCTGATCCTCACCACGGATGCTGAGAAATGTCTCCGCTGGTCAGGGGCAAAATTTTATTACCAGTCCAACAAAATTGGTTCTAGACTAGCAGCTAAATTAAGCCCCAGGCCTCGAACCCTGGTTCTTCCTAAAATTAAGACTACCATGGGAGACTTGACGCAAAACCCAAACCGTATTATGGATACCTTCCAAGCATACTACTCTAAACTCTATCAGGACCATAAATCGCCAACAGCTAACAAACAAAATTCCTTTCTTCACGACCTAACACTCCCTAAACTTTCAGATGAGCATAGGGACATCATGGATGGTCCGTTCACCACGGATGAAGTTCTAGGGGTAATAAAATCTTTGAGACTTGGCTCGGCACCAGGCCCAGATGGCTTTTCCAGCGGCTATTATAAAAAATTTGGGAACACATTGGCCCCCTACCTCACACGTCTTTTTAACTCTTTGAAGGGAGGTAACCCGATAGATGGAGACTTGAATAAAGCCTTTATCTCAGTCATCCCTAAACCCGGGAAAGATGGAAGTGATGTGGGCAATTACCGCCCCATCTCTCTCATCAATAATGACATCAAGATCATGACCAAAATATTAGCGAATAGAATGTCGGAATTTATAGCAAAATATATACATAAGGACCAAGCAGGTTTTATACCAGGAAGACAGGGCCCGGACCAGGTCAGAAGGGCCATAAATATCATCTCACTACTGTATTCCAACTGGGATGGAGGGACCCCACAAGAAGGCTTCCTGACATCTATTGACCTACAGAAAGCCTTTGATACAGTATCCTGGCCGTATCTATTTGATGTTTTAGGTAAATGGGGTTTTGGCCCCAACTTTTTAGGCATTATACAATCTCTTTATTCCTCCCCGAGCGCACAAATACGCCTCATGGGACATTACTCCGAAGGATTTAGTATACATAGAGGTACAAGACAGGGTTGCCCACTATCTCCGCTCATATTCGCAATTGCTATTGAATCACTGGCTATAGCCATTAGGTCAAATCCAAATATCAAAGGTGTTTTATGCGGATCCCAGGAACATAAGTGTGCTCTGTTTGCTGATGACATGCTCCTCTTTGTTACATCCCCATTAATATCCACACCCAATTTATTAAGAATGCTCAAGGACTTTGGTGCCCTCTCAGGTCTCAAGGTTAATCTATCTAAATCTATGGCCCTCAACATTTCAGTCCCAGAACATCGGCTAGATCAACTTAAACAACATTTTCCCTTTACTTGGGCCAAGGATTCTATACCTTATCTGGGAATCACACTCCCCAGTAAGGTGGACAAACTCTTTGTTGCAAACTACCCCCAAATCTTCAAAAAACTGGGGGAGGACCTTGGGGTTTGGTCTAAATGTGGTCTATCCTGGCTGGGTAGGGTCAATGCGATTAAGATGACCCTGATGCCCCGTATTTTATACCTTTTCCGTTCACTGCCCATCCCTATACCCAAAAATTTCCTGAACAAATTCCAATCGCGCATTATCCATTTTGTCTGGGGAAAAAGGGGACACCGTTTTTCAAGGGAGGTCCTTTTTCGCCCCAAGATGCAAGGAGGATTAGGTCTTCCAAATCTATGGTGGTACTACCAGGCAGCTCAATTAGCACAAATGTCCTCAATATATTTTAAGGGACCAAAACCGGACTGGATATCCATGGAGAGTCAGGCGGTACCACCCCACACAATAGATTTTTTGATTTGGTGCCCCCGGAAACAGAGACCTCCAATAATGGCCCCGACACTTTCTCATTCGATGGTACTTTGCGATACACTCCATAAACAGAATTCGTTGGTTTCTTCCCTGAGACCATTGACCTATATCTTTCATAATCCAGACTTTGTTCCAGGATTGAACACAACAGCTTTCCAGTGGTGGTTGAATAAGGGCATGTTTAGAATAGGACATTTCTTAACGGCATCGGGCCCTCTCACACTGACTGACTGTATTAACAAATTGGAAATGCCAAATACTGAGAAATCAAGATTTAACCAAATTAAGAAATTTTTAAACACTTTATGGACAGATAAACCCATTCCCCCAAAACCAACAGCTTATGAACAGTGGTGTGGTTCCCTTATGGATCAGAGGGGTGGTATCTCGCTGATCTATGCCTTGTTGGCAAGTAAACACAACTTGCCTCCATATGCTCAGGCATGGGAAGCTGACTTGGGTTTGTCATGGGAGCCGAATAAATGGCACAGCCTTTTCCAGAAATCCTATAAGGGTATTCTCAACATAAACCTAATAGAGGCAAACATTAAAATTTTTACACGTCGGTATTATGTCCCCTCCAGGCTTGCTAAAATGTTTCCTGATGCCTCACCTCTTTGCTTTCGGGATTGTCAGCAGGTGGGCACTATGCACCACATTTGGTGGACTTGCCCACGTATCAGAGGCTTCTGGAACAGATTTTTCAAACTGGTACGGAAAGTTACAGGCTTTGGAATTCCACAAACCCCCACTATCGGACTACTGAACCTCGGAGTAGAAGGTGTTCCCAAACACACCACCAATCTTATTTTTTTTATGCTTCTAGGAGCAAAACTTACTATTGCAAAGGCGTGGAAAGCAAACAAGGTTTCTTTGATAGTTGCCAAGCGGAAAATTACTTGGATTATGACTCAAGAACAAATCACGGCAAGATTATTAGACAGGGTGCCCAGGTTTGAAGCGACCTGGGATCCCTGGGCTCGCTATATCAAGGTCCCCCTATATCCGGGCCACTTGCCTTAACTCCCCCCAATGGTTTTTCAGGTAATGGGTTCCTCCCTCCGCTCCTTTCTGATAACAATATCACAGATGCACTTTCTCTTTCTCTTCTTTCTTCTTCTCTATTTCATCGATATGTCCTATATATTTGTGGTTGTATTAATATTTTGTTATATTCTTAAATTTTGTTTTTGATAAACCCTACCGAAGGGCCATGTTGGCTCCCGGTTGGGGAGATTTATTATTTCAATATTCTGTTATACTGCTGAAAATTTTCAATAAAAATTATTGAACAAGGAAATCTGTTTACATTGACAGATCTTTGTTCTGTCTCTGTGTGGAGCGACCGCCGGGCACGCGCATCGGCTCCAGTGGTCAAAAGGCGAACCGACCTACAGTTAATGTCAGTTCGCCCATGGGAGCCAACCTGCCACCGTACAACTGGTCGGGAAGGGGTTAAATTGCTTTGAGCTATAAAAATTAGGTTCATACAGGCAGAATCTGTGCTCTGAGAACAGCCTCGGCTTGTTGCTGCTAATCACCCTGCATAATATCTCTGTTGTTAAAATGTGGTAATTAGGGTTTCACAGGTGTTGTTACCAAAAGGAAAAAAAAAAGGTTTCCCTTGGGAAGCAAAGTGTGAACTATATAATATTAAAACAAGACACTGTTTAATAGTATATCATACCTGTGTGCTTAAAATACACTTTTATTTTCATGTGTACCATCCTAACAAACCTTGTGAACTTCAAATTAGGTTGTTTGTGAGTTTTCTTCAATATTCGAAAACACTTAGGAATAATTGTAATGCATTTAGTGGTGGCAGCCATTTTTTTTTTTTTAAGATAAAGTTCAATATTTTATTTTTATGGTTTTCTACATGTACTTGTATAGAGCCATCAATTTACTTTTTACATTTTATATATATAATACATTCACATCAGCCCCTGCCCTCAAGGAGCTTACAATCTAAAGTCTCTAACTAACATTCATACATACAGTGCCTTGAAAAAGTATTCATACCCCTTGAAATTTTCCACATTTTGTCAAGTTACAATCAAAAACGTAAATGTATTTTATTGGGATTTTATGTGATAGACCAACACAAAGTGGCACATAATTGTGAAGTGCCACATGCAGTGCATACTAGCACATTATGACATTGCCTTGCAAGTTTAAAAAATAAAAATAAATCCAGCGGTTTATTACTGCTTTAAAGCTGAACTGTGGGCACAAACATTTTCCTTCAAATGTTTTCCTTATTAGCCACAAAGGATACAATTCTGCTTTGTGTGTACCAGAAATGCCTTTACAAACCAAAATATTCTCTTGTAAAAGTAGTGGTGACATCATTACTGTGTTGTACATAATCTGGGCAGAGACAAGAGCTGTGGGAGGGGCCCCATCAGGCCCACCCACTACAGGCTGCCTGCAAAAAATGACAGGAGGAGGCGGAGACAAGACCACTCATCTTGCTCAAGAAGAGAGAGCAGCAGTGACTGGTCTGTATTACATGAAGCTTCTGCCCAAAGGAAAGGTTTAATGGTGGATTACTGCACAGATCTGGAAGCAATACACAAAAGTACACCAAAATTCAAGAAAACACATACCTCTTGTATTTAGACAATATTTGCTCATCCCGAAGTTCACCTTTAAATGTCACGTTTTATTTATTTCTCACTATCCTATTTTTTCAGTGCTGTCTGTCCTTTTTCTCTTTTAAAGCATAAGTTCACCTTAACCGCTTCCCGACCGCCTCACGCCGATGTACGTCGGCAGAATGGCACGGCCAGGCAAAAGCACGTACAGGTACGTGGCCCTTTAAGAGCCTAGCTGTGGGTCGCGTGCGTGCCGCCGGCGGCGCGCTCGCGACCTGGTCGGGAGCTCCGTGACCGCGGACCCGATCGCCGCTGGTGTTCCGCGATCCGGTCACAGAGCTGAAGAACGGGGAGAGGTCTTTGTAAACAAACCGCTCCCCGCGCTTCCTACTCTGCCTGTCATTGATCGGCTGTTCCCTGTCATCGGGAAAGCCGATCAATGTCAGGCGTCAGCCCCGCCCCCTAGTGGTAAAAAAAAACACACAAACGTCAGAGCCCATAACCCCCCCCCCCCCTAGTGGTTAACTCTTTCACTGCCACTCTCATTTATACAAGAATCAATGCATTTAAATAACATTGATTGCTGTATAAATGACAATGGTCCCAAAAATGTGTCAAAAATGTCTGATGTGTCCGCCATAATGTCGCAGTCACAATAAAAATCGCTGATCGCCGCAATTACTAGTAAAAAAAAAAAAAAGTATTAAGAAAAATGCTATAAAACTATCCCCTATTTTGTAAACGCTATAACTTTTGCGCAAACCAATCAATAATTGCGATTTTTTTTTTACCAAAAATATGTAGACGAATACGTATCGGCCTAAACTGAGGAAAATTAATTTTTTTATATATATTTTTGGGGATATTTATTATAGCAAAAAAAAAAAAAATATTGCATTTTTTTCAAAATTGTCACTCTATTTTTGTTTATAGCGCAAAAAATAAAAACCGCAGGGGCGATCAAATACCACCAAAAGAAAGCTCTATTTGTGGGAAAAAAAGGACGCCAATTTTGTTTGGGAGCCACATCGCAGGACCGCGCAATTGTCAGTTAAAGCGACGCAGTGTCGAATCGCAAAAAGGGGCCTGGTCCTTTGGCTGCCAATTGGTCCAGGGCTGAAGTGGTTAAGGGAGATTTTCAGGGGTGCTCAGTAGTGGTCACTCCAATGTGCTCAGCTACAGAAGGGGACCACGCACGCAGTTTGAACCGTCCAGACAGGTCACTAGGGGGCACATTACTACTACTCGGAGGATACAGAATTAAATAGGGGGATGTTTGAAAAATCTTCCTGAAGATGATCTTACACTTTTTTTTTTTTTGTTTTTTCCTCTCCGATCTTTAAAGTGGTTCTAAAAAGTCAAAAAGTGTTTCACCTGAATGCATTACCTGTATTAACCACTTATTGACCGACCTATAGCAATTTTACTGCTAAAGGGCCACAGCTGTGCACCGGATCAGGTATATATACGTAACCCTGCACTTCTGGGTAGGGGGCACAAATGCGCCGATGTCGGCTCGCTCCTGCAGGCTTGATTATCAGCCAGAGAGACAGAACTGCAACCTGACAATGTAAACAAGGCAGATTGTCGTTCTGACAGGAGGGAAGGCATGAATCCTGTGGCTCTGCAAAGCAGGGACTGGGATCCATGTCTTCCCCTAGTAAAAGCAACTCCCACGGTTTAGTAAAACACCTGCTAGGCACGCAGTTAACCCTTTGATCGCCCCTAAAGTTTAACCCCTTCCCAGGCAGTGTCATTAGTACAGTGACAGTGCATATTTTTAGCTCTGATCACTGTATTAGTGTCACTGGATCCCAAAAAGTGTCAGAATGTCTGCCGCAATAAGGTCCCACTATAAGTTGCTGATCGCCACCATTACTACCGCATTTCCCCAAAAATAAGCCTGGGTCTTATATTAAATTTGGCACCCAAAAGCACACTAGGGCTCATTTTCGGGTAGGGCTTGCCATTTAATCCCCAGTCTGAACAGAGTAAAAGTGCTTGCAAACTGCTAGAATCCTCACCACCACAGTAGAATGTAATGTAAAAAGTAGGTCTTATTTTTGGGGTAGGGCTAAAAAATCGGGGTAAGTCTTATTTTCAGGGAAGGTCTTACTTTCGGGGGAACACGGTAGTTAATCAATAAATATATAAAAATATCCCATAGTTGTAGATGCTACAACTTCCTGATCCCCTTACCGAAGATGGCGGCGGCAGCACCCGAGAGCCGAGCGACAGATCGGCTTCAGGTGCCGACATCGCGGGCGCCCTGGACAGGTAAGTGTCCATATTTTCAGCAGCTGCAGTATTTGTAGCTGCTGACTTTTAAAAAAAAATTTAAATTTCAGTGGACCTCCGCTTTAAAAGTAAGCCAATTTTAGAACTGCACATTCTCCGATAAAAAGGTAAGGAACATGGATGATACATAAATACGCTCTTTTTTTATTTTATGAACTCACTTGCCTCCAATTGCCATTAAAGAAATTTGTAATATTCCTAACAGACCAAGGCTGGAGTTTAGCTATATATAGTAGTGAACTAGCAATGACTGCAATCTCATAGAATCCTTCATTCTGAGGATTACACGTTTGTGTAGAGAGCTTTAGAAACAACAATGCACCTTGAACTGTTAAAGTCAATGCATCTGCGAGAATCTTAAGTTCTTCAATTTGTCACATAGAAAATAGCTTTTTATTGATTCATTTCTAGGTCACTAAACTTTTGTTGTGTTCAAAAAGATCTAAAGTGCAGGCATGTGGGCCTCTCCAATACTGCCAATTGAAATGTGGCCTTCAATGGCGTGCTGCCATTCAAAGCTGGAGAAATGCAACAGCAATATAGAAAAACTGGAATATTGATGGGTACAGAGAAGGAGGGGGTTGGGCAAAGAAAGGACATGTTCTTTCCAAGGCCAAATGGAAACAAATTGACATTACTAACTGAAAAGAACAATAGAACTTTTTTTTTTCTATGGGCTTAATTAGGATTGTAAGAAAAAGGAAATTATCTTTTTTTTTTAATTTTAGACATATTTGCAAATTGCTCGGCTCATATAATGGAAGTCTATTGATTACGTCTATGTACTCTCTATGTGAATAACAAAGCTAATTTCAACGTTCATTAAAGGAGAAGTATAGCCAAAGCTATTTTGCCTATACTTCTCCTATGGATAACAGGAGTGCAGTTTGGTCTGCACTCCAGTGACTTGTTTTCAGTCGACAGTGGGCTAAACATGGCTGCCGGCTGATGTCACTTGGCCAGTCCATGCTCGAGAAAGGTCCCGACTTTACAGTCAGGATCCACCCAGATTCCTGGACCAGCAGCCGGCTCAGACTAAGAACCTGTGGCAGCCCCCTTCCGCCCCCTCCACAGCCCAGCGCTCCAGTGAGCCCTGGAGGGGCAAAGCTGTGAGACAGCGACTGACAGTAACCGATCTCTGCTCAGAGTGGTAGGGAGAACTGAATGATCAGCAGTGTTAGCTTTAGAGGTAGTACATGTTATGTAAAAAAAATAGCACAATCACATGGAGAGTATGTACCTAAGGCAGGTAAATAGGAAGTGCACTGTAAAGTACAAAACAAGTACAAATGAAGCAGAGCAGCAATCGTATCATAAAAGGGAAAAAGCCTTAGAACCGGAGCTGCGAACAGACATAGAGGTACATCCAGACATCAAAAGGAACTACAAAACAGTATGAGTGGAAACACTTATGTTCCTTGAAAGGGTCACAGATAAGGGTGGAAACGAGATAATAACAGAACAGTGGGAGAAAGACCAAAAAGATCAAATGGAAGTATTCGCCAGCACACCTTGGATCGTCAATTGCATCCAAATCTTTATTTAAAAATGACCATATCACATAAGACATAGTGCACCATTTTGGAGCCACGCAGGACCCCATCGTCAGGCATCCTCATGACTGATGAAGGGGTCCTGCGGAGCTCTGAAACGTTGCACTGTCTGAAACGTTGCACTGTGATGTGATATGATTATTCTTCCACAACGAATTGGATGCAATTGACGATCCGAGTGGTGCTGGCGAATATGTGCATTTGATCTGTGATGTTTCCAGTTCCAGCTGGTTGTTGCTGCAACACCGGTTACTTCTACAACCCTATCCAGGAAAGTGCGCGATGGGAATATCAATACTACTTCAAGACCAAATAGAAACGCGTCATGGCCCAGCTGCTCAGACGGGGTCAATTCAGATTTATGCAATGCGTATCAACACATGGTCTATTGTAGTGCATTGCGGTGCCATTAATTGGGAATGGCATTAGAATGCACTTTACAGTTCTGGCCAATATGGCAGCTCACCACAACAGACATATTGGGTTGCATGCATTTTCTGGTCAGTTGCAATGTCTTGGCAGCCCATTTATAATGAATGGGTTGCATTAATGCACCCAAACCGGTAATATACTGTAAGCCATCGTACACGCGGTCGGAAATTCCGACCACAAAATCCGTCTGATTTCGTCCGAAACTGGTGTTGCATACACACGGTCGGACAAAGTTGTCGGAAAATCCGATCATTCCGAACGTGGTGACGTTCGTTGCGTACGATGGAACTACGTAGAGGCTAGCAGCCAATAGCTTTGGTCTCGTAATTTTATCTGAGCATGCGTGGCACTTTGTCGGAATTCTCGACACACGATCGGAAAAAGTCGGATTTTGTTTGTTTCGGATTTTGTTGTCGGAAAATTTGAGATCCTGCTCTCAAATTTTTCCGTCGGAAATTCCGACTGAAAAAGCCCGCTTGAGCCCACACATGATCGGATTTTCCGACAACATAATCTGATCAGACTTTTTCCATCGGAATATCCGACCATGTGTACGGGGAATAAGTCTGAATGGGCCCTTAAGTAAAATGATCACAAATACAGGCAATTCACATTGAGCATCTCCCAACAAAAAATACATATGCCGAGATGACCAATTTCAAAATGCGTGCTATAAACAATCAGTGTCCAAAACAATAGGCAGTCTTACAGTTATATGCAAATTTAGATTTTTATATAAGTCAAATGGTAAAGGGAAATTTGTGGGAATGTCCATTGGTATAAATGATGGGCCGCAGAAGGTAGATAACAGCATTAGGTTAGGTTAGGTATAAACAGATGTACATGCATAGCACAACCCTGGTCTGCTTCCTTCTCAGCACAACCCAAATGTCAACTCTTCCAACTTGCTGCCTTAAGGTTCCATTAAACCTTTTCAGCAATGCTACCAAAGGGCACATTAGCCCCTGACTGTATTGATGAGGAAAATGGAAAGCCCCAATGGGCTAGGCAAAACATTGAGCATCATTCACAGATTCCATAACACCTAAAGGCAGGAGATGGAAGGTCTACTACAGACACTATTCAGGTTGCACTAGAAGCCAACAGTACCATGGTGGCCTGCAAGCACCCTCAACACCTGTTCTAAGCAATCACTGCATACTTGTATTGTAGCAATGTGCAGGTCCTATCAAGTATCTCAACGCCCTGATAATGAAGAATATACATGCCTCTTGCCTCCATCCAAAATGGGATGCCCTGGATCTGGGGTTCCTATCACCATACCCAGACCTTGCCATGTCAATAGGCAAATAGAGATTTTAGGTCGTGTCTCTTTGAAAGAGACGTGAGAAAAAAAGCTTGGCTTCTATAGGTTATTTCATTCTGTTACTGGCCTAATTAAAAATGGTAGACCTTTTAGTGTGCTAAAGAGCAATGAGTAACCCAAAAGGACTTCTCAAGGTGTATGGGGGCATGAATAATTATTAAGGTATGTGTGCGTCATGAATATTTATAACAAACACTGAAAAGGTCTTCTAAATAAGCATACAGCTAGTGAGGTGTGAAAAGACTGACCTCGCTGTCCTACATGCTTGATCCAGATAAGTGAAGCTGGGATCAGTATGGCTGCATCTCAGATAAATCCTTTTTCTGTACTAGGGTAACGCAGTCAGGATACATATACAGTAATGAATATATCTCTGTTTAATGCTTTTCATATGATAAATGTTGCAGCAAGGGCTAAAATACCATGTTCTGGCCACACTAGGAGAGTCAGACCACTGCTCTCACACACAAACATCTGCCTGACTCTCCAGTGGTCTGACACCCTTGAACAATGCTATATTCCAGGGGTCTCAAACTGGTGGCCTTTCAGCTGTTGTGAAACTACAAGTCCTATCATGCCTCTGCCTGTGGGAGTCATGCTTGTAACTGTCAGCCTTGCAATGCCTCATGGGACTTGTAGTTTCACAACAGCTGGAGGGCCGCCAGTTTGAGACCCCTGCTCAAAACCCTGGGGAGTACTGTTGATTGCAGCAGTGTTCAGGATGTTTTGGTTCACCAGAGAGCCCTGATACTGGGTTGCCTGTAAGAGCAGTGCTCCAATTCCCTTACTGCTGCCAGCATAAAGTATTTTAGTGCTTAGTAGATAAAAAAAAAAAAAAAAAGGAGGCAAATGTGTTATTGTATAAGTAGCCTGACTGCATTATAGTAATAAATGAAAAGAGTTCAATTGCCCTTAAAGAACCAAGTCAGAAATGGCAGCTCCCATGTCTTTACAGGCTCTATTTAATGCTGGAGAGGGCACAGGAAGCTCCGTGGCAGGCAACATATGTTTGGCCAGCTCTGCTTCGCACGAGAAACAATATAAAAATGAACTGTCCCAAATTATTTATGTCCCAGAGTTTGCTGCCTGCACTTCTGCTTTACAATCAGAATCACCTCCTTCACAGCACCGCCTGCAGTGGCAGCGCTGGCATTTAAACTTATTCTGTTCAGTCAGTGCCCTTGGCATCCAAAGCAAGACTACAGATCTCTATATTTAGATGCCATTCTAGATAAGAGCTTTTTTTTTTTCTTTTTTTTTTCTGTTCCTCTGCCAGCAGCTGCAATCATAATGGCATCTTACCTCTGGCTGGTACAGCAGACGGAGCACCCCTGCATCTTCGCAGTGAGTTTATGATTGCTTACAGACCCCCCCCCCCCCACACTCCTACAGAGACAATAAGGGTTATATGGGTGTTTTCTTTGGGGGGTTTTTTTGGTCTTTGCCATCTGATGAAAAAAAAAAAAAAAAAAAAAACACCAGATTTCGTGTGCATAGAGTAAGGCAGTTCAACCCTTGCTTTATAGGCTTTAGATTATAAAGTAAACTTGCCCTAAGAGAAATGGAGGGGCTGCGTTTGTCAAGTTCCTTCTGAAAATGCTAGTTAACTGGGTGTCATGCTGTTCACCTGGCTTCAGTGTTTTCAGTCACTGATCCCTATCCCAAACAGCATTTAAGATCCCCTCAACAGGTCACCAGGATGCCCACATTGCAATATGGAATTTACAGCAACAGAGATCTGTCGGAGCTCTGGAAGCTCCAGTTATGCTCTAGTTATGGAGGCTGCCATCGTGCACTGGAGCATGATTATGTCAGGGAATGATTTTATATGGTGATATCTTTTTTCAAATAACTTAAAGGAGAAGTTTGGGGCCATAAAAAAACAAAACAAACACACCTACTCACTACCATGCTGCAGCGTACCCCATCGGTTCTAAGCCTGAGAACTGAGCGAACACATGACCGACTCATGTCTTGGTCAACTTTGAGTAGTTCTGGTCTGCCCCTCCAGGGCGGGAACAACTGGCTCAGGCTCCAAGTGGTGCACTGAAAGGCTAAGCCCTCTACTGATCAGGCATCTGGGTAGACCCCAACAACATAGTTTGGATGCTTCCATGATTGTGACTGTCTCAGTTCTTGGTCTACTTTGAGCAGTTCTAGTCTACCCTTTCAGGGTGAGAGCGACTGGCTTAGGCTCTCAGCAGTGCACTGAAAGGCTTAGCCATCCGCTGATAAGGCATTTGGATAGACCACAACAATATCGTTGGGATCCTTCCAGAGCCTGGAGTGACTCTGTAATGTCAGCCAAAAGCAGACTTTAGCCTGCTGTCCGCTGATTCTGGGTTTCAGGAGAGCACAAGCACATTCACTCCCATCACCCACAATAGAACTATGGCCAAAAAAAGCTTTGACCATATATCTCTTAATTCTCAGATTGATTCATTATACAGTATCTCACAAAAGTGAGTACACCCCTGACATTTTTGTAAATATTTTATTCTATCTTTTCATGTGACAACACTGAAGAAATTACACTTTGCTACAATGTAAAGTAGTGAGTGTACAGCTTGTATAACAGTGTAAATTTGCTGTCCCCTCAAAATAACTCAACACACAGCCATTAATGTCTAAACCACTGGCAACAAAAGTGAGTACACCCCTAAGTGAAAATGTCCATATTGAGCCCAAAGTGTCAATATTTTGTGTGGCCACCATTATTAACCCTCTTGGGCATGGAGTTCACCAGAGCTTCACAGGTTTCCACTGAAGTCCTCTTCCACTCCTCCATGACGACATTACGGAGCTGGTGGATGTTAGAGACCTTGCGCTCCTCCACCTTCCGTTTGAGGATGCCCCACAGACGCTTGGCCCAGTGATTGGAATGGGTTAGCCTGTAAGGGCGGAAATATACCTCAGGAAGGATTAAAGTACAGTCCGGAACGTCATTTCGGGTCCAGAACGTCACTTTCGGTCTCGTCATTTCTGTTTCTTCTTAGCCCCGAGTGACGGGTCTACACCTATGATATGTCACTTCCTGTTTAGGAGTGGGGCGGAAGTGCCCACACATTATACACCAAGCAGGGAGGAAGAGGATATGATGTCATGTGACACAGAATTCAGTGTCACCCATGATGATCCCCTCTCAGCTGAGTGTATAGGTGTCCGCACTTGTGTGATGATTGATGCCAAGGTAGAAGTTTACTAATGCCTCTCATTTCTGACAGTTCCTCACCTGCTGAAGAAGCTCATCAGAGAGCATAACCCATACAGGTGTGAGGTGCCGCCATTCTGGACGTTTTCTCAGTTTTCATAATTTTTTATGATATGCATGATTTTCACATTTGTATGCAAGTATTTTATCCCTGAGTTATAGCTTTAATAAATGTTGTTAGCAGAGAGCACTATGGCTTGCCTTTGTTTTATATGGCCATATATGACTGAATGAGATCGGGAGGAGGTCTGAGCTGTCTAGGTGCACTGCGATGAAAATTCATGTTCCCGAAAAAGACAGAGAGATATTACATCAATGCGTCTGACTCTGCAGTGGGGTCTACATAGGAATCCAGGAACTGTAAAGTTGGATCAAATCTGCACTCAGTCGCATCAAAGTCATACTCCAAAGTCACACTCTAAATTGCGCGACTTTGGTGTTACAATAGTGGAAACATAGCTTTACTAAAACTGGAGCACTCCAAATCTGTTGCAGCCAATCAGCTTCTAACTACAAAGGCTGCATCAGCATGTAAATGATATAGGAAGCC
Organism: Lithobates sylvaticus; assembly: GCA_028564925.1. NCBI lineage: Eukaryota > Metazoa > Chordata > Amphibia > Anura > Ranidae > Lithobates > Lithobates sylvaticus. Next base: position 173,107,895 of record CM053034.1, on the reverse strand, counting down.
CATCAATCTCCATACACCATACTTCTGTAGCAGCAGACCGGATAATGGATGCAGCAACCACAGGTAACAGCTCTTCTTGTTCAATATGCCCTCCAGCAATGTTCACCACACAAATGTCATCCCATGTGAATATAAGGAGACAAACCTCATTGTGCAGTACATCAAACAGCATTTATTCTTAGATAAAAGCATTGGAATGAACTCACATTTTCAGCAAAATTGCTTGTATTTGTTTAAAAATCCAGCGGTCCCGACCAGAAAGATGTCCGCTGCATCCCAGCATGCACCTGCGTCTAATCACCGACTCCTCCCTATGCCATTTCGTCACAGAATGACGTCGTCAGGGGGGCCCCATGCAGAGGCTGCACTAATGGGCACTGGTCAGGCTGCACGGGTGAGCACTGGTCAGGCTGCACGGGTGGGCACTGGTCAGGCTGCACGGGTGGGCACTGGTCAGGCTGCACGGGTGGGCACTGGTCAGGCTGCACGGGTGGGCACTGGTCAGGCTGCACGGGTGGGCACTGGTCAGGCTGCACGGGTGGGCACTGGTCAGGCTGCACGGATGGGAACTGGTCAGGCTGCACGGATGGGAACTGATCCGGCCGCCCAACAGTCTGAGGGACAGCAAACTGCCCCAGTTTAAAAAGTTTGAGGACCCTTGTACTAGAGTATGGCCAGCTATAGTTGTACCCCAATGCACCTGTGTCGCAGCACACCACAAAACAATGCACAATAATAAATGACTTAGTACTTGTATAGAGTTGTGCTGCATTGTGAAAAATACAGCAGGCATGTTTTTCAGTCCACTCTGGTGAGATGGCAGCCTATGGGCTGTCTTAGAGCTGAAGTTTTGTATTTTTTTTTTGGGGGGGGGAGGTATAAAGCAACAAATACATGTATATCTATTTATGCCACAATACATTGTGTTCTGTGAATGGATAAGGGGCAGTTAAATGACAAGATCTCCACCACTAAATCACAAAATGCAATGTATTGTGGGAGAATAGTAATACAGTTTTGTGAATGGTGGAGAGGGCAAAGGAGGTGGCCGTGCAGCACAACTTTTCAAACTAGCAGCAGCTGTAAACTCTCACAACTCCAAAAGGCTCTCTCCACCACTGATATGTTGTAGTGCTAGTTCGACTGAGTTTGCATACGAAATTTGGGGTTCCTAGCACCAAGTGGCCCCAAGATACGGGCCCCAAATTTGGTCAACTGTGTCCATCTGCAGCAATGTTATTTCAGGACCCTTTGGGTCCAGAGACCCCAAATTTTGGCTGCAGATAGGGGGCATCTAGGAACCCTTAACTACCAAGTTTGGTATGGCTGCAAATGGGCACAGTGAGGTTGCAAATGGGCATTGTTGACCCTCGTTTCCACTTACAGTAGCTGCGCATTTCTCACCCTAGGCTTATGCTGGAGTCAATAAGTTTTTCCATTTTTTTTGTGGTAAAATTAGGTGCCTCGGCTTATATTCGGGTCGGCCTATACTCGAGCATATACGGTAACATAATGTGTTTAGTGCAGTATCAAAAAAAAAAAAAAACACAAAAGAAAAACTTTAGCTTTAAAGCAATTGATGGTTAATGCAACACACTGAAGTGGACAGGTGTGAATGACCCTACATGGGAAAATTTTTTTATAAATGAATAAGGAAAAAAATTCTGTTTTCCAAACAGAAAAAAAAAAAAAAGAACAAAAAGAATAACAAGTCTACTGAACATAAAAAGCTGCAAGGTAAATACAGAAGATATATCTAAAGAAAACATGCTGCCTGCTGCAGTGGGATTCCTTTTCAATTTTTTCCCCTCTGGTTTTACATCCATGAGCCAAGTAAATGAGTCCCTCAGAGAGGGGAACTGTTCTTACCTGAAAACAGCTTTTGCAAATTAATAGCAAAACAATCTAGCGGTTGAAAAAAAAAAAAAAAAAAAAAAAAAAAAGGCCAACCATGTGTTACAAATGTGCCATGACACCACAGAAACCTCATAATAAGATTTTCATTTGCGTTATTATTATTTTTTACCTACGAACACAAACACTTGAGAGACATGGAGCAGGCGGAACAAGACATATCGCTGTTCTCCATACTCCGAGGTGATTAAGTAATGTTAAGCACCGTGAATTCCACAATGGGTTTTTTTTTTTTACACGTCCATGGCCACGAGGCTCGAGGATTTCAACCTGTGTCAGCTGCATTTATTATGCACACGACAACACAATTTGGCAAACCTATAAGTTACTGTATCTGGCACCGGGCCATTGCACGGGAAGGTGAATTTTGACAACTTGCTTTTTTTATATAACTACATTTGGCAAATCACTTGTTTGGTATCTCAGCGGAGATTACCTTTCGAAACGTATACAAGGTGATAGAGTCAGTTTTATTGACATGCTAAGGGAACCCTGAACAGTCAGGTTAAATTACATACCTAAAGGAAATAGCGTTAACTAATTAAAAAAGCTAAGGCCAAAGCAAGGTTGGGTTCGTGTTTGGTTCTGTCTTAAAAAAAAAAATGAAAATGACAGAAGCATTTGTAGTCTTTGTGAAATCGCTGCTCCTGAAAGTAAGAAAAACACATTTGAGTGCAATTTTTACCTTGAGGATTCCAGGAATAAATGCTTTATAACCAAAATATAATTCTGGGTTAGTGCCAGAAGTTTACCCTTTCACAAGAAATGAAAAGGTTAACTTAGGCCTCATTCACAAGAGGCATATACCTCCGTTGAGATGAACTTTCACTGCCCAGGCAGCCGGTGCAGGGGTCTATGGATTTGAAAGCTGTAGTGTTCTTCCTAGACAGATCAGAGTGATCCTGATTGGCCAGGTGACCTTTGACCGATCATCACTGATCAATCCCAGCGTCCCTAATGCCCCGTACACACGGTTGGACATTCCAACCACAAAGTTGATGAATAATCCGATCATTCAGGACTACGTAGAGGCCGGTAGCCAATAGCTTTCGTCTCCAAATTTCTTCTGAGCATGTGTGGCACTTTGTGCGTTGAAATTCTCTACACGCGATTGGAAAAAGTCAGATTGGATTTTGTTGTCGGAAAATTTTAGATCCTGCTCTCAAATTTTTTCCGTCGGAAAAAGCCCGCTGGAGCCCACACACGGTCGGATTTTCCGACAACATAATCCGATCGGACTTTTTCCGTCGGAAAATCGGACCGTGTGTACGGGGCATAAGAGCCGGTTCACACAGGGGCGACTTGTCAGGTGACTTAACAGCTTGACAAGTTGTGCTCCGTTCTGTACAATGGAACCGTTCTAATAGGAGCGACTCAAGTCGCTCCGAATTAGAAAAAGGTTTCTGTACTACTTTGGGGGCGACTTGCAGTGACTTGCATTGACTTCTATATAGAAATCGTTTTGCAAGTCGCCGCTGAAGTCGTGTTCAGGTCGCCTCACAGAGTCGGCCTGCAAGTCGTGTTGCCCCTGTGTAAACCAGCTCTAAAGGAAAAAAAGGGGAAGACAACCACAGCTTCCAAACCTCCAGACCCCTGCACCAGCAATGTCAGTGCTCTTTGCAGAAAAAAAATTCAGATTTTGAGTGTTTTTTGTACTAGCATTTAGCTTTTTTTTCTGCCAGAAAACTGCTCTCAAAAAAAGCAAATCAGCTGGGATTAAACACTGAGCTTAAAATATGCCTCTAAATTACCTAATGTGCATGGACAGACCAAGTAGCTGTCAAGGCAATAAAAAAAAAAAAAAACATAATATTCACTTGCGATAACAATACAACATGACAGGTCCTCTTTATGGAGAGATCTGGAGTCTAAAAGACCCCAAATATCCCCTCTACCCTTAACAGCAAAATGTTTACAAATATAAAGAATGTTATCTTTTGCTTTAAGGAAAATAAAAATAAAAAATTGTTTACATGGCCCGAGAACCGGAAGTGACGTTGTGACATCGCTCCGGTCCTCCAAGGGCATAGAGTTGAGCGGCAGCCATCTTGCCATCGCTTATCTCTATGGCAAGACACTGCCAGAGCCGGATGGTTCCCAGGTTCAGCGGTCGGTAACGTAAGCCCGGGAACCACCAGGAAGCGGCAGGAGGGGGCAGATCTCCCGCCGCTTCGAAAAGTGATCCTGCAGTGAATCCGGCGCAGGGACCACTTTTATCCGAAAGACCGGCAAAAAAAAATACGGGGGTTATGGCATCTAGCTGCAGCCATGACCCTGGCATTTAACGTCAAAGTAATGACGCATTTTCCCAGTTAGGCGGTCAGCAAGTGGTTATAGGGATAGCTCAACACACCTGAGCGTATCCTTGGTTTATAGGACAGGAAGTGAAGAAAAATCTTCCTAATAGGACATGGATGGCTAAAAAAACGAAAAAATAAAAAAATAAAAAATAAAAACTCCCCCTACTGCATCCAACATTAAAAGAAAATCTTTGTGCTTTGGATATACTTTAATATGTGTTCCTAATTTCACAATTCTCCTTTAAGCACTTCCTTGAATCTTGCACAAGCCCTTTATTAATGGGTACCCCGGGGCAGCGCGGCGTACAGTGCACGTAAGTGCAGAATGTTAAAAGCAGACAAATATATTAAAGTTCTCCCGGCATGCACATATAAGAACAGCTAGGTGCCCTCATTAATGTGGAAGTTAATGACCCATAAAAATACACAACCTTTATAAACATGACACTTTGTGTATGTGTGTATGTTGTTTCCATAACAATGCCAATTATAGCCTTGTTTGGAAGTTTTAATTCGCAGTGCAAGCATTTCAATAGCGCTGCGGAGAACTAATGGACGAAAAAAAAAAAAACCTGCAGATGTAAATATGTGTGTCTGTTTTCAATAATCGTTCGCTAACCTACTATATTATAGAATCTCCAGAGGACCAGGACAATTAAAATAAACATTTTAGCACCCAGAATCTACTATTAAGTGGTTAAATTAACCAGGATAATGTGTGTCAAATAATGAAGACGAGTATTTAATTCCGAAAAGTAATCTTACTGTAATGCAATTTATGGCTGCTTAACAGCATAAGGAGAATCCCCTCTCTCTATACACGGTGATGTATGGTCAGCGCTGCGATTCCAAGAGCTTTTTATTCCATGGAAAGTGGGGCTTATCTGGGTTAATCTTACAGCTTGGCTTTCCAAAGATATTTGCCCATTTAAGCGGTCATCAGAAAGCGATATAAAATTGGATGATAGCAAATCCCTTCCCTAAGCCTTTAAGGGCTCATCTAAATGGGCTTTGTTTTTAAAACGTTGAGTTTTGCAGTGCTACTCAAAAACGCATAAGTTCAAATGGATAAACGCAAACCTTCGTTTGGCCTGCTTTGTCTGCAACTCAAATTAATGTTAATAGCACCTGTAACAGAACAGGTCAAATGCCGTGTCATAAGGGTCACCTACACTACAACAAAGAGCAATTTATAGAAACACAGAAAAGTGACGGCAGAAAAAGAACGAGCAGTCCATCGAGTCTGCACATTTTATTTTTTATTTTTTTAAGTACTTCCCACCCGGCCACTGTATATATACGGCTGGGTGGGAGCCGTCTACTTCTGATCGGACATTCCTGAACATCCATCAGAAGTAGCGGGATCGTGCACGCGCCCGCGCAGCGGCGCGATCCCGATGCGCTCGTGTCACCCGGACACGGCGCATCTCGGATCGGCAGGAGGGCTCTGTGATTGGCCCTCCTGATCACATGATGGCCGTGTCCAATCACAGCCGTCATGTGATGTAAGCAAACAGCCGGTTGCTAGGCAATCGGCTCTCCTTTCCTCACACAGAAGTCGTCGGAGAGGAGAGCGGATCGCTGCAGCCGGCTGGTGATCAGTGAGTATTAGCTGTTTTTTTTACAGCTTTTTACTCACTGATCACCAGTCTAGTGTAAATACACATGTCCCCAAAACACACATGTCCCCAAATAATAAAAACACATGTCCCCAAATAATAAAAACACATGTCCCTCACATATGTCCCAGTAAAATAACATGTGCCAATGATTATCTGCACACATATGTCCGTGATCACCTGCACACATCTGTACATGATCATTTGCGTACATATGTTCGTGATCACGCAAACCAATTATTATACATTTAACGGAATTTTTTTTTACTAAAAACATGTAGCAGAATACATTTTGGCTTAAATTTATGACAAAATTAGATTTTATTGGATTTCTTTAAAAAAGAAAAGGAGAAAATATTGTTTTTTTTAAAAAATGTCCGCCATTTTTTCGCTTATATCGCAAAAAATAAAAAAACGGAGTCGTGAATAGATACCACCAAACTAAAGCTCTATTTGTGCAAACAAAATGATAAAAATTTCATTTGGGTACAGCATTGCATGACCGCGCAATTGTCATTGAAAGTGCGAGAGCGCTGAAAGCTGAAAATTGGGCTAGGAAGGAAGGAAGGAGGCGAAAGTGCCCTGTATTGTAGTGGTTAAGTTTATTTTCATTCTTGTTGTCCGACTATAGGTCTATGTTTATCCCAAGCATGTATGAAGTCATTTAGTCCTGGTTCACACTTTTGCGTGGTGCGAGATTGCATGCGATTTGCGCTGCACTGCAGTGCAAATCACATGCGATGTTCGCGCAATGCGATTTCAGCCATACAGAGAGCATGGCTGATATCGCATCGCATTCAGACCAAACTCACACAGGACCCTTTTTGGTCCGCACCAGAAGAATAGGATCTTATTTATGTCCGAAATGTCAGTTTGCAGTGCGATATGCGGGCTGAAATGGGGGTTGTCATTAACATTGTATCGACACTCCCAGCAGTTCACATATGGCAGTGTGAACTGCTGTGCGAGTCGGGTGCGATGAGAGAACTCGCAGTGGGTTTGCAGGGTTCCCGCATCGCACAAGTGTGATCTCAAGCCTAAAGCCGTGTACACACGAGCGGATTTTCCATCAGGATGGTTTTTCCAACGGAATTCCGCTCAAGCTTGTCCTGTATACACACAGTCACACAAAAGTTCGCTTAACTTTCGACCGTCAAAAACGAGGTGACGTACAACACTACGACGAGCCGAGAAAATTAAGTTCAATGCTTCCGAGCATGCGTCAAATTGTTTCCGAGCATGCGTAGGAATGTTGCACGTCGGAATTGCTACAGACGATCGGAATTTACGATCGGAACTTTTTCCGACCAAAAAATTGAGAACTGCTCTCAATCTTTTGCTGGCTGGAATTCGGCCAGCAAATGTCTGATGGAGCATACACACGGTCGCATTTTCCGACCAAAAGCTCTCATCGGTCTTTTGCTGGCCGAATTTCCGATCGTGTGTACGCGGCATTACTGTTGACTGTCTCAGTACCTCTGTTGGTAGTTTATTCCAATAATTAACTACCCTTTCAGTATAATAATACTTTCTAAGATTAATTTTGAACTTTCCTGCAGTTAGTTTGAGGTCATGTCCCCGTGTTCTTGATTTTGGTTTCAGCCGCTCTCAATGTTTTATCTCCCACAACTTTTACCATTTTTGTTACCCGTCTCTGGACTCGTTCTATCTTATCAATATCTTTGTGTAAGTGAGGTCTCCAGAACTGGATACAGTATTCTAAATGAGGTCTCACTAAAGATCTATATAGGGGAAATAGGTCCTCCTTCCTCCTGCTGGTGATCCCTCTAGTGATGCATCCTAGTTTTAACTCAATTAAAGTTGGGCTCCATGTGAAGAAAAACAAATCCCATCTACACTATACTACCAAAAGTACTAGGACACCTACCTTTACACGCACATGAGCTTTAATGGCGTCCCAGTCTTGGTCCATAGGGTTCAATATTGAGTTGGCAGCTATAACAGCTTCAACTCTTCTTGGAAGACTGTCCACAAAGTTTAAGAGTGTGTTTATTGGAATGTTTGACCATTCTTCCAGAAACGCATTTGTGAGGTCAGGCAATGATGTTGGACGAGAAGGTAGGGCTCACAATCTCCGCTCCAATTCATCCCAAATGTGTTCTATCGGGTTGAGGTTAGGAGTTTGTGCAGGCCACCCAAGTTCTTGCACCCCAAACTGGCTCATCCATGTCTTTATGGACCTTGCTTTGTGCACTGGTCCAAATCATTTGGTGGAGGGGGGATTATGGTGTGGGGTTGTTTTTCAGGGGTTGGGCTTGGCCCCTTAGTTTCAGTGAAACAAATTCTTAAGGCGTCAGCATACCAAGACACTTTGGACAATTTCATGCTTCCAACTTTGTGGGAACAGTTTGGGGATGGCCCCTTCCTGTTGCAACATGACTGCAAACCAGTGCACAAACAAGGTCCATAAAGACATGGATGAGAGAGTTTGGGGTGGAGGAACTTGACTGACCTGCACAGAGTCCTGATCTCAACTCAATAGAACACCTTTGGGATGAATTAGAGCAGAGACTGTGAGCCAGGTCTTCCTGTCCACATCAGTGCCTGACCTCACAAATGTGCTTCTGGAAGAATGGTCAAACATTCCCACAGACACACTCCTAAGCCTTGTGGACAGCCTTCCCAGAAGAGTTGAAGCTGTTATAGCTGCAAAGGGAGGGCCAACTCAATATTGAACCCTATGGACTAAGACTGGGATGTCATTAAAGTTCATGTGTGCCAATACTTTTGGTAATATAATGTGTATATAAGCCATGCACATGGGTAGCATTGCAATATGAACATGTGCGTGTTTAGCCCTAGTGCAGGGGTCTCCAAACTTTCTAAACAAAATACCAGTTTAATGTCCTTTAGAGGGGCCGTACTGTGGCCATTGGATATAAAAAAAAAAAAAAAAAAATGACATAGTGCCTGTGGTCAGTAGGAGCAGGAATATAGTGCCCTATCATTGTTATCAGTAGGAGGAATAATGCCTCGTTGTTGGTATCATTGGGAGGAATTGTCCCCCATCATGGTGTCAGTAGAAGGAATGATGCTGCAACGTTGATGTCAATAGTGCCCCAAGGGCCAGGTAATGCAAGCAAAGGGCCACATCTGCCCCACAGGCTGCAGTTTGGAGACCACTGCCCTAGAGCATGGGGCTCTGGCATTTAGCTGCGGGCAGAGGGCACAGGTGTGCTATCCAGCTCTGCCAAACTCTATGAGAGGCTGTGCCTGGACAGTGCACCTAGGGGTATCAATGTTTAGAGTGCTATGTGCCCAGGGACAAATTCCAAATGTATGAAGTCTGCATTCCAAACATTTGTCCCTGTCTCAGAGTTTGCAGGCTGCCTGCAGCAGAGCTGGATAGTGCACTTGTGCCCTCCACCCACAACTAAATGCCAAAGCCCCATGGACCGGGGGTAAAAACCCTTAAAAAAATAACCTCTATTCATTCATATGAAGTATGTAATATGTTTCCCAATCATGGACAAAACGTCTAAAGGAATAAACGGAGACACGTTCAGGAAGGAGATGCCCAGTCAGTAGACTTTGTAGAGGCAGTTGTGACACCCCCAGCAGGCCACAAAGGGAAGGGCAGGAAGGAGGGCAGGTGAGTATAAGATTTTAACAAGGGTGCTGGGGGGAGGCAAGGGTTAAACTTTTTTTTTTTTTTTACTATAGTGTCCTTTGATACTCATCACACATCCCAGGAGGCTTCAGGAATGTCTCTCCAAGTTGTGCAGCAGCTGGGTTCAGCTAATTGATAAGGAGTTGACAGCCAGATCCTGAATTCAAGATGGCAGTGCGGTGAGAAGGAAAAAAAAAAAAGCTGTGAGGTTCCCCTCCTCTTCAGGGGAGAGGAAGGCAGCACTGGACTTCAGGCTAGCAAATATGCGTTTTTAAAGGTCAGCAGCTGCTTATTTCTGCCTAGCCTGGTGAAGAAGAATACCTAGTTATCCCGCTATGGACTCCCCCTCCTTCCACAGGATGACAACCCTGAATGGTATGCAGTGAATTCCCTGCAATTGCCAGGTATGCTGAGCAGGAGGGTGATCAACAGTGACATCACAGAGAACCTTCCTCCTTCATACCTCCCAACATTTTGACATGGGAATGAGGGACACCTACTAGCAAATGTAGGCATAGGACACGCCCCCCTGTCACACCCCCTTTAAAGAGAATTAACCAAAAAAAAGATTAAATCCACAAGCGCTTTTTTTTTTTTACCACTACTATTCCTTTATATTGGTTTTTACAATTTACAAATGCACCAAATTAGAAATTGGATGAAAGGTTTAGCTCTGGGAAACACTTTTTGAAAGATAAAAAGTGCATTTTATATACAACTATATAGATCAGACTAAAATGAGGGACAAATGAGGAGGAAAGAGGGACAGAGGGACAGAGGGACATTGCTCCAAATCAGGGACAGTCCCTCCAAATCAGGTTGGGAGCTATGCTCCTCCCTCCCAGTCGCTGCAGGACTGGCATCCAGCAGGGCGCCCTGCTTGTGGAGGAAGTGAAGCAGGGTGACTTATTGGAAACTTCCTCCCAGGCCCAAAGATTAAATACTTTGGTGAACCCTGCGATTACATAAAAAAAGATGCCTACGAAGAAGGTAAGATAAAAAAAAAAAAACTTGTATACTGGGGAAGCTGCCAGCAAGAAATAAATAAAAAAATGGCCATAGAAGGGCCTAATCTGCCATTTGCCCATCTATAACATCAGTCTAACAAAATATTTCAGTAATATGTTACTAAGCAGTTGGGTTTTGATAATTGAACATACCGTATATACTCGAGTATAAGCCGACCTGAATATAAGCCGAGGCACCTAATTTTACCACAAAAAAATGGGAAAACGTATTGACTCGAGTATAAGCCTATGGTGAGAAATGCGCAGCTACTGCAAGTGGAAAAGAGGGTCAACAATGCCCATTTGCAGCCTCACTGTGCCCATTTGCAGCCATAGGTCTCCCAAACTTCAAACTTGGTAGTAGTAGTTAAGGGTTCATAGATGCCCCCTATCTGCAGCCAAAATTTTGGGTCTCTGGACCCAAAGGGTCCCAAAGGGTACCGAAATGACATTGCTGCAGATAGACACAGTTGACCGACTTTGGGGCCCCGTATGTCGGGCCACTTGGTGCTAGGAACCCCAACTTTGGTGTGCAAACCCAGTGGAACTAGCACTACAACATATCCAGATGGGGTTCTTATCACCAAGTGACCCCTAGATACGGGGGTCCCAAAGTCGGTTCGGAAAATGTCAAGCACTTTTCTGCAGCAGAGAATGACATTGGGGCCCCGTATCTCGGGGTCACTTAGTGCTAGGAACCCCATATGTTGTAGTGCTAGTTCCACTGGGTTTGCACACCAAATTTGGGGTTCCTAGCACCAAGTGGCCCCCGAGATACGGGGCCCCAAAGTCGGGTCGGAAAATGTCATTCTCTGCTGCAGAAAAGTGTTTGACTCAAGTATAAGCCGAGGGGGGCACTTTCAGCACAAAAGAAATGTGCTGAAAAACTCGGCTTATACTCGAGTATATACGGTAATCATATCATCAGCAAATATGGTGACATTTCTCAATATTTATCCACCTGCCTTTTATAACAGCCACACACTACAATGGCCATCCTCAACTTAACAAATTACCTACAATAATTTATAATAATAATATACAAGTATGAAAAAAAATGTAGTAAATTTTCACAGACATGACATCGGAACTCGACATGTAGAAATTGATGGAGCATGAAAAATTAGCAAGGACGCTGCAGTGACAGCTGTAGTACACAGACGTACTATGTCTAGGATGCTAAACAATTCTACTTATTTGAAATCCAGCTGTCATGCAAGATTGAGAGCTATACTGTTAGTGTCATACCTTTTTACCATGCATCTAACATACCTTCAGGGTTTAAAGCGCTCCATATTGTAAAGTAAAGTAGAATAAAAGGCAAAACTTTTTTTTTTTTCATTTTGGATAAAGTAGGTTTTTATACCTCTGTTTTTTTTGCCCATTCTGGAGATTTCCCTTCACTTCCTGTTGCATTGCCAAAAGAGGAAGTGGGAGGATATCCCTACAAAGTGAAGGAAATCCCTGGTTGTCACTGGAACTATTGTCGCCATTGGAAGATCTCTGCCCCCCCCCCCCCCCCCCCCCACACACACACACACTTTTTGTCTAAGATGGACCTCAGCCCTGCCTCTTGTTATGCCAAGTCCCACCCTGCCATTTAGTTGTCAACTGCGAGCCTATAATGGTCAATGAGGATTTGCAGTCTAATAGTTTAATAGCAGTGCCAGGGGATAGCAGAGAGTGGAGCTGTTCTTAGTGCCAAGACTTCGCCCAGCTTTGCCCAACTATACCCTGGTTGACAAGACGTGCCATTATGTCACAGGTGACAAAGACTTTTCTTCTGTTAAAATTAAGCCAAAGCATTGAGTTGAAGTTCTGTGCTACGGGGAGCTCTTATTCAGCTATCAATTCAGCTTTGAGGCTTAGTGCTGGATCATGGCTGTCACTCATAACCAGTGGCTACAAGCGGCCCAGGGTCACTTGAATGGGTAGTGTGTAGCAATGCTCGCCAAACGTGACAGTGGGTATGATTCCTGCCCTGGCCAAAAAGTAAACCATCTAGGCAGTGGCATGTGGCAACCTGTACCGACTTGTTCATGCCCCAACTTAGTTGGGGTAGGCGGAACACTTTGGTGGGGGCGGGTCAGCCAGACCTCTTGACCTTTGACCTCTGGGAGACACGCCTGCTGACCTTTGGGGGAGGTCCCTATTCCAATCCCTGAGTCCTAACCTTATTCTTCCAGGGGAAACCCTAAACCTAAGTTCTAACCCAACCCTAAGTTCTAACCCAACCCCAACCCTAAGTTCTAACCCAACCCCAACCCTAAGTTCTAACCCAACCCCAACCCTAAGTTCTAACCCAACCCCAACCCTAAGTTCTAACCCAACCCCAACCCTAAGTTCTAACCCAACCCCAACCCTAAGTTCTAACCCAACCCCAACCCTAAGTTCTAACCCAACCCTAAGTTCTAACCCAACCCTAAGTTCTAACCCAACCCCAACCCTAAGTTCTTACCCAACCCCAACCCTAAGTTCTAACCCAACCCCAACCTTAAGTTCTAACCCAACCCCAACCCTAAGTTCTAACCCAACCCCAACCCTAAGTTCTAACCCAACCCCAACCCTAAGTTCTAACCCAACCCCAACCCTAAGTTCTAACCCAACCCCAACCCTAAGTTCTAACCCAACCCCAACCCTAAGTTCTAACCCAACCCCAACCTTAAGTTCTAACCCAGCCCCAACCCTAAGTTCTAACCTAACCCCAACCCTAAGTTCTAACCTAACCCCAACCCTAAGTTCTAACCTAACCCCCACCCTAAATTCTAACCTAACCCCAACCCTAAGTTCTAACCTAACCCCAACCCTAAGTTCTAACCTAACCCCAACCCTAAGTTCTAACCTAACCCCAACCCTAAGTTCTAACCCCAACCCCAAGTTCTAACCCCAACCCCAAGTTCTAACCCCAACCCCAAGTTCTAACCCCAACCCCAAGTTCTAAGCCCAACCCCAAGTTCTAAGCCCAACCCCAAGTTCTAAGCCCAACCCTAACCCCTAAGACCTAACCCCTAAGACCTAACCCCAACCCTAACCCCTAAGACCTAACCCCAACCCTAAACCCAAAGTTCTAACCCCAACCCTAAGTTCTAACCTAACCCCAACCCCAACCCAAAGTTCTAACCTAAACCCAACCCTAAGTTCTAACCTAGACCTAACCCCAACCCCAAATTTCTAACCCTAACCCTAACTCTAACCCTAAATTCTAACCCCAACTAAACTTTGACCTATGACCTTTAACCCTAACTCTAAGTGTATCTCCACTTTAAGACTCCCCCCCCCCTAAAACCCCTACCTTTCTCAGATCCCGCACCAGCTTGAAGGAAATAAAATTGCTTGAATCCACCATCAACATTGTATTGATGGGAGTGTTCCTCCTGCCACACTATTGTGTTCTGTCAGCGGGGAGCCTCCCCTGCCGGCCGAATACAACAGTCGCTGCAGGCAGCTATAGCCGCTGTCCATGATTGGGCAAAAAGAATATCTCACAGGCAGGTAGGTTGTACTTATGTCGATCGACAGATTGACTTCGGTACAACCAGCCAGCTCATAGATGGATTGAAATTGGTCCAGTTCCTGCCAAACTGGCCGAATTTCGATCTGACTATGGCCGGCCCTGGCATCCTGTGTGCATGGGGTTTTAAAGACAGATCTGTTTGATTTTCATTTTAGATTTTTTTTTTTTCCCTAAATAAATTACCCATGTGATTTCAGGCACAAAGTGTTCTTCTTTGATTTTTGTTTGGACAACTATATCTATAAGTGCGTTATTTTCACCATATCTGGTCTCAATCAAGTATTGAAATGTATTTTTAATTGGATGTGATTTAGGTACATTTTATAGTTACTTGGAAAAAAAATAAAAAAAATAAAAAAACTTAAAAATAATCCAAGTATCACATCTAAGCACTAGTAAGTTCTGCAGTGTTATTTGTGGGTATAGAGACACTATATTGTCAAAAGTATGGGGACGCCTGCCTTTACACACACATGATCTTTAATGCCATCCCAGTCTTAGTCCATAGGGTTTAATATTGAGTTGGCCCCCCTTTGCTATAACAGCTTCAACTCTTCTGGGAATGCTGTCCACATGGTTTAGAAGAGTGTCTATGGGAATGTCTGACCATTCATCCAGAAGCGCATTTGTGAAGTCAGGCACTGATGTTGGACGAGAAGGCCTGGCTCACAGTCCCCACTCTAATTCATCCCAATGGTGTTCTATTGGGTTGAGGTCAGGACTCTGTGCAGGTCAGTCAAGTTCCTACACCCCAAATTAGCGCATCCATGTCTTTATGGACCTTGCTTTGTGCACTGGTGTACAGTCATGTTGGAACAGGAAGGGGCCATCCCCAAACTGTTCCAAAAAAGTTGGGAGCATGAAATTGCCATACATGGCAAATGAGGTTGAATGTAGAAAAATGTAAAATAATGCATTTGGGTGGCAAAAATATGAACGTAATCTATACACTGGGTCTGGGAGGAGAACCTCTGGGGGAATCTAGGATGGAAAAGGACCTGGGGGGTCCTAGTCTGATTATAGGCTCAGCAATGGCATGCAATGCCAAGCTACTGCTAACAAAACAAACAGAATATTAAATGCATTAAAAAGGGGATCAACTCCAGAGATAAAACAATAATTCTCCCACTCTATAAGACTCTGGTCCGGCCACACCTAGAGTATGCTGTCCAGTTCTGGGCACCAGTCCTCAGGAAGGATGTGCTGGAAATGGAGCGATTACAAAGAATGGCAACAAAGCTAATAAAGGGTCTGGAGGATATTAGTTATGAGGAAATGTTGCGAGCACTGAACTTATTCTCTCTGGAGAAGAGACGCTTGAGAGGGGATATGATTTCAATATACAAATACCATACTGGTGACCCCACAATAGGAATAAAACTTTTTTTTCGCAGAAGGGAGTTTAACAAGACAATTGGCCACTCATTAAAATTAGAACAAAAGCGGTGTAACCTTAAACTATGTAGAGGGTTCTTTACTGTAAGAGCGGCAAGGATGTGGAATTCCCTTCCACAGGTGGTGGTCTCAGCGGGGGGCATTGAAAGTTTCAAGAAACTATTAGATAATCACCTGAACGACCGCAACATACAGGGATATACAATGTAATACTGACTTATAATCACACACATAAGTTGGACTTGATGGACTTGTGTCTTTTTTCAACCTCACCTACTATGTAACCATGTAAATTGTCCAAAATGTCTTGGTATGCTGACGCTTTAAGCGTTCCCTTCACTGGAACTAAGGGGTCAAGCCCAACCCCTGAAAAACAACCCCACACCATAACCCCCCCTCCATCAAATTATTTGGACCAGTGCACAAATCAAGGTCCATAAAGACATGGGTGAGTGTGTTTGGGGTGGAGGAACTTGACTGGTCTGCACAGAGACCTGACTTTAACTGTATAGAACACCTTTGGGAAGAATTAGAGTGGAGACTGCGAGCCCGGCGTTCTCAACCAACATCAGTGCCTGACCTCACAATTGCGCTTCGTTAATGGTCAAATATTCCCATAGACACACCCCTAAACCTTGTGGACAGTCTTTTCAGAAGAGTTGAAGCTGTTATAGCTGCAAAGAGTGGGCCAACCCAATATTGAACCCTACGGACTAATGCCGCGTACACACGACCGGACTTTTCGACCAAACTGGTTCGACGGAACAAATCTGTCAGACAATTCGCCCGCGTGTGGGCTTCATCAGACCTTCAGCGGACCTTTTCTGTCAAATATCAGACAGACTTTAGATTTAGAACATGTTTCAAATCTTTCCAATGGACTCGAGACTCGAGTCGAGTCATCAGCAAATATGGTGACATTTATCAATATTTATCCACCTGCCTTTTATAACAGCCACACACTACAATGGCCATCCTCAACTTAACAAATTACCTACAATAATTTATAATAATAATATACAAGTATGAAAAAAAATGTAGTAAATTTTCACAGACATGACATCGGAACTCGACATGTAGAAATTGATGGAGCATGAAAAATTAGCAAGGACGCTGCAGTGACAGCTGTAGTACACAGACGTACTATGTCTAGGATGCTAAACAATTCTACTTATTTGAAATCCAGCTGTCATGCAAGATTGAGAGCTATACTGTTAGTGTCATACCTTTTTACCATGCATCTAACATACCTTCAGGGTTTAAAGCGCTCCATATTGTAAAGTAAAGTAGAATAAAAGGCAAAACTTTTTTTTTTTCATTTTGGATAAAGTAGGTTTTTATACCTCTGTTTTTTTTGCCCATTCTGGAGATTTCCCTTCACTTCCTGTTGCATAGCCAAAAGAGGAAGTGGGAGGATATCCCTACAAAGTGAAGGAAATCCCTGGTTGTCACTGGAACTATTGTCGCCATTGGAAGATCTCTGCCCCCCCCCCCCCCCCACACACACACACACTTTTTGTCTAAGATGGACCTCAGCCCTGCCTCTTGTTATGCCAAGTCCCACCCTGCCATTTCATTGTCAATTGCAAGTCTATAATGGTCAATGAGGATTTGCAGTCTAATAGTTTAATAGCAGTGCCAGGGGATAGCAGAGAGTGGGGCTGTTCTTAGTGCCACCTTGGACAGAGGTTAAGACTTCGCCCAGCTTTGCCCAACTATACCCTGGTTGACAAGACGTGCCATTATGTCACAGGTGACTAAGACTTTTCTTCTGTTAAAATTAAGCCAAAGCATTGAGTTGAAGTTCTGTGCTACGGGGAGATCTTATTCAGCTATCGATTCAGCTTTGAGGCTTAGTGCTGGATCATGGCTGTCACTCATAACCAGTGGCTACAAGCGGCCCAGGGTCACTTGAATGGGTAGTGTGTAGCAATGCTCGCCAAACGTGACGGTGGGTATGATTCCTGCCCTGGCCAAAAAGTAAACCATCTAGGCAGTGGCATGTGGCAACCTGTACCGACTTGTTCATGCCCCAACTTAGTTGGGGTAGGCGGAACACTTTGGTGGGGGCGGGTCAGCCAGACCTCTTGACCTTTGACCTCTGGGAGACACGCCTGCTGACCTTTGGGGGAGGTCCCTATTCCAATCCCTGAGTCCTAACCTTATTCTTCCAGGGGAAACCCTAAACCTAAGTTCTAACCCAACCCTAAGTTCTAACCCAACCCCAACCCTAAGTTCTAACCCAACCCCAACCCTAAGTTCTAACCCAACCCCAACCCTAAGTTCTAACCCAACCCCAACCCTAAGTTCTAACCCAACCCCAACCCTAAGTTCTAACCCAACCCCAACCCTAAGTTCTAACCCAACCCCAACCCTAAGTTCTAACCCAACCCTAAGTTCTAACCCAACCCTAAGTTCTAACCCAACCCCAACCCTAAGTTCTTACCCAACCCCAACCCAACCCCAACCCTAAGTTCTAACCCAACCCCAACCTTAAGTTCTAACCCAACCCCAACCCTAAGTTCTAACCCAACCCCAACCCTAAGTTCTAACCCAACCCCAACCCTAAGTTCTAACCCAACCCCAACCCTAAGTTCTAACCCAACCCCAACCCTAAGTTCTAACCCAACCCCAACCCTAAGTTCTAACCCAACCCCAACCTTAAGTTCTAACCCAGCCCCAACCCTAAGTTCTAACCTAACCCCAACCCTAAGTTCTAACCTAACCCCAACCCTAAGTTCTAACCTAACCCCCACCCTAAATTCTAACCTAACCCCAACCCTAAGTTCTAACCTAACCCCAACCCTAAGTTCTAACCTAACCCCAACCCTAAGTTCTAACCTAACCCCAACCCTAAGTTCTAACCCCAACCCCAAGTTCTAACCCCAACCCCAAGTTCTAACCCCAACCCCAAGTTCTAACCCCAACCCCAAGTTCTAAGCCCAACCCCAAGTTCTAAGCCCAACCCCAAGTTCTAAGCCCAACCCTAACCCCTAAGACCTAACCCCTAAGACCTAACCCCAACCCTAACCCCTAAGACCTAACCCCAACCCTAACCCCTAAGTTCTAACCCCAACCCTAAGTTCTAACCTAACCCCAACCCCAACCCAAAGTTCTAACCTAAACCCAACCCTAAGTTCTAACCTAGACCTAACCCCAACCCCAAATTTCTAACCCTAACCCTAACTCTAACCCTAAATTCTAACCCCAACTAAACTTTGACCTATGACCTTTAACCCTAACTCTAAGTGTATCTCCACTTTAAGACTCCCCCCCCCCCCCTAAAACCCCTACCTTTCTCAGATCCCGCACCAGCTTGAAGGAAATAAAATTGCTTGAATCCACCATCAACATTGTATTGATGGGAGTGTTCCTCCTGCCACACTATTGTGTTCTGTCAGCGGGGAGCCTCCCCTGCCGGCCGAATACAACAGTCGCTGCAGGCAGCTATAGCCGCTGTCCATGATTGGGCAAAAAGAATATCTCACAGGCAGGTAGGTTGTACTTATGTCGATCGACAGATTGACTTCGGTACAACCAGCCAGCTCATAGATGGATTGAAATTGGTCCAGTTCCTGCCAAACTGGCCGAATTTCGATCTGACTATGGCCGGCCCTGGCATCCTGTGTGCATGGGGTTTTAAAGACAGATCTGTTTGATTTTCATTTTAGATTTTTTTTTTTTCCCTAAATAAATTACCCATGTGATTTCAGGCACAAAGTGTTCTTCTTTGATTTTTGTTTGGACAACTATATCTATAAGTGCGTTATTTTCACCATATCTGGTCTCAATCAAGTATTGAAATGTATTTTTAATTGGATGTGATTTAGGTACATTTTATAGTTACTTGGAAAAAAAATAAAAAAAATAAAAAAACTTAAAAATAATCCAAGTATCACATCTAAGCACTAGTAAGTTCTGCAGTGTTATTTGTGGGTATAGAGACACTATATTGTCAAAAGTATGGGGACGCCTGCCTTTACACACACATGATCTTTAATGCCATCCCAGTCTTAGTCCATAGGGTTTAATATTGAGTTGGCCCCCCTTTGCTATAACAGCTTCAACTCTTCTGGGAATGCTGTCCACATGGTTTAGAAGAGTGTCTATGGGAATGTCTGACCATTCATCCAGAAGCGCATTTGTGAAGTCAGGCACTGATGTTGGACGAGAAGGCCTGGCTCACAGTCCCCACTCTAATTCATCCCAATGGTGTTCTATTGGGTTGAGGTCAGGACTCTGTGCAGGTCAGTCAAGTTCCTACACCCCAAATTAGCGCATCCATGTCTTTATGGACCTTGCTTTGTGCACTGGTGTACAGTCATGTTGGAACAGGAAGGGGCCATCCCCAAACTGTTCCAAAAAAGTTGGGAGCATGAAATTGCCATACATGGCAAATGAGGTTGAATGTAGAAAAATGTAAAATAATGCATTTGGGTGGCAAAAATATGAACGTAATCTATACACTGGGTCTGGGAGGAGAACCTCTGGGGGAATCTAGGATGGAAAAGGACCTGGGGGGTCCTAGTCTGATTATAGGCTCAGCAATGGCATGCAATGCCAAGCTACTGCTAACAAAACAAACAGAATATTAAATGCATTAAAAAGGGGATCAACTCCAGAGATAAAACAATAATTCTCCCACTCTATAAGACTCTGGTCCGGCCACACCTAGAGTATGCTGTCCAGTTCTGGGCACCAGTCCTCAGGAAGGATGTGCTGGAAATGGAGCGATTACAAAGAATGGCAACAAAGCTAATAAAGGGTCTGGAGGATATTAGTTATGAGGAAATGTTGCGAGCACTGAACTTATTCTCTCTGGAGAAGAGACGCTTGAGAGGGGATATGATTTCAATATACAAATACCATACTGGTGACCCCACAATAGGAATAAAACTTTTTTTTCGCAGAAGGGAGTTTAACAAGACAATTGGCCACTCATTAAAATTAGAACAAAAGCGGTGTAACCTTAAACTATGTAGAGGGTTCTTTACTGTAAGAGCGGCAAGGATGTGGAATTCCCTTCCACAGGTGGTGGTCTCAGCGGGGGGCATTGAAAGTTTCAAGAAACTATTAGATAATCACCTGAACGACCGCAACATACAGGGATATACAATGTAATACTGACTTATAATCACACACATAAGTTGGACTTGATGGACTTGTGTCTTTTTTCAACCTCACCTACTATGTAACCATGTAAATTGTCCAAAATGTCTTGGTATGCTGACGCTTTAAGCGTTCCCTTCACTGGAACTAAGGGGTCAAGCCCAACCCCTGAAAAACAACCCCACACCATAACCCCCCCTCCATCAAATTATTTGGACCAGTGCACAAATCAAGGTCCATAAAGACATGGGTGAGTGTGTTTGGGGTGGAGGAACTTGACTGGTCTGCACAGAGACCTGACTTTAACTGTATAGAACACCTTTGGGAAGAATTAGAGTGGAGACTGCGAGCCCGGCGTTCTCAACCAACATCAGTGCCTGACCTCACAATTGCGCTTCGTTAATGGTCAAATATTCCCATAGACACACCCCTAAACCTTGTGGACAGTCTTTTCAGAAGAGTTGAAGCTGTTATAGCTGCAAAGAGTGGGCCAACCCAATATTGAACCCTACGGACTAATGCCGCGTACACACGACCGGACTTTTCGACCAAACTGGTTCGACGGAACAAATCTGTCAGACAATTCGCCCGCGTGTGGGCTTCATCAGACCTTCAGCGGACCTTTTCTGTCAAATATCAGACAGACTTTAGATTTAGAACATGTTTCAAATCTTTCCAATGGACTCGAGTCGGGTCGAAACATCCGTTCGTCTGTATGCTAGTCCGACGGACTAAAACCGATGCTAGGGCAGCTATTGGCTACTGGCTATGAACTTCCTTATTCTAGTCCGGTCGTACGTCATTATGGACGAATCCGTCGGACTTTGGTGTGAGTGTGTATAGACAAGTCCGATTCAACGGAAGTCTGTCGAAACTTTGTCGAAAAGTCCAACGGAATTGAGTCCGTCGAAAAGTCTTGTGTAAACGGCATAAGACTGGGATGCCATTAAAGTTCATGTGCGTGTAAAGGCCGGCATTCCAATACTTTTCACAACATAGTGTATGTTAAATAGTCTACATAAAGACCTGTAAGGACTATCAGAACACCTACAACCTAATGAATCTTTACTGACAGCAATGTGGACAATATAAATCATAAACGGGTGGATCATGATTCAGATTTCCAACGCAATGAAAAAAAAATTAAAAATCGAACAAATGTTATTACACTTTTGAACCATACAGCGAGATCATTTGTTGGTCTTGGCATAATAAAGACATGTTTATACCATTTAGTGTTCATTTCAGAAACATCTTACAAGCAAAATGTTTTGGAAGCAAAACCCACTAAAGCAGATTGGCATCGACGTAATGGACGCGGGCATCTCTTTAACGCTAGCAACTTTTCTGGCACCAAATGGATATGTTACGAGTGTTAGGAGAGCAAATTGACTGCAACATTAGTAAATGATGGAGAAATAATAACTTATTCATGCAAATATATGTTAAGTATTTTTCATACGGTTTATTGGATAGGCTAGGCATATTTATGTAATGTTTAGACATATCTGAAGCGTGGAAATGCCCTTGAGAACAGCACACTAACCACATTTTCATATGCACTGCGTTCCCCCACCTTATTTAATCCTCTAATGATGCAGACAGTAGCCGAATCACTCAAGAAGTATTGATTTGCAATGTGACAATATTCCTATATGGCTGAAAATTAGAAGTTTGTTGAGGGTTACACAATCATTAAAAAGTCATAATTAACAACCCATATTCATATTCTTGTTCTTTATGTTCCTTACAAATGGGAGTTTTATTTAAAAGACTTTTAAAAGATACGGGTAACACCTTTGTGTCTGAGCTTGTCATGTAGTAACAGTGGCTCAGTGGTTAGCATTGTTGTATTACTGTGCTGAAATTAGGGTTGCACCGAGCATTTGCAGGAGTACTTGTACTCCTGCAAACGCCACAATGCTTCACCCGATACCTGGGCAGCCAGGGGTGATCGGTGCAGCGGTGGGGGGAGTTACAATTACCGATCTCCCTGTATAGATTTTAATAAAGTAGCTGACAGTCGCTTCCCCCCTCCCCCCCCCCATGGCTTTCAGTTGCTGTATTGAAATCTATACAGGAAGATCAGTGATTGTAACTCCCCCCACCGCTGAACCGATCCCCCCTGACTGTGCCTTGTGTCCTCCTCTGGTCTCCTGCCATGTCCTCCCTGCTCCTCCGGTCCCCTGCCATGTCCTCCCTGCCCCTCGGGTCCCGCACCATGTCCTCCCTGCAACTCGGGTCCCGCACCATGTCCTCCCTGCAACTCGGATCCCCCACCATGTCCTCCCTGCTCCTCGGGTCCCCCACCATGTCCTCCCTGCTCCTCCGGTCCCCCACCATGTCCTCCCTGCTCCTCCGCTATGTCCTCCCTGCTCCTCTGCCATGTTCTTCCTGCTCCTCCGGTCCCCCGCCATGTCCTCCCTGCTCTTCCGGTCCCCTGCCATGTCCTACCTGCACCTCCGGTCCCGCACCATGTCATTCCTGCCCCTCGGGTCCCCCGCCATGTCCTTCCTGCAACTCGGGTCCCGCACCATGTCATTCCTGCCCCTCGGGTCCCCCGCCATGTCCTCCCTGCAACTCGGGTCCCCCACCATGTCCTCCCTGCAACTCGGATCCCCCACCATGTCCTCCCTGCTCCTCCGGTCCCCCACCATGTCCTCCCTGCTCCTCCGGTCCCCCACCATGTCCTCCCTGCTCCTCCGGTCCCCCACCATGTCCTCCCTGCTCCTCCGCCATGTCCTCCCTGCTCCTCTGGTCCCCTGCCATGTTCTTCCTGCTCCTCCGGTCCCCCGCCAAGTCCTCCTTGCTCCTCCGGTCCCCCACCATGTCCTCCCTGCTCTTCCGGTCCCCCGCCATGTCCTCCCTGCTCTTCCGGTCCCCCGCCATGTCCTCCCTGCTCCTCCGGTCCCCCGCCATGTTCTTCCTGCTCCTCCGGTACCCCGCCATGTTCTTCCTGCTCCTCCGGTACCCCGCCATATCCTCCTTGCTCCTCCGGTCCCCCGCCATGTCTTCCCTGCTCCTCCGGTCCCCCGCCATGTCCTCCCTGCTCCTCCGGTCCCCCGCCATGTCCTTCCTGCTCCTCCGGTCCCCCGCCATGTCCTCCCTGCTCCTCCAGTCCCCCATGTCCTTCGTGCTCCTCCGGTCCCCCGCCATGTCCTCCCTGCTCCTCCGGTCCCCCGCCATGTCCTCCCTGCTCCTCCGGTCCCCCGCCATGTCCTCCCTGCTCCTCCGGTCCCCCACCATGTCCTCCCTGCTCCTAGGGTCCCCCCGCCAAGTCTTCCCTGCTCCTCAGTTCCCCCGCCATGTCCTCCCTGCTCATTTGGTCCCCCTTCATCCCGAGTCTGTCAGGATGAAGAGTGAAGGAAGGAGTCGGTAAATATGTCAGCAAAAAGTAATAAATAATGTGTTTTTTTTTTCTAAAATTGTCGCCCTTTTCTTGTTTATACCGCAAAAAATAAAAACCGCAGAGGTGATCAATTGCCACCAAAAGAAAGCTCTATTTGTGGGGGAAAATGGATGTAAATTCTGTTTGGGTACAGCATCGCAGGAGTTAACCCCTTCCCTGCCAGTGTCATTTATACATTGATCAGTGCATTTTATAGCACTGATCAATATAAGACACTGGTCCCCAAAAAGTGTCACTTGGGTTCAGATTTGTCAGCCGCAATGTTGCAGTCCCGCTAAAATCTATCCCCTATTTTGTAGACGCTATAACTTTTGCGCAAACCAATCAATATACGCTTATTGCGATTTTTTGGATTCTTTTTACCAAAAGTATGTAGACGAATATATATTGGCCTAAACTGATGAATACATTAGTTTTTTTATATATTTTTTTTGGATATGTATTATAGCAGAAATAAAAATTTTTTTTTTTTTTTTTTATCACAATTGCCCTTTTTTTTTTGTTTATAGCACAAAAAATAAAAACCGCAGAGGTGATTAAATACCACCAAAAGAAAGCTCTATTTGTGGGGGAAAAAAAGGACATAAATTTTGTTTAGGTACAGCATCGCATGGTCATTAAGAAGGAGTATATTCTGGTCTGTAAGTGGTTAAAGACTAATGCCGCGTACACAAGGTCGGAAATTTACGATGGAAACAGTCCGATGGGGGCTTTTCATCGGATTTTTCCGATCGTGTGTATGCAATTCCGACACGCAAAATTCCGACGCATGTTTGGAAACAATTCGACGCATGCTCAGAAGCATTAAACTTCCCTTTTATAGTGCAGTCAAATGTGTTTTATGCCGTGGTGTTATTGACCGTCGGAATTTGGTGTGACCGTGTTTAGGCAAGACAGTTTGATCGAAATTCCGTCGGAATTCCGACGGGAAAACCATCAGAGCTTTTTCCGACAAGAATTCCGACCATTTGTACGCGGCATAAGCCTTTTTCTGACACTTGTTGCTTACAAGTTAAAATCAGTATTTTTTGCTAGAAAATTACTTAGAACCCCTAAACATTATATATATTTTTTTTAGCAGAGACCCTAGAGAATAAAATGTCAGTCCTTGCATCACACTGCATTTGTGCAGCGGTCTTTAAAACGCTATTTTTTGAGAAAAAATACACTTCAATTAATTAAAAAAAAACTAAACAGTAGCCAAATTTTTTTGTATAATGTGAAAGATGATGTTATGCCGAGAATCGTCACAGAATCGTGATTCTAATCACGATCGTGCAGCTCTAAATCAGCATGATATCATTTGGAACAACAGAAAATAACAACAGTAAAACAAAGCAAAGAAATTACAGGTCAACTTGAGTCCATCAAAGTCTGCATTACAAATGAACAGCCTATTTGTTATAATGAAATCAAACCTATGGACTCTAAAGGTAACTAAGCAAAAGGCAAACAGCAGTGCAAGGCAGTCACCCATATGCATGAAGCTACATACTGCAGGACATACTACAAATGCTTGAAAAAAAAAAATAAAAAAAAAATACTGACCAATTACAAGTAGCGTTCCAACTGCTAGACCACCACCTATAAAAGGGAGAAAAAAAAAAGAGAAATTGGAAAAATCTAAACACATTATGACATTTGCATATAGTATGCTGCTTCTATACTACATCCCCATCCCAAACAGAGCGGCCTGCCTTGCAGATCAGAACTGTATATTATTCCAGCTCTACAGAGTGGACACCAACTATACCATTAGTAAGTCTGAAGAGCTGTCCTTGGTTCTGAAATAATTCCTTAGGGTCCATGCACTCTGCTTCTACAGGAGTTTAGTGTTCTGCCTGTAGAATTAGCTCAATGCTCTCCTATGTGTCCATGCACATTAGAATGATTAGAGGCATATTTTAACCACTTGCCGCCAAATGTACATGTACGTCATTTTGAGGAAGTGGTTGCACCGGGGTAATGCCTGCAGCTGTACCCCAGTACCATTTTTTAGAGCGGGCAGTCGGCTATCATGTGATAACAACTGATGCGGCTAAATAACTGCTCGACCATTATCACAAGCAGTGGGAGGGGACATCCCCCCCCTCTCCACCTTAAGCAAGGTAGGAGGTGGTGGGCTTGAGCTTGACCTCTAGAAGTGAGGCCGGTGTTTGATTTGTTACAAATTTCAGTTCCTGAAGCTCCTATACCTTGTATATTTCCCTTATGGAACATTTCCAGTATGATCTTACCTAGATTTATTTTGCATAGTGAATTTGTTTCATAAGACTGCCTTTGATGTACAGTATACTCTTACGTAGGGCAGTGGTGCTAACAAAGGTAATAATGGAAATGTATTTACAATGTAGCTATAGACTGCTATGGTCATCAATTCATTGCCCAGTTCAGGTTGCTGGTTGGCAGTCATGCTTACAGTTATTTCCCTCTCTAAAGCAGCCTTTTCCAACAGGGTTCCATAGTAGCCCAAGGTTCCTTCAGAGGTTGTTTGGGGTGTCTTGAGCAATGGTGGATTGATCCCTCACCTACACAGACCACCAATGTAAAGGAGACGTTTTCCACTGATATCCATTGCAAGGGGTTACTTCTACATTGAAAAACAATGTAAGTGGGGGACCACTAGACCGCTGATGTAAGGAGTGACTTCTCCACGGACGACCAACTGAGAAGGCATTACTTACCAATTTAAAGGGACACTTTCCCTTTAACCAGAAACGTAAGAGGGTAGTTCACTGACCACCAACCTAAGTAGACATTTCTCAAATGACCACTAGTGTAATGGGACACTGCACTTTTCTCCTGATAGTTATTTCCTTTTGTGGCCATTAACAACATAACTTTGTCATATAGAGAAGGAGAGTGTTGCATAATGCTCCACCCTGGGTGTCAAATATTTCAGGTAGGTGACTTCACTATTCACTATTCACGCTAATTTACTGTGAGCTGTAGTTATTATTATTAGGGGGTTCCCTAATGTTGAGAAAGGCTCATATAAAGCGTCACAATATACAGAGAGCATCACAACACTAAAGATTTGCAGAGGGCTGCAAATGATAAATTTTAGCTTCAATATTTCAGTCTGAATAGCCAATCACCTACTTGTTAACATGAAAAGTTGTCCAGCTTCAGTCCCCCATCGAAACCCCCTGCCCTCTGTCCTGCTGTGTAAGGTAGGACTGTGAAGGTGGGGGCGGGGGGGGGGGGGTTGATGACACTAATGTAAATGGGGGGTGTGAGGTGAAGGAGGGACTAAGGAGGCTGATAAAAAGGGGGGCTGCGATGTAAAGGGAGGGGCACCAAGGACACTGATGTATGAAGGGGAACTGTGATGTGAAGGGGGACTGTGATATTTCTATGAATGATGATTTAAGAAGGGGGAGCTGTAATTTAAAGGTGGTGTAAAGGTATGGACTGTGATATGAAGGGAAGACTGAGGACACTTATAAATAAACGGGACTGTGAAATAGATTGCTTTAAAAAGGACTTAAAGGGGTTGTAAACCTTCGGCGTCTATATACGCCGAATGCTGGACTCGGGATCGCTCCCGCAAGGTAACCCCCTCAGGAGAGCGCTTCTCCTAGGGGGTTATCTGATGTGGGGCGGAGCCGAGAGAGCTGCCGGGGGACCCCAGAAGATGAGGTTCGGGGCGACTCTGTGCAAAGCGAGCTTCACAGTGGAGGTACGTATATATGTATATGTATATATAAAGACGGCTACATCGCGGTCAGCTTATTCTGGGTGGACGTCCGTGGGACACATCCGTGACCGCTGAGTCCGGAGGACCCGGCGCACCACGGATCACGGTAGACGGCAGCTGATAGCAGCCGTTTACCATGTGATCGCTCTGTCAAATGACAGAGCGATCACATGTAAACAAACCAGTGTCATGTCATGACGTCGGTTCCTCCCTCCACGATCGGTACAGTGAGAGGGGAGAAGCGGAGAGGGGGAGAGATGGCTGCAGCTGGATGTGTAGTGCCCACAGCGCTGCACAGTGACAGTACTCTGCCAACACTGTGCAATACTCTGCAATAAATTTTAATAGAAACAAAGAATTTTTACCGAATTTACAGTCTTTTTTGATTTATAGCACAAAAAATAAAAAACCCAGCGGTGATTAAATACCACCAAAAGAAAGCTCTATTTGTGTGAAAAAAAGGACAAAAAAAATCATATGGGTACAGTGTTGCATGACTGAGTAATTGTCATTCAAAGTGTGAGAGCTCCGAAAGCTGAAAATTGATCTGGTTAGGAAGGGGGTTTAAGTGCCCAGTGGGTAAGTGGTTAAATCTTTCCTAAATGTACATAATATAACTGGGTACTAACATTTAAAGGGTAAAGTTGATCCAGGGAATATCTGATTGCCTCTTGGGGGGATCAGGAAGGAATAATTTCCCCGGCTCCTCAGTTCCACTTCCCACTGAAGGGGGCTAGGGACACTGATATAAGAAGGGGACTGTGATACGAAGGGAAGACTGAGGATGCTGATAGAAGGGGACTGTGGACAATGATAAAGGAAGGGGACTGTGATGAGAAGGATCTGAGTCATAATACAAACACCTTTGCTAGAAGGAAATTTTACTGACCTAACCTTCATGAGTTTTCATTTCAATACAGCTGCTATAGAGTGTCTATTAAGCGATTGCTTCAAGTCAGCTTTTACAGGTAAATACCATGCATAACATATGTTGAATGCACATACAGTATAATTTTATGGAAATCCTGATGTTGAATGGAATGATCTGGCATCAATACTTTATAATACAGAAACTTCATGTAATGAGGCAATGGGGGAAAAGCAGCTTCAGGTGGGGTGCAGATATAGAGTGGATTCAAGAGGGTGGCAAACAGGCTGGCAGATGTGGGTTACAGGTTTACATCAATGGGAGTTCACATAAACATACTTATGCAGATCTCTAGGCAGCACCCCAGTTTGTGAGTTTATCATTAATGAAATTCTTAGTCATAACGCTCTCATGCTTGACATAAATTGTGGATTCATCGCAACAAGAGAATCTAAGGTCATTTGAATCTGGTCTCTATACAAATAGAATGTGCTCCCCTGTGCCCACACTGCCAAGGTTAACTGCTTGTTTAATCTAGAACAGGGGTCTCCAAACTACAGCCCTCCAGTTGTTCAGGAACTACAATTCCCATCATGCCTAGGCATGTGTGTGAATGTCAGAGTTGTACAATGCCTCATGGGATGTGTAGCTCCGCAACAGCTGGAGGGACAAAGTTTGGAGATCCCTGGCTAGAAGAAAGTAAAAGCACTTTTATCTATCTGATCCTCCATTCCCCAAGCAGACCGTGCTATACCTCCACTTTGGTGAGGCAGTGTTTCTTAAGAGTCCTCTGATGGAAGACTGTAAACCCTGCATTGGTCTTGATGATGTCAGAGGACTGGAAAGCCTAAGATTAGTTAAGTCAACAAAAAAGATCAGCACAAGGGATGGTACTTACACTGAATGGGAAGTGTCTCTTGTTCTGTGGCTGCTGCCTTATGCCGCGTACACACGTTCGGATACATTGTCCACCGGACATGGTCCGGCGGGACTTCCCCACACACGCCCGGACTTCCGAGCGTGTGACTTGCCCACACACGCCCGGACTTCTCCGGCGGACAATCCGCTGGCCAAAGTCCGCGGGACTTTTGAAAATGAACGGACTTGCCCACACACGGAGCAGTCCGTTCATTTAGAACGTAACTGCAGGTAGACGGAGCTAGCGAAGGCAGTGAATGCTGCCGCGCTAGCCCCGTCACCTGGCATGGATTTAAAGGGACTCCCTTGTCCTCATCAACATGGGGACAAGGTGCTTTGGGGTGGGGGGGCCGCACGGCCCCCCTTTCCCCAGGGCACCCCCCATGTTGAGGGCACGTGGCCTGGTACGGCTCAGGAGGGGGGGCGCTCGCTCGTCCCCACCCCTTTCCTGGCCTGCGTGCTCGGATAAGGGTCTGAGATGGATTTGGGGGGGGACCCCCACGCCGTTTTTTCGGCGTGGGGAGTCCCTTTAAATCCATGCCAGGTGACGGGGCTAGCGCAGCGGCATTCACTGCCTTCGCTAGCTCCGTCTACCTGAAGTCACGTGCTAAATGAACGGACTTTCCGATGATCGGAAAGTCCGCTCATTTCAAAAGTCCGGCGGACTAGCCTACTAACGACAGGATTGTCCGCCGGACTGCCAGCGGACAATTTTAAAACAAAACTTAAAACCTAGTCCGCCGGACTTTTGGCGCCAAAAAGTCCGCCGGCGCCCACACAGGAGGGGATTGTCCGGTGGACTTGAGTCCAGCGGATAATCCCGCGGGATAGTCCCTTCGTGTGTACGCAGCATTAGTTGAAATCTTCAGTCCCCCCAAGTCGTATTCATCTGGACCTGTCATAGGCACTAGTCAACGGTGCTGAATATGCCTGCCCTTTCCACCCCCTCCTCCATTCAAAGAAACTTTGATCAATGAAAAGTGCTCTAGTAATGAATCGGTCAGACCTTTTATTCACTGCTCATCCTCCATTTATTCATTCATTCAGAGCACTTTTTTATTGATGGAAGCTACAGTATAAAAGAGGGGAGTGGATGGCAGGGATAGTTGGCACTCTTGATGAGTGCCTATGACAGATCTGGTGGCATTATTAACTATCACAGCACTGGAAAAATCAAAGCTGTGGGGTGAGGGGGGACGACAAAGGCTAGAAGATCTGAATAAGGAGAGCAGCCATCAGCACAAGGTACACTTCTTATTCAATGTAAGAACCATCACTTGTGTTAATATATAAAAAAAAAAAAAAAAAAAAACATAGGCTTTAAACCGCTGGAGTGTATGGAGAAGAATCTGTGGGGACCGGTGCAGGAGCTGAGGATCAGGTAAGTAAAACTGCTTTCCCCGGCCCCTCTAGACATAATCCAATACTTAAAGAGCTGTTCCAGCCTGGGGGAAAAAAATTAAGTCAGAAGCTACAAATACTGTAGCTGCTGACTTTTACTATATGGACACTTACCTGTTCAGGGAGCCAGCGATGTTGGCACTCAGGTGCTGCCACCGCCAACTCCACTAAGGGAAAATGGCAGTGAAGCCTTTCGGCTTCACGGCCTGTTCCCTACTGCGCATGCACTTTCTGATTGGCAGGACAGCAGAGAGAGTTAGAGGGGGGGCCGAACTTACGAGGGACAGTGTTCCGACAGAATAGACAACCCGTCAGATTTTGTAACAGAAGTGACGTTCCGTCACAGCCATCTTGGTACACCCCGCACTCGTCCGCAGTAAGGATACAGTGAGAAGGTGGCAAGCGGACATCTTTTTACACCCACCAAAGTCTTGCATTTCACACTTTTTACCAGTAAACTCTGTTTATATAGTGAAATACAGTATTTTGAAATTAGACTGTTTTGATGTTAAAATGTAAAAGCAGCGGTGTTCTGTCAGATTAGCAAACCTGTGAGATCAGCAGGATTGCCGCTGCTTTTAAAATTCGACATCAAAACAGTCTGACGGATTTCAAAGTACTGTATTTCACTATATAAACTAAGTTTACTGGTAAAAATAAGTGTGAAATGCAAGACTTTGGTGGGTGTAAAAAGATGTCTGCTTGCTGCCTTCTCACTATCCTTACTGTGGATGAGTGTGGGGTGTACCAAGATCACATGCCTGACGAAGGGGCACTGCGTGGCTCCGAAACACTGCACTATCCTTGTGTTGTGATCATGCAATAAATCACCCTTTTGGACGCTATTTGTGTCGTTCCATGGTGTGCTGGCAAATATCTTCACCCTGTCAAAAACAGGTCCCCCGTTCCCCCCCTTCCGCCTGAAAGGTGCCAAATGTGGCACCGGAAGGGAAGGGGATCAATTAAGCAGAAGTTACACTTTTGGGTGGAACTCTGCTTTGACCCTTGCAGTGCAAACGCAGCCCCACTGCAAGGATTTATTTTTTTTTAGTTTTCAGGCGCTCTCATACCTCCCAATGTTCTGAGATGGGAATGAAGGACACTTATCAGCAAAAGTATGCAGGCACAGGACACACCCCTTGCCACGCCCCCTTAAAGGAGAATTGTACCAAAAAAAAAAAATAAGATTGGTTAAACCAGGGGGTGCCCAACCGGTGGCCCGCAGCTCCCTCCCATGTGGCCCGCCACGTCTTGCTCTGAGATGGCAGGTCGGCAAGCACTGATCGCGGGTTCCCGACCCGCCATCTCCAAGCATCAGCGTGAACAACAGAGCGGCCGCTAAAGGAAGCAGAGCCGATGCTTCCTGTATAGCGCCGGCTCCTTTACAGGCGGAGTGATACTAAATGTACTCCGCCTGTGACAGGAAGCACACTACAGCTGCATGCTTCTTGCGAACTCAGACAGCAGTGCCAGCAGGCAGTACCCAACAGCAGTACCAGCCCTGGAGGACAGCCAGCAGCAACCACCAGTTATAACCACCCGGGGAACAGCAGCAACCAGCTGCAGGTATCCTGAGGAAGAAGTGAAGATTGAGGTCAGTTGAGATGAAGGTAAACCGCTGTGCATCATTGTGAAAGCAGCCCCTTTCACACGATCGCTCCGATCAGGTCTGCCTGTCTGTTTTTCAGGCGGACCCAATTGGACCCTCCATTCACCTCTATAAAGCAGCAGATGTAAACAGACTCATGTCTGCTTACACCCGCCTATCTGCAATCCGATCTGCTTAAAAAAAACAGAAGGGAATCTGTTCCCTTCTGTCTGGGCAGATCGGAGCGGGCTGCATCTGTGTCTGCTCTACATATGCAGAGTGGACACAGACCTGCCATCCGCCCTTTACGATCATTGTGGCCCACGACCGGTTACCAAGTCGCTAAAGTGGCCCTCGCTCAAAAGGTTGGGCACCCCTGGGTTAAACCCGCCAGTGTTTTTTTTACCACTAATATTCCTTTATATTGGCTTTTGGAATTTACAAATGCAGCAATTTAGAAATCAGATGAAAGGTTTAGTGCTGGAAAACACTTTGTGATAGATAAAAAGTGCATTTTATATACAACTATATAGATTACCAAAATGAGGGACAAATGAGGAGGGATGAGGGACAGAGGGACTTTGCTCCAAATCAGGGACAGTTGGGAAGTATGAGCTTTGAGACATAACATTTTCATATTTGCATAGAATGGGTTAGAACCCCTCTCAGGTTTGTATTGCAGTCTGTGCCCCCATTAGGGAGATGTGCCCTCTCTATTTGTCCTGATTACTAATGTTACAGGGAATATAATAAGGGGAGATCTAGAAGAGGAATAGAGGGGATGAATCTTCCAATGGGGACACGTGCTCCAGTGACAACTAAGAGGGATATGCTCCGATTTCCTCCCAGGCCGCCCAGCGCTCACACCATGGAGGGGACACTCGTTATGTGGAGGGGCTTCTGCCTCAGTTACCATGACAGCCAGTGACACACACCTAGGATGTGATCCAGAGAGGGGACCCCGGTGGAAACCAGCAGCTGCCCGTTGTGCACGGACGGTCGGGCCCCCCGGATAGCCGGGAGTTTCCCCCGAGCCTTCCTTCGGAAGCTGGTCTCACCCCCAGCCGGCACATTTCTACCGCTCATGCCGCCGACACCGGGCGCAGCCATCTTGCTCGGCCGTCAACAGCGCGGTGCATGGCGGGAACGCCAACGTCACTCCCGTCCAATCAGAAAGCCGACGGCTGCTCAGCGAGCCAATCCGGTGCTTGTTTATTTAGCGGAGCGTGCTGTCCGCGGCGCACGGTGTGAGTCTCTCAGGTGAGTAGATGAATGAGGCGCTAGGACGGGGGGACGGGTCATGTTAGAGGTCACGGGAGAGCAGTGCGCGTCTCCCTCCACACTGTGCGGCCTCCTGGGTGCTGACATTCACTCACTAAACTGTCTTTAGGTTTGCGCCTTTGTAGCGAAGGAAGGGGTAGATGATTCGTTTGCTGTCTGTCACATTGGGGGAGATTGTCCTTCACTTCCTGTGTTACAGACACAACAGGAAGTGAGGGCTTCTCCTTTTTGCCAAGGTTTTCATACACTGTATCACCTATAGTATTGGGACACCTGCCTTTACACACACTGTGTAGCAGTGCCATTAAATAAACTTTAATGGCATCCCAGTCTTAGTCTGTAGGGTTCAATATTGATGTAGCAAGATCCCAAGTCTTCGGTCTAATGAGAACCTCAAGGGCCAGAGATAGCTGACAATCTCTGTGTATGTGGTGGGTTGTGAGGCAGGGTGGGTGCAGAGTAACTAACCACTTCAATACAGGGCATTTATACACCCTTCCCGCCCAGACCAATTTTCAGCTTTCAACGCTCTCATATTTTAAAAGACGATTACTCAGTCATGCAACACTGTACACAAATTTTTTTTTTTTTTTTTTCTCACAAATATAGAGCTTTCTTTTGGTGGTATTTAATCACTGCTGGGTTTTTTTATTTTTTGCAATATAATTGAAAAGACAGAAAATGTAGAAAAAAAAAAACATTTTTTTTTTTTTTCTATTGTAAAATTTTGCAAACAAGTAATTTTTCTTCATAAATTTGGGCATAATGTACAGTATACTGCTACATATGGTTATTAAAAATAACCTAAATTAGTGTATATTTTTTGGTCTCTGTGACCAAATTATAGGGCTCTTTCACACGGGGCGGATCAGTGCAGATCCGCCCCGTGGATAGCCGTAGTGATCTCCGCTGAGCAGTAGGATGACGGGAGTGACGTCATCGCCGCTCCAGCGAATCAAAGCGCTGGAGCAGCGAGACCCAGAAGTCACTCCCGTATTGATGGCGGCGGAGAAGGTCTTAGATGAGGACCGATCCGGGGGCTTCGTTCTCAGGTAAGTTATTCATCATGAGCTAGTATGCTATGCACACTAGCTCATTATGTCTTTGCCTTGCAGGTTCTGTTTTTTTTTTTTTTTTTTTTTTGGCTGAATTCGCATCGCTTTCGGCCCAAACTCGCACAGGGCCGTTCAGACTGCTGCGGTGCGGGAGATCGCATATGATTCGCACCGCACTGCAGTTCAAATCATATGCGATCCGATTCCTGTCTGAGTTTTCAGATCGCACTGCAATATGCGAGCTGCTATGGGGGTGTCATTAACATTTCATTGACACTCCCAGCCGCTCGCATAGGGCAGTGTGAACTGCCGGGGGGAGACATGCGGTGCGGGAACCCGCTGTAGATTCGCAGCGTTTCCGCACCGCAGCAGTGTCAACCCAGCCTTAGTGTATATTTTTTTGGTCTCTGTGAAAGTTAGAGTCTACAAACTATGGTGCGAATCATTGAAAATTGATCACACCTGATTTACTGAAATCCTATCTAATTTCTTGAGACCCGAACAAGTGAGGAGAGTCCAAATGACCCCTTTTTGGAAAAAGACATTCCAAGGTATTTAGTAAGAGGCATGGTGAGTTTTATGAAGTTGTAATTTTTTTCCCACTATTCTTGGGGAAAATTAAGAATTTTTTATTTATTTATTTTTTTTACCCAAAATTGTCATAACAAGTTACTTCTCACACAGTATATGCATGCAATGGCACCCCAAAATACATTCTGCTACTCCTGAGTATTGACGCTACCACATGTGTGAGACTTTTACGCAGCCTGGCCACATACAAAGGCCCAACATTGAAGTAGCACCTCCAGGCGTTTTACGAGCATAAATTGTAGATCTCATTTGATGACAACCTATCCTACTTTTGCAGGCCCTGGAGCACCAGGTCAATGGA
This sequence comes from Lithobates sylvaticus, assembly GCA_028564925.1. NCBI lineage: Eukaryota > Metazoa > Chordata > Amphibia > Anura > Ranidae > Lithobates > Lithobates sylvaticus. Next base: position 173,072,294 of record CM053034.1, on the reverse strand, counting down.
AACACCCACAAAATGACCCCATTTTGGAAAGAAAATGCCCTAATGTCTAATCTGAGGCATAATGAGTCTTTTGAACGGTTCATTTTTTTCCAGAAGTTGTTGGAAAATGTGGGGGAAAAAATGCTTTTTTTTATTTTTTATGCAAAGTTGTCAATTTATAAGATATTTCCAACACATAGCATGTACATAGCAAAAATGACACCCCAAAATACATTCTGCTACTCCTCCTGAGTATGGTGATACCACATGTGTGAGACTTTTTTACATAGCTTGGCCGCATAAAGAGGCCCAACATCCAAGTAGCACCTCCAGGCGTTCTAGGAGCATAAATTACACACAAATTCCTGCCAACCTATCATATTGTTGAAGGCCCTTCATATTTCTAACACATAGCATGTACTGTACATACCAATTACAAACCAAAATACATTCTGCCGAGCAAAGGGTAAAGGGAAGATTACCTGTGGTTTTAGTAGTGCAGTGGTCCACAGAGGAGAGCATCGGTCCAGGCACCAGGCAGGAACGTGGACAGCGACAGCAAAACAGGCAGGAACGTGGTCAGCGACAGCAAAACAGGCAGCAGGCAGGAACGTGGTCAGCGACAGCAAAACGGGCAGCAGGCAGGAACGTGGACAGCGACAGCAAAACAGGCAGCAGGCAGGAATACTGTCCATAGTCTTGTACAGGTAGAGATGTCAGCACAGCCAAAGCATTGGTCCAGGTAGCAGGCAGGGTTGTGGTCCGCAGCAGAAAAAGGATCGTTCAGGCAGCAATACTGTCCATAGTTAGTACAGGCAGAGGTATGGTCAGCACAGCCAAAGTATTTGTCCAGGGAGCAGGCAGGACCATCAAGCTTAGGGCATCGGTCAGGAAAGAATGGGGACAGGGGTAGAGGCTTCTCCCACCCAAATCTTTGAAGCCTCCAGACCCTGTTCTGGGAACACAGAAAATCAAAAACTGGTTTTCTAAACCCAGAACACTATTCTGGAGCCCCTTACATATGTGAGACCCCTGTGTAGCATGGTGAAAGATCAGTCCAAGGGGCAGGCAAATACATGGTCAACAGGCCGAGGTCAGTGCAGGTAAAAGGCAGAAATAGACAGAGACAAAGTTGATAGTCCAGGGTCAGTTCACGTGAAAGGCAGAAACATGGAGGATAAACAATGCAAATGGCAGGCATAGGCGAAAAAACAGGCCAGGGTCGGTTCACATGGAAGGCAATGATATGGTTGGTTGAGGCACCAGGGACATATTCAGGCCAGAAATTTGAAAACTGGGAAATATGGGCTAATAGTTTACAAGAGTGTGCTAGTGTTTGAAGCATTCTCTTATGCAAAGGCCAGGTTGGGAGGGACAATGGAAACTGGTGTCTTTCCTAACTCCTCTTTTGGTGCACACCCGACCATTTTTTATGCGTTGTCTTCCGGATCCTGATGGTGGAATATGGTCAGGAAAATGGCGCTCATGTAGTCTGCTGACACAATCGGAGCGAATGCTTTGAGGGCGATACTTGTTGATATATATCGTGGCAGTGACAATGTCTTCAATAAACTTTAGGAAGGTATTGGGTGTTTCCGTTGATTTTTGTAGGTGGACCCTGAGGGACAAAACTTTCTGTGCACCGAGAAGGAAGTGCCACACTTGCGACGTGGCTCCTTCCCCTTTTTAGACTGTGGAAGAAAGGTACTCTTTCCTCCCCCCGAGACACTCTTAATAATATTATCCGGAGTGGCCCCAAACAAACTATCCCGAGTTGGAGCTTTTTTAGAGGCCTCGTCTGCCGCCCAACACTTCAGCCACAATACATGCCAAAGCACCACCACGCAATTGTGAACCTAATGCGGCTCAGACTCCACCTTCCTGTCAGCTGGATCTTTAAAAGCTGCAAAGTCTTAAACCGTGATCAATGGTGGCTTTGTTCAATCGAGAAACCAGGGGATCTACCACGGGTGGAGTCGTCCACTTCTTGAGAAGACTCTCCGCAAAGGGACATTTTGGGCAATCCCATTCTTTATAGACAAACTCGTCAAAATAGGAGGGATGAGGGAACACTTTTGTCGTGCGAGACAGCTTGTGAGTGCCAAAAGGGACTGGCACCTCCGCCGTGGCTGCATCCTCCTTTTTTTTTTTTTTTAAAGTTTCCCGCACAGATGCAATCAGAGCATCCACCAATGCTTTCTCATGCGCAGCCACCGGGGCAGAGGAATCATCCTTGCTGTCCGAAAAATCCAGGAGCGTGGCCGCAAACCCCCGCAGGTTGGGCCCTGTCCATGGCGGCCAAATCAGATTTAGGATCTGATGAGACGGATGAAGTGGGGGGCGCTTCTTGCTAGTACGCCGCCCAAGAGCCACCTCCACCCAGGACATAAAGGACTCCAGGACCGTAGTCAGTGTGTCAACGTATGGCTGGGACCCGGCAGGACCTGCAGCCTCTGAGAGGGTCAGGTGGGGAAAAATGCTCCTGAAACTCCATAGGGGAAGAAGGGGCCTCACCACACGAGTGACAGCTGCTTTGGGACACCCCCGCACCGGCAGTGGCACCGGATTACCAGGACACCCCAAAGCCTGCAGCAGAGAGGAAGGAACCCCACCAGACTCGCCACCCCACCAGCATAGCGCTTGCTGCCTCAGATGTAGTCACACACATGGCATCCGAGGGAGAATATAACCCATGAGTTGGCACCGGGGTAAGTGGTGGAGCTCCCGCCTGCTAAAAACACCCCCCTGGGCTACACAGCAATGGCCGCCGCTGCCTGAATCCACTGTATCATGGCCACAGGAAGTCAGCAGGCACTAGGGCAAAAGACGCCAGCTACGGCAAAATGGCCATGCTCACGGGCTACCACCAGGGGCGCCCAGTGCCTCCCCTCCCCCTGGCGGTGTGCACCCCCTGCCCACCAGTACTCTACACCATCCCGCAGGATCAACCATGGCACCACATTAACCCATATGGAAGAGGGGGGGGCTACCAGGGTCCATCCACCCCAGGGAGAGAGGGTGCAGGGGATGGAGGGGAACCCGCAGGACCAACCGTCCCGGGTAGTGGCCTGCATCCACTGCAAACCCACCAAGGGGAGAGGGGGGCCATGTACTCGCCATACCAGGAACCGGGCAGGCACAGCTCCAGACAGAACCTCCTCGCCACCAAAGGGGGGGCTGTCGGCCATTAGGGACTCTGTGACTCAGGCCGAGAACCGGACGTATGCGACCTTGTGAGACGTTTAACCCCCAGGGCCAGCCCCTTCCAGTGGTGCTATGTCGCTGACGATCTAGCGCTTAGCTGCGGTTTGCAGGTGCTCGCTGGCCAGACTGGGGAGACCACTGGATCAAGTGTCCAGCCCGTCCCCCAGCCTGGCAGTTGATTTCCTGGATTTTTTCCGGGTTAGACCTGCAAAATGGAAAAACCACAAACAAAAAAGAATTTTTTATTTATTTTTTTGAAAAAAAAACTTTAATGAATAAAAAAAAACGTAAAGTTAGCTCAATTTTTATTTTTTGTATAATGTGAAACATGATCTTATGCCATGAGAATCCTGATCTTTATTCTAAGCAAAAAATAAAAATCCCTAGTTTAAATTTGGTAGATGGATAGAAAGTGGAAAAAGCAGCAGGATCAACCAAGCCTTTTTTTTTTTTCGTAGAGTACAGAAAACAAATCTCATAGTGACTGAGTATGGATAGCATGGTGTGTGTGTGTGTGTGTGTGTGTGTGTGTGTGTGTGTTTATATTATATAAAAAAATAAAAAAAAATGTGGGTTTAGTGACACTTTTTTTAAAAGCGGAGTTACACCCAAAAATGGAACTTTCGCATATCACCTGGGAGACACACAGGTCCCAGAAGACAGCAGGGACCATTCAGGACGTGCAGCGCGACTCGGGCACGAGCAGTAGGGAACCAGGCTGTTAAGCCACATGGCTTCACTTCCTGATTCCCTTACTTAAGATGCCAGTGCCTTCACCTGGGAGCCTAGGGACAGGTTGGCTTCGAGTGAGGACATTGCGGGCTCCCTGGACAGGTAAGTGTCCATATTTTAAGCCAGGAGCTGCAGTATTTTTTTTTTTTCTTCGGCAGAAAGGACTTAAAGATGCTAAGCTCTATTGAGCTCAGTATGACTGCCTCTGGTATTCTTAGCCAGGGTAGGGTCCACCTCATGGAATCTTTGCTTATTTTAATAGACGGAACATTCCAAATTTCTATTTTGATCTTTCGTTAGGAATGTCCCTGTGGAATCTGCCCCCACAGATCTGTTTATACTGCTAACAAGCACCTAATATTTTCTCCATATACTGTACTCCTCTTTTTAGCAGATGAGTATTTATTCAGTGCCAGGATCTGTCTGCCATACAGTCTCCTGGCTGTTTTCTTTAAAAAGTATTATCTGTTATGTCGGCCATTTTCTTCCTTGGTTCCAGAGTATCTATTGTGAACACAATTAGAAAACTGCTTTGTCATCAATCGCATTCAACGTTCCTAATCTTCTTACTAGCGTCTGCCATTCTTCTCGAAAAGCCTCTTCCCTCATCAATTCTGGAATGTAGTGGCATTGGGTTGTGCCAATTAACCCCTTTTTAGGCAGAGGGGCCTGTCATGCTCTCCACAAGACCATTGTCCCTAAATGGGTTAATGTTTTATGGTCAACAAATCAGATTATCCATTGTGTCACCTGACTAGTTGGGGTTCTCAGTCATGTGATTTCCTTAGCTTCCTGCTGGGGTCATGCTGAGTGCTGAAAACAAGGTATTTGTGTCTGGGGATGTTGGTAAGCAGCGAACAGCGTGAGCCTAGAGTTATGATTACAAAGAAGATGACTTCATTTTTCCTTCTACTTGGCAGAATAGGATGAGAGTTCAGATCCTCTCCAACCAGCAGTGCTGGGGTCCCTAATCCTGCTAGAAAAGAATGAGACATTTTAATTCTATGACCTGAGCTGGAAGTATTTGTCTGTGTGAGGTGTTGGCATATTTTGCTGTGTGCGGGAGATGCTACTGGTATGTATTGCATTACTACTTGATGTTATGTTACACACTGTTATTGTATGAACATATGAAAATAGAACAAAGAAAAATGTTATGTATTTTAGAGGACCTCATTATGGGGAAACCAAAATGACTTGTAAAAGAACATTCAAATTTTTAGTGACTACCATATATACTCGAGTATAAGCCGACCCGAATATAAGCTGAAGCACCTAATTTTACCACAAAAAAAAACTGGGAAAACGTATTGACTGGAGTATAAGCCTAGGGTGAGAAATGCACAGCTACTGTAAGTGGAAAAAGAGGGTCAACAATGCCCATTTGCAGCCTCACTGTGCCCATTTGCAGCCATAGGTCCCCCAAACTACAAACTTGGTAGTTAAGGGTTCTTAAATGCCCCCTAGCTGCAGCCAACATTTGGGGTCTCTGGACCCAAAGGGTCCCAAAATGACATTGCTGCAGATGACACAGTTGACCGACTTAAGGGCCCCGTTTCTCGTGGCCACTTGGTGCTAGGAACCCCATCTTTGGATATTTTGTAGTGCTAGTTTGCACACCCAATTTGGGGTTCCTAGCACCAAGTGGCCCCGAGATACGGGGCCTTAAAGTCGGGTCGGAAAATGTAATTCTCTGCTGCAGAAAACTGCTTCACTCCAGTATAAGCCGAGGGGGGCATTTTCAGCACAAAAATAATGTGCTGAAAAACTCTGCTTATACTCGAGTATATACAGTAATTTGCATAAAAAGTGGTAAAAACAATGCAGTACTTGAAGACCAAAAGGCATCGTTATACTCTGCAATAGTTATGAGCTAACTGGATAGTTCATTTTGCTGGAGAGTTGTCCAATCCAGCTGTAAGTCCACAAACACTAAGCAAAATGCTGAAAACTAGGGCCATATCGGGGCCATATTTTGTCTATATGGGATGAGCAGGTGTTCCATGCATTCATGTGCAGGCAGTCCCATTCATGTTAGTTGGGACGCCACTGCTCCGAATTAGACATCTGTGTTGGGTCCCTGAACTTTGTCTGCATTTAGTGACAAACACCCACACAAATGTTTGGAGCAGTGGCCGGGTCCATTCAGCAGCTGTCTCAGGTGACATGAATGGAAGTGCCTGTACGTGGATGCACAGAACACCTGCATCTTGTGCATGCAAAAAATGGCCCTCACACAGGTGTAGACTTAAGGCCTCTTTCACACGGGCATACTTAAGTTGTTTGTGAAGTTGGAGTAGTGAGATCCAACCCTTTAACCACTTGCTTACAGGGCACTTAAACCCCCTTCCTGCCCAGACCAATTTTCGGCTTTCGGTGATTTCACACTTTGAATGACAATTACTCAGTCATGCAACACTGTACACAAATTAATTTTTTTGTCTTTTTTTTCCCCCCACAAATAGAGCTTTCTTTTGGTGGTATTTGATCACCTCTGGGTTTGTTGTTTTTTGCGCTATAAATGAAAAAAGACCAAACATTTTGAAAAAAAACGCATTTTTCTTTGTTTCTGTGATAAAATTTAGCAAATTATTTTTCTTCATAAATTTTGGCCACAATTTATACTGCTACATATCTTTGGTAAAAAATAACCCAAATTAGTGGATATTATATGGTCTTTGTGAAAGTTAGTCTACAAGCTGTGGTTCAAATTATACAAAATTGATCACACCTGATGTACTGGTGACCTATCATTTCTCGTGACCTTTAGGCCCCTTTCACACGTGCCGACCGTATGTCCGTTTTCCATCCATCCGTTTTTGGATGAAAAACAGACATACATGCACCTCTATGGGATAGCGGGTGTCAGCAGATGAGTGTGCAGGGACCGCCCTGTCATCAGCGGGGATCAGCTGAGCGATCCCCGCTAAGCAGCGGATCTTCACAGGGCGGATCAATACGACACCCCAAAATAAATTCTGCTACTCCTGAGTATTACGATACCACAGGTGTGGGACTTTTTCACAGCCTGGCCACTTAGAGAGGCCCAACATGCAGGGAGCACCATCACGTGTTCTAGGAGCATAAATTACACATCTAACTCGTTGACTACCTATTACACTTTTGAAGGCCCTGGAGCACCAGGATAATGACACGTGACACTGATAGTGCCACCTGTCATCAGTGCCACCTAATACGTGGCACTAATGACAGATGGCAGTGATACGTGGCATTGATGACACGTGACACTGATGACAGGTGGCACTGATGAGAGATGGCACTAATATGTGGCACTGATGACACGTGACACTGATATGGCACTTATACTGGGCACTGGGGACAGATGGCACTTTTTTTTTTTTTTTTCTCTCTTTACGGCCGCTGCAGCCGTTCATCTCTCCCTCACACGCTGTCTGTGTGAGGAGGGAGAGCGGCGCTGAGAGATGATCTCATATGTTTACATATGAGATCATCTCTCATTGGACACGCCGATCTCGCTGTGATTGGCCATTTACAGCGATCTGTGACTGGCTGTGTCCGAGGGACACGGCCAGCACAGAAATTCCCTGATGCGCGCTCAAAGGAGCGCGCATTGCGGAAGTAAACAGGAGGACGTCCAGGGACTCCCTTCCGGCAGGGAGAGTCCGCGTTGTAGCCGTCTTTCGGCTATAGCGCGGGCGCCAAGTGGTTAAAATTTACTGCTTTGTTTACAAACAGTAGGCAGGGTTCTGTCATTTTGTGGTGATGCCGCAAAATGATGGATCCCTGGTTTTCTGCTGTTTGTAAACTAGCTTGGGCTTATTGGTGTGCGTGTGGCCAAAAAAAATGTGCAAACAAAGAACATGCTGATAGGAGAGAGCCGACCGATCATCAATGTGATGCATCTCCTTTTACTGTCCAGTCAAAGGCTGGGGGTGGGACAAGACTTGTCAGTGTTGCTTTATTTTAGTGACCTGAGAAACAGAGCTGTGTAAATCTTGTGACTGGATGAACCAATGCAAATCCTTCAGCTAAAGCTGCTCCCCGCATAGATTTTATTTATTTTTTTACAAATTATACACTAATATGAGGTTATAAAACTTGAAGGCAAGATTATTTGGATATATATCTATCAACAGCGAAAAAGACATTAGTTTCCCTTTCAAAACAAAATTGGAATTAAAGTGTAATTTCAACACAGCAGCTTTGTGTGCTCACCTTTTAATAATTTCCTTTCCCCTCATCTTTCTTTGTCTTTACAAGATTAGCTGCGCTAAAATAATAATCAACATATTTGGCTGTCATCTGCTGAACAAAAAAGGAAAGATCACAAGGGTTTTTCTCTCCACCTAGTTGATGGGGTTGGAGTTTTTATTTCTTGTTCCAAGCCCCCCATCTGAGAAGTCCATGAAGACTCCTCAGATGGAACATGGGGGTTTTCTGTAATCTGCTTAGCTGCACTGCAGTTAAAAAAAAAAAAAAAAATTAAAATCTTCGTTCGATGTTTGTGTAATTTATAATCTTAATGAGACTTGGGCTCTGGTGGGCTTTGCAATTTATTAAAAAGCCTCTTTTGTGTTCCTGAGCGATGGGATCTGCATATTTAAAAGTGATGCTATATATATATATTTTTTTTTGATTAATTAATGGATTAAAAAATGTAGGGATTAATGACGACTGTACATGATTGCTTTTCTTCAGCTGATATTTAGATCTGTTTTGTAACTGATTTTTTTTATTTTTTTTTACCACTTCAGCCCCTGAAGATTTGACCAGAGCACGTTTTTGCGATACGGCACTGCATCGCTTTAACTGATAACTGTGCTGGCGGGCGTCCGCTGTACGAAAAACTAAAGTCCTTTCCCCCTCCCCCACAAATAGAGCTTTCTTTTGGTGGTATTTGATCATCATCTCTGCGTTTTTTTTATTTTTTGCGCTATCAACAAAAAAAGCGTAAATTTTTAAAAAAAATACAATATTTTGTACTTGTTGCTATAATGAATATGCCCAATTTTTTTTTTTTAAAAAAAAGCTATTTTTTTTTCTCAGTTTAGGCTAATATGCTGTAGATGCTATTCTTAATATAATATGCTATTCCTCTACATATTTTTGGTAATAAAAATCACAATAATTGTATTGATTGGTTTGCACAAATTATAGCGTCTACAAAATGGGGGATAGATTCATGGTAGTATTATTATTATTATTATTATTAAAGGGGGATTCCACCCTAAAGTGGAACTCCCGCTTTTCGGAACCCTCCCCCCTCCGGTGTCACATTTGGCAACTTTCAGGGGGGAGGGGGGTACAGATACCTGTCTAAGACAGGTATCTGCACCCACCTCCGGGCATAAACTCCCACGGGAGTTTACGTCACCTCCTGTCCCGGCGCGCTGTCTGCCGGGACACACACGTGACCTGGCAGACGGCGCTGAAGATTCTCATTGCGCCGCGCGACTCGCGCATGCGCAGTAGGGAATCGGGAAGTGAAGCCACTTCCTGATTCCCTCACCGAGAATGGCGCCGGCTACAGCAGGGAGCCGAGCGATCGATCGGCCTCTGCTGCCGACACCGCTGGACCCTGGAACAGGTAAGTGTCCATTTTTTAAAAGTCAGCAGCTGCAGTATTTGTAGCTGCTGGCTTTTAAATTTTTTTTTTCAGTACAATCCCGCTTTAATAATAATATTAGAGCCGATCTGCGTTTTTTTTTTTTTTTTTTTTTTTTTTTATGGTGGACACATCAGACATTTTTGGGACGATTGGCAATTATACAGCGATCAGTGCTATAAAAATGCACTGATTACTGTATAAATGTCACTGACAGGGAAGGGGTTAACACTAGGGCGATCAAGAGGTTAATTGTGTTCCCTGACTGTGTTCTAACTGTAGGAGATGACGGCATTTCCTCTGAGAATAGGGATTTGTGTGTTTACAAACACATGTCCCTGTTCTGCCTCTCGTGCCCACTATCGCTTGTGGCCGGCGGTCACGAGCATCTGCACCCCTGCAGTGCAGCGGGCGCACCTGCTATCCTGCTTAAAGGAGCCGACGTACAGCTACGACAGCCCGCGGGATCGTGCAAACCTGCCTCAGTATGACGGCAGCTGGTCGGCAAGTGGTTAATGGAAAATATGAGTCTTCATATATGTAGTAAATTCTAAGTTATTCCACTGGAATTTTTTTAATTGTTTTAAAGAGCAGAGCCATTAAACCTAAGCCTATAAAAAGATTTACAAATACCCCTCGCCCGTTATCGATGCCCTGAAAATATGGGATTCTGTCAAATACTCTGGTAAATTGCTTTCTCCACAACTCCCCATTACGGGCAATTCTTTTTTACTACCGTGTCTTGAATCCTCAACCTCCTTTTCTTGGTGGACCTCACATAAACTTAGTGGTGTACTTTCTCATGGAAATGGGGTCTGTCACCCTGGGTGACCCTACAAAGCTGGTTTTAAGGATCCCTAGTCGTTTTTTTTTTTTTTCCCAGTATGCCAAACTTCGGCACTGGATCACTTCTCCAAGTCAGACTCGCTGACTGCTTTTAAACACACTAGTTACTACACCCTACTTCATATCTAAGCTTATTTCTTTGGTCTATTCCCAGTCAACAGACTACACTGTGTGCACGTTGGTACCAATGACAAAGTCCTAAAGAACAATTTTAGGGACTTGGAAGCTAAATTAAGGAAAGGGACCTCAAAGGTAGTATTCTCAGAAATACTACTGGTGCCTCGAGCCACATCAGAAAGGCAGAGGGAGATTAGGGAAGTAAACAAGTGGCTGAGGAGCTGGTGTAATGAGGGGTTTGGGTTCCTGGAGAACTGGGCTGACTTCTCAGTCAGTCACCAGTTCTATAGAAGGGATGGACTGCACCTAAATGAGGAGGGTGCAGATCTGCTGGGAGTGAAGATGGCCGTAAAGTTAGAGGGGTTTTTAAACGAGGCAATGGGGGGGGGGGGGGGGGTATAGAGGTAGAGATGGTCAGCAATGAACTTATTCCAGGGGAACGATCACTAGTAAACAAACCGGCGTCACGTCCGCTTCTTCTCTCTCCTCCCTGTACAGTGAGAGGGGTAGAGATCAGTGGCAGCAGCGCTGTGGGCACTACACATCCAGCCCACGGCGCTGCTGCCACTGATCTCTATTCCCTCTCCCCTCGCACTATATGCCCAATGGGCTATGTGCCCATTGCAGCCAGCCATCCATGCTCAGCATATCCATGCTCATCCATCCATACTCGGCATACTCATCCATCCATGCTCAGCCATCCATACTCGGCATACTCATCCATCCATATTCGGCATACTCCTCCATTCATACTCATCCATCCATACTCGGCATACTCATCCATCCATGCTCATCCATTCATACTGATCATACTCATCCATCCCTGCTCAGCCATCCATACTCGGCATACTCATCCATCCATCCTCAGCAATACTCATCCATCCATGCTCAGCCACCCCATCCGTATTCCCATCTATACTCAGCCGTACCCAGCCATAGTCGGCCATACTCATTCATGCCCATCCCATCCCCATTCATGCTCATCCATGCCACTACAGTGCCTCACAAAAGTGTAATGGGTAGTCAAATTAGATTTGAAACTTATGCCCCTAGAACACCTGACGGTGCTCCCTGCATGTTTGGGCCTCTGTATGCAGCCACGCTGTGGAAAAGTCTCGCACGTGGTATTGCTGTACTCGGGAGGCATAGGAGAGTGTATTTTGGGGTGTAATTTTTGGTATGTACATGCTATGCATTAGAAACATTGTGTAAAAAAATAAAAAAAATAAATAAAAAAAGTGTTCATTTTCTTTACATGTTTTCCAAAAACTTGTAGAAAAAAATGACATGTTCAAAAGACTCGATATGCCTCATAGATTATACATTGGGTTGTTTTCTTTCCAAAATGAGGTCAATGGCGTTTCCATTGTCCTGGTTCTCCAGGACCTTCAAAAGTGTAAGAGGTAGTCAAATTATATTCGTGTATTTTATGCTCCAAGAACGCCCGATGGTGCTCCCTGCATGTTGGGCCTCTGTATGTGGCCACAGTGTAAAAGTCTCACATGTGGTATTGCCATACTCAGGAGGAGTAGTAGAATGTGTTTTGGGGTGTAATTTGTGCTATGCATATGCTGTGTGTGTGTGAGAAATAACCTGCTAATATAACAATTTTGTGAAGAAAATAAAATCTTGATTTTTGCAAAGAATTGTGGGAAAAATTACAACTTCAAAAGACTCACCATGCCTCGTAAATATCTTGGAATGTCTAGTTTCCAAAAAGGGGTCTTTTGGGGGGTATTTGTACTTTCCTGTCTTGTTAAGCCCCTTTCACACGGGACGGATCCGTATTGATCCGCCCCGTGAATATCTGCTGCTCAGCGGGGATCGCTCAGCTGATCCCCCGCTGAGCCGGCTGATGACAGGGCAGTCCCTGCACACTGTGCAGGGACCGCCCTGTCAGATCTCCGCTCTCCCCTATGGGGGATCGGATGAATACGGACCGTCTGTTCGTGTTCATCCGATCTGCTCCGCAGACGGATGGAAAAATAGGGTTTTCTTCCGTCTGCAGAATCGGACAATAGCGGAGGCGGACGATATCAGGTGTCAGCGGATGCTCATCTGCTGACACCCGCTATCCCATAGGGATACATGTATGTCCGTTTTTCATCCAAAAACAGATGGATGAAAAACGGATATACGGTCTGCATGTGTGAAAGGGGCCTAAGGGTCTCAAGAAATGAGATAGGCCATCGGTACTTCAGGTGTGATCAATTTTCAGAGATTGACACTAAGGGCTCTTTCACACGGACGGTCCGTATGTCCGTTTTTCATCCTTCCGTTTTCGGATGAAAAACGGACATACATGTATCCCTATGGAATAGCGGGTGTCAGTGGATGAGCATCCGCTGACACCCGAACTCGTCCGTGTCTGCTATGCTCCGTTTCTGCAGACGGAGGAAAACCCTATTTTTTCATCCGTCTGCAGAGTGGACCGGATGACGACGGACTCTACGGTCTGTCGTCACCCGATCTCCCATAGGGGAGAGCGGCGCTCTGACAGGTCGGTCCCTGTGCTGTGTGCAGAGACGGACCTGTCATCTTCCTGCTCAGCAGAGATCGCTCCGGCGATCCCTGCTGAGCAAGCGGATATCCACGGGGAAAGAGCCCTAACTTTCACTGAGCCCAAATAATATACACCGATTTGGGTTATTTTTACCAAAGATATGTAGCAGTATAAATTTTGGCCAAAATATAAAGAAAAATTACTAATTTGCAAAATTTTATATCAGACGAATAAAAATGCATTTATTTATTTGTTTATTTTTTACAGAATTTTCGGTCTTTTTTTTTCTTTTTAATAGCGCAAAAAATAAAAAACCCAGTGGTGATTAAATACCACCAAAAGAAAGCTCCTATTTGTGTGAAAAAATACAAATTTCATATAGGTACAGTGTTGCATGACTGAGTAATTGCCATTCAAAATGTGAGAGCGCTGAAAGCTGAAAATTAGTCTGGTTAGGAAGGGGGTTCAAGTGCCCAGTGGTTAAATGTACACGTTTTTCGTCCTAGCTTCTAAAATTACCATAAGACCGGGCATGGGAAAAAAAAGATTTACCCACTTCTCTGAAGTCGAATCCCAAATAGTTGGCTTTTCTTGTGAGCAAACAGCTATCCAGCATCCTCGCTAATAACCACACCGTTTAGCAAAAGCTGGGACCTTTGGATCACAGACAACAGGAAGTACCTAAAGTATTGATCTACCCCTAGGAAGGGAAATTCACTCCTGTAAGTTATTATGGGAAAAAGGTGTCTCCGCTGATGCTTTATCACCAAGGCTTGTTTTCACAACAACCCAAAATTTTCAAAATCCAATTGTCATTAGGACAAAGTGAGGTGAAATCTTCTGAACAGGAGCACAGACAGAAAAAAAAGGTTGCAGGGGTGGAAAACCTTCCCTATGCTATCCAAAAAGCTTAAAAATTTAGTTTTTTTCACTTAAAAAATGTACCTGTTCCGACTTACCGATTCAACTTGGAACAAAGCTACAGACCCCATCTTGTTTGTAACCCGGAGACCACCTGTATGTATTCGTGTGTGTTACTCTGTCAAGTTTTTAGTGTCTGTGTCCCCACTCGGCAGATTCGCCTCGCTTTTTATTTATTTATTTTATTTTTTTGCCTGTTGTCACTGAGGCAGAAAGTTTAGGGAGATCCTTAATTTTACATTTGTCCCTAAAACAAAAGATGAGGGAATATCTTTAATGGGGAACACTTGTGCTGATGAGGGATCCATTTAAAGCGGAAGTAAAGTGCTGCCTTTTTTTTCCTGACATGCAAAGTAAAGGTAATGTGCTGGTATGCATTGCATACCAGCACATTATGTGAAACTTAATGGTGGCCATTCCTTCAGAGCACATATACAGTGCATATACAGTAAATATCTCAAACTGCATGTTTAGGAGATATTTACAGTACCTATAGGTAAGCCTTCTTTTTTATTTTTATTTTTTTTAGGCTTACCCATAGGTACAAATAATAATTTAAAGCGAGACTGTACCTGATTTTTTTTTATTTTATTTTTTTAAAAAGCCAGCAGCTACAAATACTGCAGCTGCTGACTTTTAATAAATGGACACTTGCCTGTCGGCAGCAGAGGCCGATCAATCGCTCGGCTCTCTGCTGCTGCCGGCGCCATTCTCGGTGAGGGAATCAGGAAGTGTCGCCTTTGCGGCTTCACTTCCCGGTTCCCTACTGCGCATGCGCGAGTCGCGCAGCGCAATGAGAATCGTCAGCGCTGTCTGCCGGGACACGTGTGTGGGAGTTTATGCCAGGAAGTGGGTGTAAATACCTGCCTTAGACAGGTATCTGCCCCCCCCCCCCCGAAAGGTGCCAAATGTGACACCGGAGGGGGGAGGGTTCCGAAAAGTGGAAGTTCCACTTTAGGGTGGAATCCCGCTTTAAGTTTACAACCACTTTTTAAGTGAACCCTTTAAAAAAATAAAGTGATACTTCTGTGTGACTTTAGTGTTACTAAAGGCAACATTATTTTACTTAAAAAAAACATGTTATACATGCCTGCTCTGTGCAGTGGTATTGCTCAGAGGGGCCCCGATCTTCCTCCTCCTTGGGACTACCATAGCCAGCCGATGGCTATGGGGAGAAACATAGTCCCGGCGCTCCCAACCTGTGCGTCTACAGAGCCATGCTCCATAGACTTGCACAGCGGGACTTGGGCCCTCCCCCCACTTCCTTTTCACTGCATTTGATTGACAGCAGCAAGAGCCAATGGCTTGTTATTAAAATCAAAAACTCTTGTTAATGCTAGTAACAGGCTGCAACATGTTTAATTTTTCCCATAGATTATTTTTTTATTAAGGTTTCTAAGCTGTGTATGGGGGGGCTTTGTGTTTCAAAGGAGACAGTTTTGCCATAATGCCCCAAATTTGAAGAGTTGGATGGCAAAATACCAGCATTCCTAAAGTGTGAAATAAATGTCTTGGTTATTTGCCATTTATTGTGTGAAATTTAACTGTCCCCTCAAAGTCCTTCTTCCAATTTTTGTAGGTGAAGAATCTTGTAAAGAAAGATGGGTCAGGTGGGCAACTCAATGTTTTTTGTTTCGTCTTCTGAAGATGAAAAGCGAGCACAGCTTTATTCACTTGCCACAGGATCTGTTTGAAGGTCTGCCGCGCTCCTTGTAAGAAAATTAAGGTTGCTGAGCTGGCCACCTTCAGTCCTTTACAGTAATGATGACTGTTCAGGAGGTGGTATGATGATATTTAGAAGAGAGCATTGTCATTGTCCGGGGTCGCTGCCCTCCTTGCAGTCCATCTGTGTTTTCGCTTTCCTTTCTCAGCTTTCGTACATAAATATTCTAGAACTCGGCATTTTCTGAACCTGTTTAATCCAGGTTTTACAGTCTGAATTTTTGTGGCAGTCTTTGTTTTGTCCATATGAAGCTGTTATAGGACCTCCATTGAATATAAAGGACCATATTGAGTAATTGCTTCTGTTGCAGCTAATGTTAAAGTCAAGCGGTTATAAAGGCCGCCGTCTACTTGTAAAATCTTTTCCACTTGTGTACAGCCAGCCATCGCTTCTATGGGTGTCCTTCGTGTTAAATGGCTACTGTACACCGATATGCTGCCTATTTTTTTTATATCCCCAAGAATTTATTATGATCCATGTGTTTAAACAAACCAGGAAGTGCATAAACCTGCTATTGATACCTGTAACCCTGGATCCCACATGTATAATATACAGGACCTAAAGCTGGTCTTAAATGTAGGGAATTTCTGATGAACCAGTCAATATTTGAGCTGTAGGTGGCCCTCTCTGCATCTTCTGGCCAACATCCTTAGAGTTGAAATTAAAGGAGTCAGGCATAATATTGAATGCAGCCACTGCTCAGTCAACAATCCAGATGTGGTCGCTGTTTGGATATTCTGACAGCTGTTGGGGCCGGCTGTCATAATGCAGCAGCTGGCAGGAGAGATTTTCATCCTCGCTATTGAGCACGGGTAAGAGAAATTGAGTGATTTTTCTCTTCGGTTAGTGAGGCTGAACAAGATAATTAATAGTGCATGGTCAGCTGAAAGCGGTATTGAACCCAAAAGCTTTATTATATTGCAGCTTACCATTACTTAGATGTGATGGCTGCAAAAGTTATTTATTTTTATTTTTTTAGGCTTCTATTTTCACCTAGTGATCTGGCTAGTGAGTCGATTTTCAAAAGAACAAGTCCATCTTGCAGATGTATCAGTTACACGGATGAAACCAACCATTCAGCACCGACAGGGGTGCTTACAATGGTCAAATAAATTTACTCATGTAAAAAAACTTTTATCCCAAGGGCACATGCATGGGATCGAGGAAGATGGACGCTTAGCCTCCTCGCTCTGCCCCGATGGAACGTCTCTCCTCAGGCTGATACGGGACCACCTGCTCTCAACACAGCTGAAACAACTCTTGAGACGACGGATACCACCAGGGTCCCGGTGGGTGTGCATTGATCGCCCCGGAAACTGGCAGCGCTACTGCTCCCATCAGAAAACTTTCCCCACTCCAGGAAAGGGGAAAGGTAAGGGCAAATTGGCGCCCGAGCCTCCGGAGCCAGATGACTCCACTCGGCTCTGAGGACAGCCTGCACCAGTTCCCTTTTCCCTTAGGGTTAGGCTCAGTGTGCCCCCTACCCCTGCAATATACCACTGCGCCAGGGGCAGCCGCCCCTCCTGCCCACCCCTTGTCCCGGCCCTGCTGAGGACAGCCTGCACCAGTTCCCTTTTGATCTAGTCAGCACTCTGACCATACACTCTGATGCCATGCTTAATAAATTCTGCTCCTTAGTGCGGGATAAAATCAACGCAGCCTCCCGCAAGCTCTCTGCTGACCTAGTTAAGGATCTTAAAGAGCTAGGCCACCACACTAATCAATTGGAGCAACGCATGGACCTGGCTACAACAGTGCTGAAGGGGCATGAGGAGGAGATTGATAAATTGAATTCTGAACTTGAGAGTCTGCAGGGTAAGCTAAAGGATGCAGAGAACAGAGCCTGCAGAGATCACCTCCGCCTCTGTAGAATCCCTGAAACCACCACTGATCTGCAAACCCAGAGGATTGGGTACAAATGGGGGTTCCCCTTTAAGCTCTCGTTCTCTCATAAAGGCTGCCAATTCTACACTTCCTACCTACCTACCTGACCTGCGGCGGCACTTTCAGGAACTGTAGTTCGATCAACCCCCCCTCAAAAGAAGATGCCATCTTCATCCTCCCCTCCAAGATCTTTGCAGGTCGTCTCAGATGTCTCAACAGGGCTCTCAAGCTCTTCGCTCTCTCAAAGCTTAATACTTCCAGGATGTGCCCAAAGGCTGACAGAGTTGGCAAGGTTCACCTGGGATGTCCTAGATGCCATTGCTGCTCCCTATACCTTGAGCCTGATACTCCAATCAGCATGATGACTCTCTCCATCCATTGTGGACTATGATCCACATTGGTACTGACCTCATTCAACTGGGGCCCAGATGACTTGGGCACTTCAGTTTGTGCCTCTCATGTACTCTGTCACTCACTGGATCCTTTTACTTTATTCCCTGAAGGTCCTTAACCCTGGAATGCCCCAATTGAGTGATGGCAGTGCTGGGATCTGGAAAACTGGAACGCTAAGACCCTTTTCACACCGAGGGCGCTTTGCAGGCGATATAGCGTTAGAAATAGCGCCTGCAATCCTCCCTCAAACTGCTGCTCCATTGTCTGCAGTGTGAAAGCCCGAGGGCTTTCACACTGCAGCAGTGCGCTGGCAGGACGTCAGTAAAACTCCTGCCAGCAGCTTCTTTGAAGCGGTGAAGGAGCGGTGTGTTCACCGCTGCTCCCCATTGAAATCAATGGGGCAGCACTGTAATACCGCTGGCAAAACCCCGCTATTGCCGGCGGTTTTAACCCTTTCTTTGCCGCTATCGGGGGTAAAAGCGCCCCGCTAGCGGGCGAAATGCGCCCCAAATCTGACGGTAAAACGCTGCTAAAAATAGCGGCGTTTTACCGCCGACGATATGGGAAAGGGGTCTAATTGTGATACTTAAGCTTCGGAGGATTATAACCTTCACCCTCCCTTTTTTTTTATTTTTTTTGTTGTTAAATCCTTAAACGTTTTCCCTGGTGAGGGCATTCTGATGCTCAATTGAAGGGGGGATTCTTATGATGGATGGGGATATCCCCATCTGGTTTTTGGGAATCCTCGCCCATAGTGGGCTGAAGGTTGCGACCCTCTACTTTTAAGTTGAGGTTCGGCAGACCCGGGCTTCAGAGTTCAATGCTGCATTTGACTCATAGTATCCCTCTGTGATATGATGACCTATATCTAATCTGGTTGTCAATGCAGGTTTACTTGCTGTTTGTTGGTTTCCGCATCTGTCCCCCCCCCCCACCCCGTACGTGGGTGCCCCTGGGCATTGGTGACCAGCTTCAAGCAAAACAGTTATATCTTGGTTGTGAGGTTCTTCCTCCTTTTTTAGTTTATGCATTTAAATGTTCTTTTAATGTGTTATGTGCCTTATTTTCCTTTTATATGTACTGATGATGATTCTACTATAGAAAAATGCTCCGTCGGGCCACTGCTCCCCTAGTTGTGCCGGAACTTAGTCTGGGCAATAGTCCTAACCAATCTCCGACCTAGAGAGATGGTAGACTCTCTACCAAACTTTTACTATCCCTTCTAGACCCTTTTGAAGAAAGGGGAATAAGGACTGTGATGACCACTCTACCACCTCCATCCCTAAAATGCACGAAAAAAGGAGAGATCGCCCTGGGACTTTGAGTGAGGTGGGAAAGATTAGGCATACGTTCACAAAGAAATGTAATAAAGTCAATTTATTAATCACATACTGCTGTATAACCAGTTTTTGAACAGCAATAATTGTGCGTTACCCGGCATAGTGGCCAAGTTAACAGCAGAGGTAAAAATAAATAACAATTCGCTACATTTCATATACATTCATAGAATGATTGATTAAATTCATCATGAATAACTGAATCAGTTGATACATATACATAGTATGAGGTAGAAGGTTGTACATATATAAATGAAACAATATGTGAGCCAGGATGCACGCAACAAAAATACCCAGCAATATAAACATACAAGGAGCATTGGTGGTGCCCCAACAGGAAATACCCAGAAGTATGAATATATAAAGGGCATCGGTGGTGCCTTACGC
The DNA here is from genome assembly GCA_028564925.1 of Lithobates sylvaticus. Taxonomy (NCBI): domain Eukaryota; kingdom Metazoa; phylum Chordata; class Amphibia; order Anura; family Ranidae; genus Lithobates; species Lithobates sylvaticus. The sequence goes on along the minus strand of CM053034.1, from coordinate 173,052,681 downwards.
GTTTCGCAAGTCTCTGCTCGCTCTTCAGGGGTAGATGCATATTTTGTTTTGTCTGAAACAAGAGATAATAAAATAAGTGGGTATATGTTGGTGAATGGAGTCATGAGGGAGGCTAGTGATTGGCAGGAGAGGGTAACAAAAAGGAGACCTCTAGACACTTTTGGATCTCTTTCGGGTTTTCGTGTCAACCCCTCCAAATCTAAAGCTCTCTCGGTCAAATTCTCTCTTCTCCTCCAGTTTTGACAGATTTTAAAACAGCCTTCCCCTTTTTAGTAGTATTCTTCTTTGCCTTACCTGGGAATCTGCTTTACCTCAACATGTGCAGGATTGTACCAGGCCAATTTCCAATCCTTATTTAAAAGATTGTCTGACATGCTGTCCTCCTGGTCCCATTTACCATTGTCTTGGTTTGGCAGGATAACTGCAATTCGCATTTCTTATCTCCCAAAACTGCTTTATTTCTTTTGGGTCTTGCCTGTTTTAGTCCTTTCACATATTTTACGTATACACCAAGGCAAGCTTTTGCAATTTTTTTTTTTTTTTTTTTATATGGGGTTCTACCCGTCCTCGAATCAAGCAGGTTTTGTACACTCGACGGATCAATGGCGGCCTTTCGGTCCCTAACTTACAGGCCTACTACGCTGCAGCAAGCATTGCTCTGCTTTCCCATCTTCATGAAATGTATCAGTTGCCACAATTGACCTTGATTCTGACCCCCATACCTGTTTCGTCTTTACCCTGGCTCCCTCCTGTTCATCGCACGGCTGTAATAGGACTGTGTCTAGCCCACTCTCTACGACTATGGGACTCTGACAAATATTCTGCGGGTTTGATTTCCCCTCATCTCCCACTTTTATGACTTCTCCATTGCCTATTGTTTCCTCCAGGTTGTGAAAACCCAGTCCGATTTGCATGGTGGACCACGAATGGGTTCAGACATCCACTCCCTGTTCACTCCTACTAGGATATTGACGTTTGATGCCTTCCACTCTTCTCATGATATCCCCTTATAAGAAAACTATAGCTACCTACAACTTAGGCATTTTCTCCAACAACTCATTAAATCCCACCCTACCCATACTCTGACTCCCTTTGAGTATATGTAGAGCTAGACCCAATTCTCCGGGCCTGATATCTCTGATTTACTCATCTATCATTTCTGCAAGAAACCCCCCGCTTAGATCCTATCATCTCCAATGGGAAAGATAACTGGGGTGGCAGCTTAACCCAGAGGACTGGCAGATTATGACCATAGCCATTTCCAAATGTTCTTGTATTGTATAGGTGGTATTACACATCGGCTAGATTGGCCTGCTTTATCCCAACTTCTGTTTTTGGGGATATTCACAAGGCTCCATGGCACATGTTTGGCCATGCCTCAGGGCGTGCAGGATATGAGTCGGGGTCTACGCCCGTCGTAATTTATTTCATGTTAGCCTTAAAAGGACCCCTATGAAGCCCTTCTAGGCAAACCTATTGTGGAATTGCTATGTCCGGAATGGCAGCTGGCACAACATTTGCAACATTCTGCAACTAAATTGACTAGTGCTAAGGCATGGAAAACCCCAATGCTCAGTTTTGAGGCAGTCAAGAATTGTATGAACGATGCCATGGTGAATGAGAAATTGATGGCCATTTTGTCAGACACGCATGACAAGTTTCTTAGTTTGGCAGCCATGGATTACACATACTCAGCCTTCCCAGTTTTGACAGTACGCTCCTTTCGATTTAAGGGACGCATCGGACCCCTGCCGTGAGTCGCTCCGCACAGCAGTGTGAACCCAGCCTTAGAGTTTTAAATTAAAGCGGAGTTCCACTCAAGTTTTGCTTAGCCGCAGGGCTCGACAAATCCCAAGCGCCATGTCGCCGTTGCGACTAGAAATTGTGCCCTGGCACCTGGGTTTTTGACGGGTGCCTCTGCTACAGGGTGTGCTGTGGGGTCTTGGGTGGGAAAGCGGAGGCCCTCCAGACACAGAGCACTGTCTGGTAGTCGGGATGGAGCAGAAAGAGCGCTCGGCAGCCGCTGACATCCTCCTCCCTTCTCCACACACTGTGTTGGCAGAGCAGCGCCAGTGTGTGAAACTGTATGGAGAGAGGAGCTGCCAATATTGAGGTTGGATGTCAGGGGTGGGCAACACCAGCCAATGGGATGGGATCTGGGCAGGCCGCTATGTGCATGTGGCCCCGCCCCTTAAGCAGCCCAATCATTGGCTGGATAGCTACTGGGTCCGGCCCACTTCGGGCCCCGCCCACCTCTGACATCACGCTGAATTTGTCAGCTCCTCTCGCTCCATAGTTTCACACACCAGGGCGCTGCAGAGAGCATTCAGTTTCACAGTTACACTATCGGCTGTGGTGCCAATTGGGGCCGCCTGTCAGTGCCACCTGTCAGTGCTGCCCATCAGTACGGCCTGTCAGTTCCCATCAGTGGCACCTCAGTGCTGCCTATTGGTGCCAATCAGTTCCAATCTCAATCTCGCACCATCAGTGCTCATCAGTGCCACCTCATCAGTGCCTATTAGTGCAGTCTATCAGAGCACATCAGTGAAGGAGAAAAAAAATATATATTTGCAAAAACTTATAACAAAACAAAAGTTTTTTTATTTTTTTATATTATTCTTTTTTCGCTTGGCATCAGGCATAAGCAGTTCTTATTGACCGATGCCCCAGACATGCAGTTCTGGGTGGAGGGTTTAAATAACTGGCTCCTAACTTTTTCAGCTGGTTCCTAGATTCTAAGCAAACTTGTCAAGCCCTGGCTTATCCGTGTTGTAAAGAAGAAAAAAAACAAAAAAATAACGGTCTTAGATTATTTCCCTTCCTTCAGAGAGATCTCCTCTCACTAAGGCCCTGTTCACAAGTGAGCGTGGTGTGGAGCATTTCTGTGCATATGGCAGCCCAAACACCCCAAAGAAGCTCAAACTTTTTTTTGGAGCTGAGCGTGCGGTGTGTGGTTTTATTTTTTTTCCCCCACTGCATTTTGATGCGCTTGTAGCTGGTTTGCCATGCGGCAAAATGTGCATGTGTTTCCCCTCTTCTTCTTTTTTTTTTTTTTTATTTTTTTTTTTTTTAAATCACATTTTGTTGCTTTGCAGCATGTAATGAAGACAATTTTTGTTTTATCCAACTGTATTTACTCATAACATAACATCCAAGTGAAAGTTTTAATACCAACATGTCAGGAAAAAAGTTGGCGTTGGAAAAAGGATCCCCCCCCCCCCCCCCCTCTTAAAAATGTATTTTTAAACTCTATCAGGTGTAGCTAATCACCTTCCCGATGGCACACAAAGCCATTTGACTTTCATCTGTGCTCATTTTGATAAGTTCAGCATGAACAGAGCTTCCAGGAGAATTTCAAAGTTGTGGACAGGCACATATCCGGAGAGGGATACCAAAAAATTACAAAGGCTTTATCCATGCTTGGAAGCACTGTGAAGTCTAAAGTGGTTGTATACCCTTTTATTTACATTTTTGCCTACAGGTAAGCCTATAATAAGCTTACCTGTAGGTAAAATGAATATCTCCTAAACCTACAGGGTTTAGGAGATATTCACTTTGTAGGCAGCTGCTGACATCAGCGGCGCATGCGATGTGAAGGTCCAGCGGACGCTGCTGGACCTTACCGGAAAGAAGACTCATGCGTGGGACTGACGTCATTTCGGCTCTGGCCACTCGCAGCGCCAGAGCCGCGAACCTGCAAGAAACTCTGAGGGGAAAATGTCCGCTCCCCCGTGATCAAATGCAGTGCATACTAGCTTATTATGCCTTTTTTATTTTTTTACAGGATTTATTTTTTGTGTGGGTATACAACCGCTTTAAGAAGTGGAAGGTATTTGGTATAGCACAGACCCTCCTTGAATCAGCACATCAATCCAAACTGGATGAAAGAGCGAGGAGGAAACTTGTCAGAGGCTACTAAGACCTACAACTCTGAAGCAGTTGCAGGAATGTGGTCATTGTGTGCATGTGACAATATCAAATGCTCCACAAATGTGGCTTGTATGGGAGGGTTGCAAGAAAAGCCACATGAGTCACGACTGAGCTTTGCCAAAACACACCTTGAATATATTTGCAAAAACTTATAACAAAACAAAAGACTAAAATGTAATTCTTTGGCCTCAACACCAAACTGTCTGGTGGAAATCCAATACAGCTCACCATCGAAATAGCACCTATCCTACAGTAAAGCATGGTGGTGGCAATATTTTGTTATGGGGGTGTTTCTCTGCAGCAGGGACTGGATCACTTGTCAGGATAGAAGGGAAAAGGGGTGGGGCAAAATGCCATCAAATTCTTGAGGAAAATCTGCTGCCCTCTGCCAGAAAGTTGTCATTCAGAAGGTGGTTTACCTTCCAACATGACAATGACCCAAAGAACACAGCAAAAATGACCACATGGTTTAAGGCATGGGTAGGCAGCCTTAAAGAGGTTGAGATCTACCTGGTTGTAAACCCTCATGTGTGTTTTTTTTGTTTTTTCATTTCACCTTAATGCATCCTATGCATTTAAGGTGAAAATCTTCTTCTGTCACTGACATCGTTTTTACTCACCTGAGCCCCATAATTCCTACTCCGTAGACATGCTCTTCCCCTCTGCCCGTTGACCCCTGAAGTTGAGATTATGGGGGCCACTCTGCCAAACGAACTGCACAGTGGAGGTAAGTATGATATTTTAAAAAAAAAAAAAAGAAACTTTACAATCACTTTAATTATCACCGGGCACAAATTTAATTGAACTTGAGCATTTCTGCAAAGAGTGGGCTAATATTGCAAAGCCTAGATGTGCAAAGCTGGTAGAGACATTTCCTAACAGACTAAAGGCTGGAATTAATGCAAAAGGTGGTTCAACAAAATAACACATGGGGGGATCCATTTTCTGACTTGGTGGTTCGGTTTTACACTTTTTTTTTATTTTATTATCTTTCGCTTGGATGTCACAAGTTGCAGTAAATACAGCTGGATAGAACAAAAAACTGTCTTCATTTCAGGCTTCAAAATAAAAATGTGAATTATTTATTTTATTTTTTTTATATCCACTGTAAATTGATCAGCCTGTTGTGAACATCATGCAGTAACAAGTCAGAAATAAGTCAGAAATAATTTTACTGCATGGATCATGCTACTTTTGTTGACATCTGGTTGCCCTGGGTTACTGCATGTTATTTCTCTCTCTATAGTTTTATAAAGACCTTTTATGAACTGCAGCCTTGCTTCCCATTTCCCACAGCATTGTTGAACACCCGCAGATGTCAAAGCCTTGCATCGATTTCTTAATTTTATTATGTTCCCTCTTGTAATCCGAGATTACCCTCCGAACAATGGTGATTTTTTTTCATTTCCCGACTTGATGACTTCATTTTTTTTTTTCCCCATCTCTTTATTTGACCAACTGCATGGGAGTAAAAGGCCTGGACCAGCCACAACGGAATTCTCTAAGGAGCTGTCAACGAGAGATGTAATGGGGGATTTATAAAGCCAGGGGCTAATTTATGTGGATCTATTTTATTTTGCCTAGAAAGGGCAGGCTCCTTTGCGTCTACATGGCATATTGTAAGCCCGCAGAAAACCAGGAGGCTGCATATGGGAGTCCCTTGATATCATTCACTTGCTGTGTAATCTTATTATGCAAAGTTCTAATCTTCATCTAGAGTGAATGCCTCCGGGTCACAATATAGTCATATCAAGGTTTTGGAGGTCATGTTTTGTGATCCTCGGCTTAGTCTTTTAAGTAGGTCTGGGATTTAAAGGGTTTTCCCCTGACAGCGTTGGAGATAGACAAGCAAGAAAGAGCCTGCTGCCTCCTTCGTTTTTTGTTTTTTTTGGAAGAGGGGACCTACATGAGGTCCCTGGCAGGATTAAAGTTGATTTGTAGCCGTAGGATTTCTTAACAGATGTATTATTGGACAGGGAATAGGGGGCCCACCAGCACAGCGGAATTGGAAGGCGATTGGCATTCTCGGCAAGCCGGCTAGCTGCTAAAACAGCAGCTGCATGCGGATTTGACTTCATTTAGGTGAAGCTCCTTCCAGTCACTCGGAAGGGATGGGATGAAAAGGAACGTCGCTGATAATTTTGATGTCTGCAAGATTTACTACGGGTGTAATGGGATTATCTGTAACACCTTCAACGCAGGGGGGAGGGGAAAAAAATCACTCACCTAGCGCTTTAACTGGCAGTAACGGCAAAATTATCCCTTCCCAGCTTCCGGATTCCATTCACGAACCTCGGAGCAGCGGATGCCCCCCGCGTACTGTGATTAATTTTTATAAATGTAATAAAGAAAATCATGTGACACAAGGCACAAAATATTCATAAGAGAATATGGTCCATGTCTGGGCCCACGGCATGGAATGCCAGAACTTGTTTAACTTCCTGCTGCATACTGCTAGACGCAGGTTGTAAATTTTCTTTTTAAGTTCTACACCGCTGCTTGCCATTTTCTGTTCCTGTATACAGAATACATTATTTGTTTAACCTGCAGTTGCCATGCTGCTAAATATGTGATCTGTTATGACACCAGCAATTTGATAGCTGGGCAGTTTGGTTGAGAGTAGAAGTACTTGTGACTGTTATAATTCACAGCATGAATGATCACTGCTAAAGTTACTAGCGAGCTTGTGTTGGCGCTCTCTCCACCCAACTCTTAGGCCATTAAATAGCTGGTGTCAGAACTGACATGGTGTGCAGCCCTATGGCAGCAGCGGATCAACTGTCAGGGTTTTATTAGTCATCGTTCCTGTAGTCAAGACATTGAAATTCTTATTTTGAGAAGTAATTGAGTAATGGTCGTCCAGTTCTCACTGTAACAGTAGGTGATGGGAAATCTCCTCCCAGTGGGAGTAGTTGTGAAAGGTGGGTGTCCACCCTCAAATTGGGCAGATTCTTTCACTTTTTGACGCATTTAGCTCTCCAGTGGGAGGTGGGGGGCTCTTCTTTTTTTTATTTTCTTTTTTTTATATACACTGTTCTGTCTCCTAAGGGCCAGGGGACATGTGGTACATTGGTCCCATGTTGCTAAGTGCTTTCTAAGTTAAGGTATAACCTGCCCCCCCCCCCCCTCTCCTGCCATTGCTGATCCGAGAACAGCTAGGATGGAGATGACTCCTTTAATATTGCCAGCTTATCATGGTTGTGCCATTTTCCACGGATGGGCAAAGGCACGATGAATGCAGAGGGAGGATGGTGTGCCAGCCTCTGCGTTCCTCTTGCCGTTGCCTGTCTGTGCAAAGTGCTCAGAGCTGAGACGAGCTGCAGTTACGAATTGCCCATCTCCTTCCCAGCTGTTCTTGGATCAGCTGAGGGAGGCAGGTCAGACCTCATAACTAGACTTGGAAAGCATCTAGCAACATGGGACAAAAGCTACATGTCCCCTGTCCCTTTAGGATACAGAACGGTAAAAAAAATGTACCTTCTTTAAAACCCATCTACAGGAAAAGTAAAACGTCTTTGTAGGGTTAGGAGTCCTGTGTTGGTGCTGGAGGCATCTGACTGTACAGGGACAGGTCTTGCAGTGAGGAGGATTAAGCAAGTAAAATTAGCTTTTTCAGGCTCTCGAGGCTCGGAGTTGAGAAACCTTGACCTAAAGTACCCCCAACAGGTCATGTTTTCAGGATTTCCCTCAAATGAAACAGCTGTGGTAATTACAAAGGCAGTGAAACTGATCAAATTACCTGTGCAAAATAATGGACAGGCTTAAAACATTACCTGTTTGGGGGTACTTGAGGACTGGAGTTGAGAAACATTGCTCTAGAGCAGTGGTTCTCAACTCCTGTCCTCAGGACCCACTAACAGGCCAGGTTTGCAAGATAACTAAAATACATCACAGGTGATATCATTTGCTGCTCCAGTGATTGACTTACTCTAGTCTGCATCTCCCCAAGGTAATACTTAAAATCTGGCCTGTTAGTGGGTCCTGAGGACAGGAGTTGAGAACCACTGCTCTAGGTGTAAACTAGCATTTAACCCTTGTAGTGTAGGGTTGCCTGCACCTGTGGAAAAATCGACACGTGACTCAAACTCCACAATTTACTGTGATTTCCATTCATTTCTGTTGGAAGCTGTGTTTTTGGTGCATTTTTTTTTTTTCATGCTTTCATTTGCATGCAAGATGCAGCATGCAGGACTTTTCAAAACGCACCACAGCGCAGTGGTGTGAAAAGTCCCATAAGATTTAAAGGGATACGTTTTTCCTGCGTTTTTACCTTGGAAGAAAAAGATCAGTGTGAAAGGGGCCTAGATGTGTTCATTTTATCGCTTTTGAATGTATGTAACATTTTGCCACAGCTAACATGAAATGTTCACAGATGAAGGTGATATATATTTGACAAAAATATCAATAAATGTAATGGTGTGCTATGGAAAAAGTAAATACAACCTTAGTATTAGAAGCTGATATTGCCCACTGTAGCAGAAAATAACTTGTATATGACACCAGATATGTGATTAAGAAATGCACATGTTTTATATCTGCTGTCCTGTCTGTTCTGTATTTGATGTCTATGGCTCTAAGGTGATATAAATGACAAACTCCTTGGACATTTGTGAGTGCATTTTAACTGTTTGCTTTTTTTACAAAAAGAAAAAAGGAATTCAAAGAAAACCCGTGGTCAGTTTTTAAAGGCACAACAAACACTGGGAGTACAAAATGTTTTTAACATTTTATTGAAAAATGTTAAAATAATTTTTTGTACTCCCAGTGTTTGTGTCCAATGAGTTTGTCATTTATATCACCTTGGAGCCATAGACCTGAAAGAAATAGAAATATAAAAATCCCATATACAGATAAGAATCGATATATGATGTGAGCCCTAATGAGTCTACGCGTTTCGTTGTACACTTCTTCGGGACACATTTGGGGTTCAGTAGTACTGAACTACCAGTGTTTGTTGTGCCTTTAAAGTCTAACCACAGGTTTTCTTTGAATTCCCTTTTTTTTTCTTTTTCCCGTTTTGTTCCCAACATTCGCGGATGAGGCAATGTGAGTGCTTTTTTCTGTTTATTCATTGCTATTTTTACAATCAACTGTGCTACACGCATGGTTGCTGTTAAGCACTGAGGGGTTTTTGTGTGTGTGTGTGTGTGTGTGGGTGTGTGTGTGTGTGTGTGTGTGTGTTTTTTATATTTAGTTTTCTGTTTACTGTTATCACCGAAAGTGAAAGCGTTACAAATTTTGGGCTGTCCCCAAAACCGTAATGGAGGGGGAAATCTTCCAATGGGAACTGCGATTCTGGTGACAACCAGAGATTTGCTCTCTTCCTGTTTTGGCTATGGGACGGGAAATGAAGGGCAATCTACCAAGTGGGACACGAATGGTAAAAAAAAAAACTTACTGGTTCTAACTCACCTTTAGGCCCCTTTCACACGAGGCGGACTCCGCTTGCACGGAGCCCGCCTCTGTCCGCCGGCTCAGCGGGAGATCTGTCCGTTGATCTCCGCTGAGCGGCGGATGACAAGTCCCTCTCTGCTCACTGAGCGGGGAGGGGCTTGCGAGCGCCGCTGATCTCTATGGAGAGATCGGATGAAAACGGACAGTGTGTCCGTTTTCACCCGATCTCACCCGATCTCACCCGATCCGACGGATCTGGACGTGTGGCCATACGTCTGGATTTGGCGGATCGGACCGGATCGGATGTCAGCGGACATGTCTCCGCTGACATCCGACGCTCCATAGAGTAACATGGAGCGACCGTTCAGATCCGCCGTCAAAACTGACAGGCGGATCTGAACGGGCCTTTCGTGTGAAAGGGGCCTTACTCTATACAAAATGGGGGGAACGTTTTTTGCATTTAGTTGCACTTTTAAAATAAAATGTGCTAACAGAAAGGGACCTTGTGTATATTTCACTATTTTTTTTTTTTTTTATATAAACAGGTGGACAGTTCAGGACCGCTCTGGTAGAAGTACTGGGACTATGTTTAGAAGAGTTGTTGGAAAGACGCTGGGCTTACTGGGGTATGCCATCCAGTATGGCTGTATAGCGCACTGTACATTTGAGTACATTGGAGAAGTAGTCATAGTAAGTATTTTATATTTAGATTTTGCATAAGTGTGGGTTTCATATGCTGTATACCTCTGTGGCATGGGAAAGCAGTTTCTAATTCTTTATTTTATTTTGGTGTAGGCAAAAAAATAAAAATGCCCCATTTTTCGCTCCATAAGACGAGGTTTTGGAGGAAAACAAAAAATATTCTGAAACAAATGGTGTAATAAAATGATTTACTAGTGCCCATAAAATGCAGCCTGACCAGTCCCATAAATGCAGCCTGACAGACACAGGAGCCCGAGCGGCCGCACTCCATTGGGTGACAGCCGGGAGATCGGGATGTCTGTCCTTCACTCTCCTGCCGGTACTCTAAAATAGGGGGGGGGGGGAGCGTGACGTGGGTGGCGTACCGCACGGCTACACTGATGTCAAAGTGACAGCTAGTATGGGGAACTTCCCCCCTTTACCTGTGACAGCAGTATGGGGAGATCGGGCAGTGGCTGCAGCATTGGGAACAAGTTGCATGTTCCACCCTAAAAAAAAAAAACTGGTGGAACATGTTACCAAAAGTGAACTTCTCCTTTAACATAAGAGAGGACAACTTTGAAGCCTATCCTGTTGACCTTCCAACAGTTAATTGGCTGGGTGTCAAGCGTGTTCCTGGATTTGGCACAACATCGACCTGAAAATAGGGATATGGAGGGGTTCACTTACACACTTGCTGCATACTTGTTCCAGGTCAGTGGTTTAAAAATGTGGTGATGCCAGACACAGCCAGGCAACTAGTATTCCCAGAATGACAGGTGTGATGAAACCTCTACTATAACATGAATGCTCCTTGTTCTTATTTTTCTATGAATTTTCCTCATCTAGTGTTCAGGACCCTCTATGGAACCAACCATACAGAATTATGATATTCTGATATGTGAAAACTTAAGCCGACACCTATTTTCAATTCATAGGTAAGTGATTTTTATTTGTATTTCATGGAATGGGCTATGAACTGGACTTGGCTTTTTAGGCCTCATACACACGGATGTGTTAAACGAGCTGTAAAGCTAGTACCGATGCCAGGAAAAAGCGGCGTTAAAATTTTTTTTTTTATCCACGTTTTTGCATTAATGTCAATGCGCGTTTAGCCGCATTTCTCTGCCTCTATTCAAAATCAATGGTTCCGCATGGGAGCCCATTGATTTGAATATAAGTCGCACCAGAAGTCGGATAAAAATGATCCGACTTGCTGTGCAACTTGTGTTCTGAGAATCTTGATAGGGAACCCCGCCAAAATGTAAATTTTTTTTTTTTTTTTTTTTTTTTTTTTTTTTTTCTCTTGAGGTTCCCCCCCAAGACGATACCAGACCCTTAGGTCTGGTATGGACCCTAAGAGGAACCCCCACGCCAAAATTGTGTGGGGGTGTCCCGTCCCCCCTCAAGATCCATACCAGACCCTTACTCCGAGCACGCAGGTCAGGGAAAAGTGTCCAAAAATAAACACGCTACATTTTATTAAGGCGACTCTGGCTCTTCTCCCTCCTCTAGCAATGTCTTCTCGCTCTTTTGCCGGGTCTTCTCGCTCTTTTGCCGGGTCTTCTCGCTCTTTTGCCGGGTCTTCTCTCACTGCTCTTCTTCCGATGTTGACTCAACGCGATCTCCCAGTGTAATGCTGGGTTCGCCGTGTGTAATGACTTTTATTGGGGACGGGGCCACCCGATGCCAGTATAAGTTATTGCACATGGTGGACCCAGCATTACATCGGGAGATCGCGTTGAGTCAACTTCGGAAGAACAGAGGGAAAAGACCCACTCCCTTTTTTTGGAGTGAATGGGTAGGGGTACAATGTGCCCCATACTCATTCTCATAGGGTGAGGGGGCCAGGATCTGGTGGCCCCCTTGTTAAAGGTGGCTTCCAGATTCTGATAAGCCCCTGGTAGATCCCGACAACCACCGGGCAAGGGTTGTCGGGGAAGAGCCCCTTGTCGTCATCAACATGGGGACCAAGGTGCTTTGGGGTGGGGGGCGCAGAGCCCCACACTTTTTTTTTTTTTTTTTTTTTTAAACATTTTGGCGGGGTTCCCCTTCAAGATTCTCGGCACACAAGCCGCATCATCTAGATCCAACTTCTGGTACGACTTCTATTCAAATCAATGGGCTCCCATAGGGAACCATTGATTTTTAATAGAGGCAGAGAAACTCCGGACAAGTCTTAACGCTGTGTATACACTGCATATTTTATTTTTTTTTTTGAGCTTAAAAACGCCAATGCCGGTTGCAGCTCAAAAATGCCATGGTGTGTGACGTATAACATGGGGTGGCATTTTTAAGCTGCAAAAAAGCTCAAACGCCGCTGTAAAAACGTCACTGTGTGAGGCCTTAAAGTGTTAAGGACAGGGCCCTACTAAAAGACTTTGAGAGGGGTCCTGTCATGGGTAAGGCAAGAAGACCCAAGGTGCATACTTTTAGAAATTCATGAGATCCCTGATAACGTGGGGAACTCCTGCTGCTGAAGGCTGGTCTGCCTTTTTCTTTTCACCAGTGGGACTTCTATATTTCTGATGGGCCAATAGGCAAGTGTGGAAGTGAGTGAACTACCCTTAGACTTGCTGAAAGTCAAACTCCAGGAAAAGTAAAAATGCTCCCTTGCAGTGGGCATGTGATTGCACTCTAAGGGCTAATTCCTTGTTTGTCTGAGATTTGGCCAGCAACATATTAGGTCTGGGGGTGGGGGGGGGGGGCAGTGTTGTAGGCACAAGGAGATTATCAGACATGTTGTTAATTACTATGTATCTTGCAGCAAGCATAAGGCTGTACATGTCTTGTATCACAATTTTCCTTCTGTGGTTTTTTTTTTTTTTTTTTTTTCAGTGCATAGCAATGAATATTTGTCTTTTTGCATAATGTAAATGTTACTCCTTCTTGTATGATTTGGTGGTGTTCCTAAATTCAGCACCGTATGAGTCCTCTGCACCATTTCTGCCCCACATCTCCGAACCAGTTCCGCCCCCCCCCCCCCCCCCCCTCCCCTTCCATAATCTTCGTCTGTCACAGGCAGCTGGCACTCCGTCCCCTGCTACAAGTCTGGGGGAGTTCAGTCCCCACTGAGCTGACATAGCTACCGCTGGCTCTATCTCCCTTTGCTTACTGCTTCAGTGGAGCATTGCAAGGCTTGCTCCAGCTTTGGCATTTAATCACAATGCCAGGTGCTGATTTTGTATTAAAACTACTTCCATCCCATATAGATCATAAGCTTGCATTGGATTTTGCCTTTTTTAACATTTGTGTTTTTTTTTTTTTTTCCTTTTTGGAGCAAATCCATATTGCATTTTTGCCTGTGCAGCATTCTTATCATTTTTTTTTTTTTGTAGGGGCGATATTATAGTAGCTAAAAGTCCCAACAAGCCGCGCATTAACATCTGCAAGAGGGTAATTGGATTGGAAGGTGATAAAGTCTGTACCAGCGGCCCATCAGACCTCATCAAGAGGCACACGTATGTAAGTATTGTGCACTCTTTAGATCTGTCAGACGACTTGTTCGGTTTTACTAACATTTTTAAAGAGAAACTAAATTGTATTTTTTAAAAAGTCAAAAGCTCTGCCGCCGCAAGATGCCCATTTATTACTTTGCTGGAAAAGATTGTGTCCCTCTCTGATATAGTTGCTGAGACATGCTTTACCTTGACCTCCATGACTAAGCCCTGACACCCCACTGTCCAGTTAGACTTTGCTGGTAAAGGGAATCTAGTATGGGTCTGGTATGAACCCCGAACCAAATTTGGAAAAAAAAATGTGTGAAGTCCCCTAAAATCCATACCAGGCCCTTCGGGTCTGATATGAAAATTAAGGGGAACATTGCGCCAAATAAAATTAAAAAAAAACGGCGTAGGGGTCCCCCTCAAAATCCATACCAGACCCTTATCTGAGCACGCAACCTGGCAGGCCGCAGGAAAAGAGGGGGGGCCCCCCCTCCTGAACCGTACCAGGCCACATGCTCTCAACATGGAGAGGGGGCTTTGGGGTAGCCCCCCAAAGCACCTTGTCCCCATGTTGATGGGGACAAGGGCCTCATCCCCACAACCCATGCCCGGTGGTTGTGGGGGTATGCGGGCGGGGGGCTTATCGGAATCTGGAAGCCCCCTTGAACAAGGGGACCCCCCCAGATCACGCCCCTCGTGTGAATTGGTAATGGGGTACAAATGTACCCCTACCATTTCACAAAGTGTCAAAATGGTAAAAAAGACAATAGCCGGCTTTTGACAATTCCTTTATTAATAATGTCTTCTTCTTTCCCCCGCTTCTTCCTCCATATTCTTCTGGTCTTCCTTTCGGTTTTCTTCTTCCCCCGCTTATTCCTGCTTCTTCCTCCATCTACTTCTTCCTCCGCTAATTCCTGCTTCTTCCTCCCCGCTTCGTCCTCCAGACGATCCGCCTCAATGAGAGGCTCCCGCTGTGTGACGCTTCTGTGCGTGTGACAGTTCTTGTATAACTGAGGGCCCCTATGGCTTTCCCGTGGTGACCTTTACGTGGGCAGAATGGCACGGCTGGGCAAAGTAACGTACCCGTACGTTACTTTGCATTTTCCGTCGTTGCTGTGCTCTGCCGCCGGCAAGCTCCATGACCGTGCCCGCGGGTTCCGCGGACTCTATCGCTGCGGGGATGCCCGCGATCGTGTCACGGAGCTCCAGAACAGGGAGATGCCTATGTAAACACCATCTCCCCATTCTGCCTAATGACAGCACACTGATTGTCTGCTCCCTGTCATTGGGAGCAGCGATCAGTGTGGTGTCACACACAGCCACACCCTCAGACAGTTAGAAACACGCCCCTATGAACACTTAACCCCTTCACTGCCAGTGACATTTTTACAGTAATCCATGCAATTTTATAGCATCAATCACTATATTAATGCCAATGGTCCCAAAAATGTTTCCAAATTGTCCGATGTGTCGCAGTCATGCTAAAAATCACTGATCGCCGCCATTACTAGTAAAAAAAAAAAAAAAAAAATTATTAATAAAAATGCCATAAAACTATCCCCTATTTTGTAAACGCTATAACTTTTGCGCAAAACAATCAAACGTTTATTGCTATTTATTTACCAAAAATATGTAGAAGAATACGTATCGGCCTAATCTGAGGAAAAAAAAAAATTTTTTTTATATATATATTTTTGGGGGATATTTATTATAGCAAAAAGTAAAAAATAATGCTTTTTTTTTTTTTATTTTTTTTTTAATTGTCGCTTTTCTGTTTATCTCAAAAAAAAAAAAAACACATAGGTGATCAAATGCCACCAAAAGAAAGCTCTATTTGTGGGGAAAAAAAGAACATCAATTTTGTTTGGGAGCCATGTCGCACGACCGCGCAATTGTCAAAGCGACGCAGTGCCAAATCGCGAAAGAATGCTCTGGTCAGGAAGGGGGTTAATCCTTCCGGGGCTGAAGTGGTTAAAAAAAAAAATCACGTTAAATGCCAGCATTCCTATATTCTGAAATGAACAAAGTCGGCAAAATATTAAAATTCGCCTCTCAGCTCTATTTTGACTGGTCATTCTTTTGTTTACCTTCATTTTGGAGAAATGCTGAGGCGCAAATAGAAGCGTTCTGCTGTGTATTGACCCACAGTCAAATTATTTGTCACTTAAAGAGAAGAAGTGCCTATTAATACCCCTTAATACAGCTCTGGGCTTGAGATAAGAAACTTTTTGTCAACTCTCTGCTGATAAAAGGCTAAGATACGCCTGCATTTCTCAGCAACGCTTTCCAGGCCATTCACAGCAGCCTGCTGTTAATGCGTTTTCCGGTGTAGGTGGTAAAGCTGTTTACTTTTACTGCTGAGGTTTCTTGCAAGCTATGTGCTTGCCTGCCTTTCGTTAAAATCTGCAGGTTGGTTAGGTGAGATGTTCACTATCGAGCGTTTGTGTCCAAAATGTGCATGGCTCAAAACTTGAGCATTTTCTGAAGAGCTGAAATCATCCCTGAGAACATTTATACGGTTTCTGTGGGTTGCTATGCTTCTGTTGGCTACATATGCACACATGTCAATATTTGCTCCTAAGACTCTTCCGCTTAGCATGTCACTAAAAGGGGCAACAGAAAATCCTGTAGGATGGCTTTGCAGTAATGAGACCACATAGACCATATACACTCACGGCCACTTTGAGGTACACCTTGCTAGTACTCGGTTGGACCCCCTTTTGCCTTCAGAACTGCCTTAATTCTTTGTGGCATGAATTCAACAAGGTGTTGGAATCATTCCCCGAATTTGGGCCATATTGACATGATTTGTCGGTTGCACATCCATGATGTAAGTTTCCTGTTCCACCAAATCCCAAAGGTGCTGTATTGCAGGGCTCAAAATTTCTAGTCCTGAGCTACTAGCCAGGCCTCAGGGGTTACTTTCCACCAGTTGCCCCACCCAACCCCTACCCTGCTCTAAAAGGGGAATGGCCGGCCAGATGATGGGAGCGCCAAGGAACATCAGATTTCATTTCAGTTGCTGTATGTTCCCGCTTGCCATTACATACAGCCCCTCCTCCTGGCTGGGGAACTTTGATATACGTTGCACGTCCCGGGATTGGACAGGTGATCGGTCTATCAAAGTCCCCGGACAAGGAGTAGGGGCTGTATGTGAGTGGGGGGAACGCACGGCAATTGAAATTAAAGCTGTGATGTTCCTCGGCGTTCTGATCATCCGGCCGCCTGCTCTCCTCTTCCCCTCTGCGAACGGCTCCCATACAACTCTCGACCACCTCCCCCTCCAGCTCCCAGGCGGCTCACTCTAGCCATGGAATTTGAGGGTTGCTCAAATTGCTTGGATTGAGATCTGGTGACTGACTGTGGAGGCCATTAGAATACAGTGACCTCATTGTCATGTTCAAGAAACCAGTTTGAGCTGATTTGAGCTTTGTGACATGGTGCATTATTCTGCTAGAATTGGCCATCAGAAGATACATATCATACTAGTCATACAGGGATTGACATGGTCAGCAACAATACTCGGGTAGGGCGTGGTGTTTAGACAATGCTCAGTTGGTACGAAGGGGGCCTAAAGTATGCCAAGAAAATATCCCCCACACCAATACACCACCACCAGCTTGAACTGTTGATACCAGGCAGAATGGATCCATGCTTTCATGTTTACGCCCAATTCTGATCCTACCATCGAATAGTCACAGCTGAAATAAATCAAAACTCCTCAGACAAGGGAACATTTTTCCAATCTTCTATTGTCCAATTTTGGAGAGCTTGTGCAACAGGAGTAGCACCCGCTTTTGTCTTCTTCTGCAGTAGCCCATCTGCTTCAAGATTCATTGTTTTGCCTTCAGAGATGGTATTCTGCATTCCTTGGTTGTAGCAAGTGGTTATTTCAGTTGGTTGACTTTCTATCATCTTGAACCAGTCTACCTATTCTCCTCTGACCCCAACAAGGCATTTTCGACTGACGCTCACTGGATATTTTATTTTTCATTCCATTCGCTGTAAACTCAGACTGGCCCCTCTGGTACCAACAACCATGCCACATTTAATGTCACTTAAATCCCCTTTCTTCCCCATTCTGACGCTCGGTTTGAGCTTCAGCAAGCCATCTTCACCACTTCCTAGATGCCTAAATGCATTGAGTTGCTGGCATGTTATTGGCTGATTAGCAATTGGTGTTACCAAGCAATTGAACAGGTGTACCTAATAATAAAGTTGCCCGTGAGTGTTTTTTAGATGGCAGTTTTTATTAGAAAATGCATCATCGCACGCAGGGCTTTTAACTCTGTATTGCAGGTGGAAGGAGGTAGGAGTGCAACCACGGTGGGGAGCTCCTTGGAAAGGTTTGCTAGAGCGGTTACACAGATGGAGGCATCCTACAGGTGTGAGGAGTAAATATAGTACGTCATTCCTGCACCCCTAAACTCGGTGAAAGGTTAACCTATGTGGCGGGCTGAGAGAATAGATTTTGTCTAAGGCAGCCCATACAAAAATCCGGTGTTTTTTTTATTTTAGTTTTTCCATTCAACCCGCTGGCTGAACAGACTCAATTCCCCAGCCATGCATTTGAGATTGATTGGAGAATCTGGAAGCTTCCCCCAATTAGAATATACTGCTCAGCGCTGACAGCTATAGTGGATTGAACAGCAAAAATGTATTCGATTCGACTTCTGTACAACCGCCCTACCCATATATGGATCGAAATTTGCCTGGTCCCTGCTGAACCAGCTGGAATTTGATTCATGTATGGCCAGCTTTAATGGTTGGACTTTAACCAGTGTAAGTACCTGAATAGCATTTGGTGACCTTGTGTAATCCCCTGTACATCAACACTAAGAGGAGGGTAGCATTACAAGCCAGTTGCGTGTATTTCACACATTTTTTTTTTTTTTTTTTTTTTTTTTTTTTTTCTTTTTAGAGGAACATGCTAAGATGAGGAGCAAGGAAAGAAAATTACCAGGCTGTATTGCTTACAGTTGTGCTCAAAAGTTTGTATACCCTGGCAAAAAATCATGGCATTTTGGTATTAATATTGAAAATATGCCAAAAAACTATCTTTTATTTAAGGTTGGTGTCATATGAAGCCATTTATTATCATTGTTTGGCTCCTGTTTAAATCATAACATAAAACTGCCAAATGGCCCGTATCAAGTTTCTATCCCCTGGAATGTTTGGCCTTGGTACAGACACAAAAATGGCAATTATTAATTTTCCACATCTGTGGCTTTTTAAAGTGGTTGTAAACCCTTACAGACCACTTTTACTTACAGGTAAGCCTAGATTAAGGCTTTCCTGTAGGTGCATGAAATATCTCCTAAACCTACACGGTTTAGGAGATATTTGCAAAAAGGCACCGATGTCTACGGCGCAGGCGCTGTAGACAACGGCGCAGGCGCTGTAGACAACGGCGCAGGCGCTGTAGACAACGGCGCGCAGGCGCACTGAGCGTGCCATTTCTAACGGCGATCGTGCCGACTATGTGATGCATTAGTAGCCCATTATGCTTTACCTTTGCAGGGAAACGAAGGGGAAGTAAAACCCATCAGGGTTATCAACCTTTTTTTTAAATTGCAATTGGTGTCGGTGTTTAAATAGTCAATGAGTTTGTTGGCTCTCACCTGGATGCACTGAGCAGGCTAGATACTGAGCCATGGGGTGCAGAAAAGAACTGTCAAAAGACCTGCGTAACAAGGTAATGGAACTTTATAACGATGGAAACGGATATAAAAAGATATCCAAAGCCTTGAATATGCCAGTCAGTACTGTTCAATCAAGTGGAAAATCCTGGGATCTCTTGAGACCAAGATGAGGTCAAGTAGATCAAGAAAGATTGCAGCCACAACTGCCAGAATAATTGTTTTACTATGGACACTAAGAACCATCATTTTAGCACCACATCCCTTAATTAAAGAGTATAGTTAGAAGTCTATGGGATTTTTAAGGTGCATTCTTGTAAGTGAATCCAAGGAGATTCCATTAAATATATACATTTTTATTTTATTCATGTTTAAAGAGTATATATCATAAAAGCAATAGACTCATGAAACAGTCATTATGAGTACAGCAAGATTAGCATGGTCCCCATAATGTTTTGCCCTAAAACTGGGCTTCCTCAGGGGATGCTGTCCACTTGAAATCGGAGCCTTCTGACAAGAGAAATATGCATGTCACAGAGCATTTCACAGTCAAACATTTTTTTGTAACAATAGTAGTACATATGTCCCTACTCACCCCGGATAATGAAAAATTAGACTACTACAATCGATGGTGGTTCAGGGATTCATATGGATGCCAAATAGCCAACCAAAGGACTGCAGGCGACCACAGGAGGCAATTAAGGACCAACTACAATGAGAATACCTTCTCTGCAAACCAGACTTTAAAGCGGAGCTCCACCCGCACCAAAAATATTAAAAATCAGCAGCTACAAATACTGCAGCTGCTGACTTTTAATAAATGGACACTTACCTGTTCCAGGTTCCAGCGGTGTCGGCAGAATGTGACGGGCGACCGCTAGTCTCTCGGCTGCCCCACCGCCATCCTCTGTCAGGGAATCAGGAAGTGAAGACACAGCGTCTTCACTGCCCGGTTCCCTACTGCGCATGCGCGAGACGCGCTGCGTATCTCTATTGGTCCCCGTTGTGTCCTGGGAACTGTGTTTCCCAAGGCACAACGGGGCATCTCCGGATAGGGGCGGGGCAGTCTGGGTAATTCGTCACGGAAGTGGGTGCAGATACCTGTATTATACAGGTATCTGCACCCCCCTGAAAGGTGCCAATTGTGGCACCGGAGGGGGGGAGGAATCCGATAAGTGGAAGTTCCACTTTAGGGTGGAACTCCGCTTTAAGTTTATGCTTTCCCAGAGACTATTTATGCTGGTGTATTATAGATATATACATACTGCTTTCTCGTGACAATCTTTTCATTGTAGTTTGTCCTTGATTGCCTCCTGTGGTCACCTTTAGTCCTTTGGCTATTTGGCATCTGTATGAATCCCTGAACCAACATTGATTGTAGTCTTATAACATTTCATTATTTTCCGGGGTGAGGTAGGGACTTTGAGGTGAACAGCACATATGTACTATTGTTGGTGTTACAAAAAATATTTGCCTGTAAAATGCTCTGTGACAACATATATATTTCTGAGCTGAGGGGAAGCAGACTTTAAAACAGGGGGCATTTCATTTAAGTGTTGCCATGTTTAATGATTGGGCCATTCTGTAAAATGAATCCCATAAGAAATGCTCACACCTTTTTTTTTATTAAATTTTTTTTTTTTTTTTTTTTTAAATGGCACCTATATTACAATTTCTCCAAGGGTAAGCAAACTTTTAAGCACAACTCTAAATACAGTAGGAAAAAGTGGTGTCCCTGTTCTGGTTGTGCTGTGTAGATATCAGGGCTGGATGGACAAACACTTTGATAGGTAAAACCACTGCTATATACTGTATGTATTCTACAGTTTGCATAGAGTTTAGCCTTAAGTTTTGTTGCAACCGTAAATGCATTTACATTGCTGTAAAGATGGTGAGTCAGGTGAGAGTGGTTGCAAGCTGATTCTCTAGTGGTAGCAGTTTGTGCATGTTGACAGGTGTTATGCAATATGCATACTAATATTTTACATTTTATATCCCTTTAATGTTTACACATCTTCATTTTCATGTTCAGTTTACCAAACGAAAGAACGCACATTTGTAGTATAACCTCGGAGCCAACCAGCAGCTTTATAGTTAAAGTTTTTATAGACCGATTTAGAAGCGTGCAAAGCTCATTGTTTGAAACAGAAAAAGTGGAACAAATTGAGGCTTTCATACAGGAAAATGTGTTTGAGGCCATTCCTGAAGAGACTATATTCCTTTCCTAGGCAGAGATTATTTCTACCTGAACTCAGACCTTGAGCCAAGGATACAATTTATCGCATACAATTAGAGCAGTTTTTTTTTAGGCGGACCTGAACGGACACTCCATGCAGGTCTATGGAGCGACGGATGTCAGCGGTGACATGTCCGCTGACATCCGATCCGCCAAATTCAGACGGATGGAAACCCTATTTTCAAACCGTCTATGGAATCGGATGATAACGGACAGGTTTTTTCATCCGATTCCCCCATAGAGGAGAGCAGGGCTCTGACAGGTCCGTCCCTGCACAGTGTGCAGAGACTGACCTGTTATCCGCTAGCTCAGTGGGGATCAACTGAGCGATTCCCTACTGAGCAAAGCTGCGTTCGTACATAGACACGCCTGTGTGAAAGGGGCCTAAGAAATCCAAATAATTAACCACTTCCCATCTGGGCCAATTCTGACACTTCACTCCTACATGTAAAAATCATAATTTTTTTTTCTAGAATAGAAAATTGTTGTTTTTATTTTTTTGGGGAAAAAAAGTTTCATGCATTAAACAAAACCATAAAGTTAGCCCAGTTTGTGTAATGTTAACGTTTTTTTACGCCAAGTAAATGGATATTTAACGTGTCGCGCTTTAAAATTGCACACACTCGTGGAATGGTGCCAAACTTTGGTACTTAATCTCCATAGGCGACGCTTTAATTTTTTTTTACAGGTTACTTGTTTAGAGTTAGAGCAGGTCTTGGGCTAGTATTGTTACTCCCATTCTAACGTTTGCAGCGATACCTTGCATGTATAGTTCGAATGCCGTTTTACATATGTAGGCACAACATACGTATGTGTTCGCTTCTGCGTGCGAGCACACTGGTGCACTTTAACCACTTGCCGAACAGCAGCCATCGTTATACGGTGGCAGGTCAGCTCTCCTGCGGGAATCACCGTAGATGTACGGCTGTTCGCGTAAGCACAGTGGGGGGTGCGCAACGGCTGTGCCATCTCGCACATGCTGCGTGAGCGTGCCTGCGGGTCGTGCGGACTCTGTCCGCCAGCGACCCACGATCGCCTAGTACAAAGGCAGAATGTGGATCTGCCAGTGTAAAGAAGCAGATCCCCGTTCTGCCAGATGCCAGTGATGGGAACGGTGATCTGTCGTGTCCCTGGCAGCCCATTTCTCCCCTACAGTTAGAACATGCTTAACCCCTTGATCACCACCCTAGTGTTAACCCCTTTCCTGCCAGTGTTGATCAGTGCATTTTTTTTATTTATTTTTTTAAGCACTGATCAATGTAATAATGCTGGTCCCCAAACAGTTTTTTTTTTTTTTTTTTTTAATCCCATTACAAGGAATGTAAACACCCCTTGTAATAGGAATAGTGCGTGACAGGTTCTCTTTATTGAGAGATGTGAGGTCTAGAAGACCCCCACATCTCCTTTCCAGGCAGGAAAGACACGATCAAAATAAAATAAACTAGCTTGGCCTTTCCAGCCGAGTCCCCCGCTATGTTTACTTCCGCCTGGCCGGACATGACGTCATAACGGAACGCCCGGGCCTCCGAAGGTCCTAGAGCAGTGATGGCGAACCTTGGCACCCCAGATGTTTTGGAACTACATTTCCCATGATCCTCATGCACTCTACAGTGTAGTTGAGCATCATGGAAAATGTAGTTCCAAAATATCTGGGGTGCCAAGGTTCAGCATCACTGCCCTAGAGATTGCCAGGGACCATCTGTCCCTGGAAATCTCAATGTTCAACTTTCATGATGTCCCCCCACCGCCTGTAAGAAAGATTAAGCGGCTGAACTGCCGTTATGATTGACCTTGCGGTGAAGGGAATCGCCAGCCGAAAAAGAGATCTGGATGATGCCTGAAGCTGCAGGCATCATTCAAATATCCCCACTCAAAGTCCAGGATGTTGTAGGATGTACCTTGGGTTGGAAGTGGTTAATATTTGGTGTGACCACCCTTTGCTTTTAAAACCGCATCAATTTTTCTAGGTACACTTGGACACAGTTTTTGAAGGAACTCTGCATTTAGGTTGTTCCAAAATCTTGAACCACAGATCTTCTGTGGATGTAGGCTGCCTCAAATCCTTATCTCCATGTAATCCCAGACAGACTGATGATCTCAGGGCTCTGTGGGGGCAAAACAAATACTTCAGAAATCCTTATTCTTTATGCTGAAGATGGTTCTTAATGACATTGGCTGTATGCTTAGGGTTGTCCTGCTGCAAAATAAATTTGGGGCCAATGGTACGGCATGATGGATTGATAAGTATCTGCCTGGATTTCTCAGCACCAAGGACACATCATTGAACCTGACTAAATCTCCAACTCCCATTTGCAGAAATGCGGCCCCAAACTTGCCAGGCATTTATACCATTCTTCACTGTTGCCTGCAGACACATTATTTTACCGCTCTCTAGCCCTTCAGTGAACAAACTGCCTCCAAATACAGACAAATATTTAAAATTTTGATTCATCAGACCATTTTTCTGCAGTCCAGTTCCTATGTTTGTGCATAGTTGAGCTGCTTTGCCTTGTTGCCACGTAGGATGTCTGGCCAGTAGATGGGTGTACCTGTGTTCACTGGTTTCCGCCAGTTCTGTGCTGATGGCACTGCTGGACATCTTCCGATGTCGAAGGGAAGTAAGCATAATGTCTCATCTTCTGCATTGTTTCCACAGCCAACCACTGTGTCTATGGTCTTCCTCGTTGCCCACTTCTTTGTGCTGCTTCAAAAGAGC
Organism: Lithobates sylvaticus; assembly: GCA_028564925.1. NCBI lineage: Eukaryota > Metazoa > Chordata > Amphibia > Anura > Ranidae > Lithobates > Lithobates sylvaticus. The sequence continues at coordinate 173,028,639 of CM053034.1, read as the reverse complement.
TTGAACAGCACATCATGAAAGTCTGCTTTGAAATCTTTGCCTGGGAGAGACCTTGCTGATGCAGTATAGCTATCTTGTGTCTTGGTGCTGTGCTCAGTCTTGCCATGGTGTATGACCTGTGACATGAAACGTTCTTCTACAACCTCACCTTAGTGGCAGAGTTTGGTTGTTCCTCACCCAGTTGTAAGCCTTCTACACAGTGGTTTCAGTTTCACTTAAGGGCTAAGTTCACTTTACAGAAAACTCTGTAAGGTGAACTTGCACAGGTGCCCCATGCCCCCCCCCCCCCCCCCTGGTCCCGCTGACCTGTACCGCCTCAATCGCCAGTTCTAAGCCCTGGTATATCCGCGTCAGGAGCCCAGAGCTTAGAAATCCTCTGAGGTGAATGTCCAAAACGTCCCTTGTCAGGGGGGCGTTTTGGAGCATTCTATTTGGTCAGGGCCGACCAATTAGAATGCTCCAAATCAGCAGACGCATAGCCCATCCTGTCGGCTATGGAGCAGACACGAGACTGGAGAGAGGATTTCTAAGCCCCAGGCTCCTGCTGTGGGTGAACCGGTGCTTGGTACCGGCGATTGCGGCACACCGGGGGGGGGGGGCAGGGGTTAGACCTTTGTAAGTTCACTTTACAGATTTTTCTGTTAAGGTGAACTTGCATTTTAACCACTTGCCCTCCGGCTCACCCCAATCTACGTTGGCAGATAGGCATGACTGGGCCAAACAACGTATGGGTACGTACCCTTTTAAGAGCCGCTGGAGGCGCGCTCCCGTAGCACGGCAAGAGACCCGATGCGCATGGCTGGCGGGCATGATCGCCGCCTGCCACGCACAAGAGACAGCATAGTGATTTGTGTGTGTAAAGGGCTCTGATCGCTGTGTCAATGGTCCCAAAAATGTATCGAGTGTCCTATCTGTCCGCCGCAATGTCGCAGTACCGCTAAAAATCACAGATCACCGCCATGCCTAGTATAAAAAAACACAAATGCTATAAATCGTTCCCAGTTTGTAGACGCTATACGCTTATTGCGATTTTTTATTTTATTTTTTTACCAAAAATATGTAGAAGAATATATTTGCCTAAACTGATGAAGTTTTTGGGGATATTATAGCGAAATGTAAATTATTTATTTTTTTTTTTTTTATTTCAAAATTTTCACTAGTTTTTATAGCGCAAAAAATAAAAACCACAGAGGTAATCAAATACCACCAAAAGAAAGCTTTATTTGTGGGGAAAAAAGGCCGCAAATTTCGTTTGGGTACAGCATTGCATGACCACGCAATTGTCAGTTAAAGCGATGTAGTGCCAAATTGTAAAGTGCTCTGGTCAGGAAGGGGGTAAAATATTCCGGGGCTGAAATGATTTAATGACAATGTTTCAGACTACATATGAAATTGATGTTGATTAGCACCTGCTTGGTATATTCGGTTAACCCTACACCTGACTAATCCTACAAAATCCCTGACATTGTGCAAGTGTAATGCCGCTTACACAGGATCGGAATTCTCGTCGGAAAAAGCTCTGATGGTTTTCCCGTCAGAATTTCACTTAAACTGTCTTGCTTATACATGGTCACACCAAATTCCGACGGTCAATTACACCGTGACATGCAACATTTTCGGCCATTATAGAGAATCAGTGATATGAACACTGAATTTCTATTAATGGCAGAGTTGTACTAAATTTGTAGGTTGACCTTTTATTTTATTTTTTAAGCACCTGCAAATGCTAGTTGCCTGGCCCTGACTACAAAGCTTATGAACCAGAGCAAGTATATTCGCTTAACCTGCTCAGATCTCTTTCAGCATGCGATGGTGCTAGGCCAATCACTGGCACTATCAGAAATAAGTCTCATTTCACCTCCATTGTAGTCAAATGCAATTTTTGCTTTGTCTGTGCACCTAACCCCACCCGTAAAAACATTTCTGTCTGGTACTTCCAAAATGTACCTGTAAAGAAAAAGTATACTACTTTCATGCTAGGTGAGGGTAAAATTGCTCTCCTTCTGGTGCGGTCCCGGGGAATACAGAGAAGGTAACATTTTGCGAGAAGATTTTTTTGTACTGGACTGGAGCATCTTGTCGTGGGATACTCCTTGTTCCCCAAGAATCTTCCTGGAAGGATAGTTGTCAAGCCCCGCGATGCTAAAGACTAACGTCAGAATTAGATCTTCCTTGTGTTTTTTTTTTTTTCTTCCTTATACAGGTGCATTTTGTGTATATTAGCCAGCACGTTTGGCAGTGGAGGGGGGGCCTGACGTTTATCAGAGGACTTTCTATCAAAAGTACGATTCCCACACTTAGTTTTTTTTTTTTTTTATATGGGGGGTTGTCTGGAAAGTAGATGTTGCATTTTGATGCAAGGGCCATTTTGGATAGAGTAAGAAATGTCTGTGCTAGTATTTGGCGTATTCATGATGTCATATTTGCACTAATCATCTAACTTCTGAGCCAATCAAAATCTGCAGTGCCTGTTGGTAAACTTCTGCAGTGTCAGGCAAGGTACTCAGAAGAGTGAGCAGAGTCTGCTGCAAAGTTAAATTGGCATGTGTGGCCCTAGCAGTAAGTTAATGCCCTAGAGAGCTGCATGAAGCTAACAGGGTTTCCCACCGCCAAAGCAAGGTGAGGTCATTACCGAAGACTGCTTGTCATCTTCCTAAAAATGAATTTCTAATGTGTAAATATTAGGCAGGGTGTCCAACAGGCACGCAGCTGGTATAATTAGATACGGTGCCCCGTGTGAACCCTGAAGAAGTGGATGCAGCTTTATAACCTTGCACACCGGTTCTGTGTGCATTGAGGATGAACAATGGCCCGTGCATTGGTCATGTGACTTTATAAACAACCCGCTGGGAACCCAATCAAATAAGTACAATTCATTACAAGCTTGTATATGTCATTTGCTACTGTCGCCTTTCATCATATTTCATTTTAATCAAGAAAGGTAACACCTGTGGTTAAGCCACAAAAGCAGCTTTTGTGCAACGAACACCCGCAGGCGACGAGGCAATTACATTTGTTGCTTGTTCCAAAGTGGGAAGCACTTAAATAGACCTCAGTAGGGATAGCTGAGAAGAAAAGATTTACTTATATTATCTCCGGGCCAGATTAAGTTCTCCTGTAAGCCTGTCTTTTTTTTTTTTTTTTTGCCACTCCCCCCCTCAAGAATGGAATGGACTATGGTAGGGTCATTCTAAAACCTGGCTATGCAGGTGTTTTGTAGTTTTTAAAGGGGTAAAGAAATGAAAGGACAGTAAACCTAAAGTGGACCAGAACTCAAAGTGAAGATTTGTTACGTTAAAGCGTATCTAAACTTGAACAAAAATTGGTAGTATTATAGCTTATTGATCCTTGGATGAGATGGCTGCGTTCGTTTTCTTTCACTTTTTTTTTTTTTTTATATATTTTTTTTTTTCATTAACCTGGTAATCCTACCCTTGGCACACTTTTTGTCCTTTGGATAACAACTGTATTGAGCAGAGTTGTCACCTTAGAACAGGGAGTGTTATCCACTTAAGCCCCAGACCATTTGGCTGGCCAAAGACCAGACCACTTTTTGCGATTCGGCACTGCGTCGCTTTAACTGACAATTGCGCGGTCATGCCACGTGGCTCCCAAACAAAATTGACATCCTTTTTTTTTTTTTCCCACAATAGAGCTTTCTTTTGGTGGTATTTGATCACCTCTGCGGCTTTAAATTTTTGACAATTTGGAAAAAAAACGCATTCTTTTTTCTTTTTTTCTCGTTTAGGCCGATACGTATTCTACATATTTTGGGTAAATAAAAAAAGCAATAAGCGTTTGATTGGTTTGCGCAAAAGTTATAGCGTCTACAAAATGGGGGATAGTTTTATGGCTTTTTTTTTTTTTTTTTTACTAGTAATAGCATCGATCTGCAATGATTTTTTTTTGTTGGGACACTTGACAAATTTTTTGGACCATTTATCAAGCAATCGGTGCTATACAAATGCATTGATTCCTGTGTAAATGACACTGGCAGTGAAGGGGTTAACCACTAGGGGGTAGTGTAGGGGTTAAGTGTGTCCTAGGGAGTGATTCTAACTCTGGGGGGAGGGGCTACGTGTGACACCTCACTGATCGCCGCTCCCAATTACAGGGAGCGGTGATCAGTGTCACTAGGCAGAACGGGGAAATGCTTGTTTACATTAGCATTTCCCTGTTCTTCAGACGTGAGATGATCGCGGGTATCCCTGCAGACATCAAGTCACACTCACGGAGCTTGTGGCAGGGCAGAGCGCACGCAACCACACAAATTCAAAGGGACGTACAGGTACGCCCATTTGCGCAGCCGTGCCATTCTGCCAACGTATATGTACATGCAGCGGTCGGCAAATGGTTAAAGTGATACTAAAGTCTTGTATGTTTGTTTTTTTTTATTTCATTTTTAGTTAAAAATAACAAACATGTTGTACTTACCTGCTCTGTGTAGTGGTTTTGCACAGAGCAGCAGCCCAGAGCTGCCTCTTCTTGGGTCCCTCTGTGGTGCTCCTGGCCCTTCCTCCTGTTGAGTGACCCCACAGCAAACCGCTTGCTATAGGGGCACCCGAGCCAAGCCACAGCTCCCTGTGTCCATTCAGACATGGAGCTGTGGCCCCCGCCCCCTTTCTCTCCTCATTGACTGACTTTGACAGCAGCGTGAGCCAAGGGCACCATGCTACTGTCTCAGCCAACGTGGAAGCAAAGACACTTCTGCAACATCGCTGGATCTAGATGGGGCTCAGGTAAGTATGAGGGAGGCTGCTGCACTCAGGCTTTTTATATTAATGCATTGGGATGAAAAAAAACTACCTTTTTATAATAATTTTAAGCCTGGGTACACACAGTTTTTTGCATTTTAACCCAGTGGGCTGAGCAAAAAAAAAAAACTTAGATCATCGTACTAACACCATTCGATGTTAGTGCAGGGATCTCCCCACTGAGCTTTGTGTTCTGACAGGGGGACAGCCCCCCCAGAACAGTGATCTGCGCTCAGCCATTGATTTTCCAGCATGCTCGTTCAACAGAAGCTGGTCTCACGACCAGCTTCTGTCATAGAGGAGCTGTATGTATGGGCCAACTCGGCCAGTAACTGCCTAGCTACCTACCTAGTCGTTTCCTGCTGAACCGGCCGAGAGTCAAACTCTGTGCCTGGCTTTAAGCTAGGTACCATGTATGGGCAGGCTGAATGTACCCAAGTTTATTAACTTTGGTACAATTAGCCTGTTGCATTTTACATGCGATTTATTGCTAGTGGCTGTTATAGAACACAATGGCTCCATGGGAGGGATTCCCCCCATTAACACTGACTGTGTTGATGAGGGAATCAAGCGATTTTGTTCCCCCTGCTTCCCTCTGTCCCTGGAAGAGAAGTTCACTGTACTAGCTGTCACTTTTTGTAAACAACACAGCCATGCGAGGCTTTGCCCACATGGCCACGTCATTCATACACACAGCTCAGTGTATGAATGAACTAAAAGTCCTGACATCCCTCGACTTGTAGTTTTCAATGAACTGCCACAGCGCTATGGTAGTTCATTGAGTTTTGCAGTCAGTGCAATCAGCTCAGCTTATTATTTATTTTTTTAAAGTGAACATATTCTTTAAGGACTACACAGAACCTTCCATGAGAGATATATATATATATATATATATATATATATATATATATATATATATATATAATATTCTCAAACCTAAAGCTTTAGCCTCCCAATGTGACCGCACTGCTACTTGGTCATTGCCCATTTCTGTCTCATGCTCCTCATACCCTGAAGTTCCAAGTACATATTTCGGCTCTTAGCAGCGCACTGGGACAAGGGAATAAAGGCAATCATGAATAAGTATTACTGGGGAGTGAGGGCATTAAAAAAAGTAATTTTCCCTGAATGGGCAAGTAAACTTTTCTTAAAAGAAAACCATGGAGTCTTCCATAGCTGACCCTTGCTGAAAATGCTGGTTGCCTAGCTATTCTGTTTTCTCTTTCTTTAATATTCTGAATCGCTGAGTCAGCACACTTGCATAGATGAGCACATCTGACCTTCTCTTACTTTCTTGGTTGCATTTGGGTTAGGCTGGTCATATGCGACTAGAATTTTAGCCAATTTATGCTGTGCTTTTATTTATGTATTTGTATAGTAGAAGCCCCTATTAGCACCACCTAGCTCCACAAAAGTAGATTGGAATCAGACACATCACCTAAAGACAATTGGATACAGTAACTGTTTAAAAAACTGTGGCTGTCACCATACAGTATCAGTCAGTGGAGATTCCTCGGTCCGTGCTGTTTAGGTTGGATGAGGGAATTTATTGGTTTTGCTCGTTCGGCCTACAGGGCTCAACCAGAGGTATCTAAACCAGTATGGCCAGCTTCAGCGATTCAAAGTTCATCAATTCCAAACCAGCAAGACTGGCGACCTAGCATTTAAAAAAAAAAAAAAAAAAAAGGCTTAATGGTAGACCACATATTTCACTTATGGTAGGTTTATAGATTTCACACCAGTGGACTGATCAGGTCCACCTGTTTTTTTCAGGTGGACTTGCTCGGACCACCCATTGTTCTTTATGGATTGGCGGATGTCAGTGAACATCTCTGCTGACACCTGCCAGCATCCGATCCAGTCTGCTAAAAACGGGTAGATCGAATGACAGTCAGATGGAAACAGACAGTCTGTTTCCATCCAACCGCCTCATAGAAAACAGCGGGCTATGCAGACCGGACACTGGCCTGTCATTCGCCTGCTCAACGGAGAGATCTCCCACTGAGCAGGCGGATCTGCTTGGATGGATTCCGCTCCGTCTGAATATATGAGGAAATGTTCATGCAAATTAACAGATTAACTAAAAAAAGAACATTTTATTAAGCTTGCGTACACAAATCTACCTTTTTTTTTTTTTTTTTTAAACTTTAAAGAAGGTTATATATTCCCTTAAGTTCAGCTGCCATCATATTGGACCACCAGGACCTTTTTGCAGTGTCATTTAACCCTTAAGACTTCTAAAAGCCTTCCCAGCTCACAGGTCACACTCGTTAATTTAGCTGACGTAAAAAGCCTTTCCAAAGACTACTTGATGGACATGATGGCAGTGTGTTGTGGATCCCGTGTGCACATAGACTGAACTGTGATCTTAATTAGAAGTTTGACAAGCCCACTCCAATAAAATGATGAGATTATGTGTAATTGGTGTCACAGTCAATTACCATTTAGCTAATCAGAAGCCCACTAACAGGTCTGGCCTTAGCTGTGGCCTCAGGATGTTGACGAGTGTCTGCCCCCTCCATGCTGCTACTGTGACACAAGAGCACTATTCCACTCAACATCCTAATGACCTCTCTGAAGTCTATTAAATTAATGACCTGACCATCCCAGTCTCTGGGTTCCTATCATACATGTTTTTTCCACTTTCTGTTTACAACTTTACAAGGAACTAATGAGAATAGATATGAGTTGCAATTACTGCCTTGTTTTTAAAGATGCAAGCTTTGGGGTTGTCATTCTGATGCTGGCTTCAGCACCCAGCGAGTTGCTGATGTTGGGACAGGTATGCAGGATGCAAGTTCAGACTTTCTTAGCCTCCTGCTTGTTCCAGGACTAGGTACCAAAACCAGAATTGGGATAACCTTTAGGTCTGCACCTTTTTAAAATTGAACCTGTGCTCCTATTTTAAAGTAAAAGCCCTATAGAAGGGCAGTATAGAGGGAGATAGATAGACATCTATCTAATCTGTGTGTGTGTGTGTGTGTGTGTGTGTGTGTGTGTTCACATTTGCACGCAGACCAAACTGCTAACAAGTGAGTTACTGGAACTCTTACCGCAGTTGGCTTTTATTCCTAGTTTAAACCCTTTTTTTTTCCTCTCCTTAAAGGGGTTGTAAACCTTCCGTTTTTTTTAACCTTAATGCATCCTATTTCAAAAAACATCTGATGGTTACAAGCCCCCCCTGGTTTACTTACCTGAGCCCTCGAAAGTCCTGTGTCGAACGCACTGGCTTCTCGGCTCTTGGTGCACACTGTGTCTATGGACGCAGAGTGTGAGGGGGGAGCGCGCCTGCACGGTAACCCCCCTCGGGAAGCTCTCATTATCTATTATGGGGAGGAGCCGAGAGAGCCGCCGTGGGACCCCAGAACAGCAGGATCAGGGTCACTCTGTGAAAAATGAACTGCACAGGTCACTCTGTGCAAAATGAACTGTTCTTTTAAAAAAAAAATCCTTTACAACCCCTTTAAGGCTTCATGTACACTGCTGCTGATAAACTGACATTTAGGAGCAGTTGGGGCGTTTTTTCAGCTGCCCCTGAACTCTCCTGTTATTTTATCAGTACATGTACACAGGTTTGTTTATAGTCATTTCTAGTTGAGTTTTAGAAGCATTTTTTTTCGGAAAGCAAAAAAATGGATGTTCAGATGCATTTAACCGCTTCAATACAGGGCTTTTAAACACCCTTCCTTACCAGAGCACTTTTTGCGATTCGGCACTGCGTCGCTTTAACTAACAATTGCGCGGTCGTGCGACGTTACACCCAAACAAAATTGACGTCCTTTTTTTCCCACAAATAGAGCTTTCTTTTGGTGGTATTTGATCACCTCTGCGTTTTTTATTTTTTGCGCTATAAACAAAAGAAGAGCGACAATTTTGAAAAAAAACACAATATTTTTTACTTTTTGCTATAATAAATATCCCATTTTTTTAAAAAAAAAACGATTTTTTTCCTCAGTTTAGGCCGATACGTATTCTTCTACATATTTTTGGTAAAAAAAAATCGCAATAGGCGTATATTGATCGGTTTGCGCAAAAGTTATAGCGTCTACAAAATAGGGGATAGATTTATTGAATTTTTTTTTTTTTTATTACTAGTAATGGCGGCGATCTGCGATTTTTTTTTTTTTTTTTTTTTTTTCGTGACTGCGACATTGCGGCGGACACTTCGGACACTTTTGACACATTTTTGGAACCATTCACATTTACACAGCGATCGTTGCTATAAAATTGCAATGATTACTGTGTAAATGTGACTGGCAGGGAAGGGGTTAACTCTAGGGGGGCGCTGGAGGGGTTAATATGTTCCCTAATAGAAGTGATTCTAACTGTGGGGGGAGGGGACTCAAGGGGAGGAGACCGATCATGTGTTCCTCCGTACTGGGATCACATGATCGGTCTCCTCTGCACTGACAGGACGTGGAGCTGTGTGTTTACACACACAGCTCCACGGTCCCGCACGGTCCCGTTGTTTTAACGGGCAATCGCGGGTGCCCGGCGGACATCGCGGCCGCCGGGCACTCGCACCGTGTCCCGAGCGATGCCGCGCGCCCCCCAGGCGGCCGGGAATGCGAGGACGTCATATGACGCCTACCCAGGATGGTAGATCCACCTTGTGGGCGTCGTATGACTATAGCGCGGTAATGAAGTGGTTAAAAAAGCCAAATGCTTGTTACAGCTTGTAAACGCGGTAACTCATGCTTAGCCATGGTTCGTTTACAGGTGTTTTTTAAGGAGATACATTTGACTATTTGCAAACAAAAAAAAAAAAGCTTGTTAACACTGCAAAAAATCTGTTACGATCTGTCAAGTTAAATTGTTCAGTAGAGGTTTTAAAACGTCCCGTGTACATTAAGCCTAAGTGTACGTTCACATTGGAGGTGGGTTTGAAATCGTTCGCGTTCAGCTGAACTTGCACGGTTTCAAACCCACATTTCATTGCGAGTTCGGGGGCAATTTGAAAGACATCTGTGCGGGTTCATGCACAGATGGCTATTGAAATCACCCCTGAAGTCACCCAAAAGTACAGGAACTACTTTTGGAAATTAGTGCGGCGCCACACTGATTTAGATGGTGCCGTTGTCGGCAATAGGCTGTGATTTGGCATGCCGTATCGCCCTGATGTGAATGGGGGGCTAAAGGAATGAAATAATGTTGCTGTAACTGCTTAAGAAAAAGTTGGACTTTCAATTTGTTGCTAATTTAAAGCCTATTTACCCACTATCTGCCCAAGCCAATTCTGACACGAAGTTCTTACTTTAAAAAAAATCTGCTTTTTATTCCCCCAAGATAATTACTTGGAACCCCCAAACATTATATATTTTCTAAAGGGGAGGGGGAAATATGTTTCAATTTTTTTTATGCTACAGGATTTTTGTGCAGCGCTTTTTCAAACCCACAAAAAAAATACACTTTAATGAATTGCGTACGCCCATGGATTTGTGACAAACTGTTACCGAACAATCTCCATAGATGCTTTAAAAGCCTTTTGCAGGTACCCAGTTTAGAGTTACACAGGAGGTTGGGAGCTAGAATTATTGCTCTCACTATGATGCGTTGCAATGACCTCACATGTTTGATCACCGTTCACATATGCGGGACCTACATATACATTTGTGCAAGATGATAGGTTTGGGGGAGGGGGGTGCTTTCACTTGTTTTTTTTTTTTTTTTTTTTTTGCACAGTCTCTAAAAAAACAAACAAAAAAAAAAAAAAGGTGATCAACTTTATTGTTATTGCATGGAATAAATAACATCCCAGACCCCAGATCCCCCCTCTGCCTGCAAAATCAGCTGATCAAAGTGAGATTGGCTTGATCAGATGCTGTACAAGCCAGTAATGGCTTATAAACAAAAGACCGAAGCCAGAAGTGAAAAAATCTTTGTTACTACTTTCATAGACCATAGAGACGATCAAATAATGTAAGTTTCTCCCTCATCTCTATGGTCAGCCTGTGTGGCCACAGGTTTCAGTCCCAGGTCCCCCGTTGGAACAGAAGAACCTGGGGGGGGGGGGGGGGGGAAACAACCTTCCACCACAGGTAGCAGCAGCCATGACCCTGGTATAACCACTGAAACCCGAGGACGTAAGGGTGGCAAGTTGTTGTAACTGTACGTCCACCTTAGGGTGACAATGCTGCATGATGTTCACCATCAGAACAGTGTTGTCACCATTTTAGGAATTGGAGCAATGACTGATTTACTAGCAGGATCAACAGGTATTAAGACTGCTATGGGGGGGGGGGCAGAAAAAGGACTTCTAGGGTAATGCATATGACAAACTGCAACATAAATGTTATTCATTTTGGTCCATAGTTTGTTTTCCTCATTAAAGAGAAAGGATAACAGTTTATCTGGTTCACTGTGCTGATGTAGTGCTTTTTTTTTTTCCCCCAGTGGTAATAGATTTTATATTTTTTTCCTCTACTTAATTCTCAGGTCCCAAAAGGCCATGTCTGGTTAGAAGGTGACAATTTAAAAAACTCCACAGATTCTAGAAGTTATGGATCAGTTCCCTATGCCCTTATACGAGGAAGAATTTGTTTTCGGGTAAGTTACTAGAAGCTAATTTTTAAGAAATAATAAGAAATTAAGGCATGCTTTGGTGCAACGGTTCCAAACAAGTTGTCATTTTTACTTGGAGGATCTCTTGGCTAGTGCTTGGTTGCCCGTCTGAGGATATGGATTCACAAGCAAACGTATAATGCAGCCCTCAAAAATTACACTCGCATTTTGCGAGTAAATTTTGAGGGCTGGCGAGAAGGTCTGCCTGGGAGCGGGGGGGGGGGGGGGGGCGAGCACCGCCGATCAGAGGGGAAGAGGAGAGTCGCTGGATGATCCGAGCAGGGAACATCACAGCTTTTGTTTCAATAGCTGTGTGTTCCCCCGCTGTGTGTCACACAAGCCCCTCCTCTTTCTGGGACTTTGATAGACAGATCACCCGTCCAATCCTAGGACGGGTGACATGTATCAAAGTTCCCCGGACAAGGGGAGCAGCTTATGTGACAGCACGCTGCAGGGGGAACACACCGCTGTTGAAATGAAAGCTGTGATGTCCACTGCACTGATCATCCAGTGGTGGCTCTCCTCTCTTCCCCTCCACAGGTAGGCTGCACATGGCAGGACTCAGGCTGTACGGTGGGCATGGCTAAAGTTGTTAATATTTTTATAACTTAATTGCATAAAACATTAAAGTGTAATTTCATGCGATTTATTAGGGTGGGTTTAGGGGTAGGGATTGGGCGGGGCAAATGGTGGCGAGTAAAAAAAATACACCTATATACATAACTTTTTAGCAGTTCTCTCTAATGATGAGTGAGCTCTGCTCAGTACCAAAGTAATGTGAGCCTGCCTACCCTCCATGATGAGCCCCCCCTATGGGGTGTGTAAACAGAATGACAGACTGAGGGGGCTGCTTGTACTGTAAAGTGGAAATTGTGTGGCTTTTTTTTTTTTTTCTTTATAATCCATAGAAAAATTGTTGATGTTTTTAAATGGTTTAAAAATATAGAAGTTATAGTTTCCATGCTTGATGTTTTTCAGATATGGCCTTTTCACTCTTTCGGAATACTTCAGGAAAGTCCCAATGGCCGACTATTAAAAAATGATTGATCATAGTGGTAGCAATTCATGTTTTTATTCTTTTTAGATTTTAGTTATTTATGCAACTTAGGATAATTTCTAATAAATTACTTCTGAAATTTTTATGGTGCTGTTGGTGGTCTGTACACAAGGCTGGAAAGTCAACTTGAATCTTTTAATTGTATATTTTTACTACAATAGCCAAGGTCTTTGGAAATATTGCATGCACTTATGGAAAAAGTTACAAGAATGGGGTTTGGGTTGAGTTTATTATGCAATACTTTCTAAATGTATTTCTAATTGTATAGTACAGGACCCAGACTTGACATTCATACACCCTGAGTCAAGGCTGGTACCTTCAGGGGATGGGACACTGGCAAAGCTTTTCAAGGACATTTCCCCTGGGTTTCCACCAAATAACCCAACCTCACTGTGATCCTCCATTTTTTGCTAGTGTCTGAAGGCAACTTGTTTATGGGGAAGTTACTCTGAACCCAACTAGTGTATTTTTCCTTAAGATTATTCATATAAATTCACTGTCTATGGCGCAGTCCTCCCCTACATAAATATGTGCGTCCGCTGGTGTGGCTCTGATCCACAAATTTGACCCAGCTGTGCTGGAGAAATGGGGAGCTTGTATCCCCTTTTTTATGTCACATCAAGGTATCTATTCTCTGGTTTGAGGTATTTCATCTTCTCTTAGAAGTTACAGGAATATCATTGGTTCCCTCTGCAGAACTGGCTCTTCTGGGCATTGGTATGGAAAACATCCCCCATGATCTCCAATCTATAACTGTCCACATACTCTTAGCCACAAGATTAGCCATTGTTCTCTACAGGAAAATGACTGACCTATAGCCAAAAATGAAGTATGCATGTATGCCACATATGAGAGTTGCTTACCCTCAATAATCCAGAAATGGCCACATTGGCTTCAGTGGTTCCGGAACGTGCATTACGATTAATCATCTTAAAGCGATACTAAAGTCTTGTTAAACATGTTATACTTACCTGCCCTGTGTAATGATTTTGCACAGAGCAGCCCAGATTCTCTTCTCGGGTCCCTCTTCAATGCTCCTGGTCACTCCCTCCTGTCAAGTGCAACCAGCTTGCCATGGGAGCACCTGTGCTGAGCCACAGCTCCCTGTATCCATTCAGACACAGAGCCGCAGTTCGGCCCCACCCTGTCTAATTGGCTATCTGACTTCGACAGCAGGGGGAGCCAATGGCACTGTTGCGGTCTCTGCCAATCAGAAGGGAGAGTCCTGGATGACCTAGGCACTTGTGCACATCACTGGATTGAGATGGGGCTCAGGTAAGTATTAGAGGGGCTGCTGCACACACAAGGTTTTTTTTTTTTTGTTTTATCTTCATGCATAAAAACCTAGTTAGAAACTTTATGCCTTTACAACCACTAATCTGTTTTTCTTTTGCTTGGAGAATACTTGTACCCTCTGGCTTCTGTTATGCATAACTTTATTCCTTGATTCAAGGTTCTATCACCTTATGTATGCTTATGGCAACCTTATGTTGATGTGTTATCTCATTGTTTTACATAATGTAAAAACTCCAATAAAAAGTATTGAAATTAAATTCATACACAAGGACTAGCAACATGATCACCCTGTTATTGCACCATTAATGTAGCCCCATAACAAAGCCTAATATTCTCTATTGCTGCACCGATTATTTGTACAATGACTCGTAGTTTGTTTGGAAAACTGGAATGTTTGAAATGTATTCACTTGTACAGTGTTACACTTTTTTCAAATTTATTCCTACCATTCACAGTCTTGGGTGGATAACTAGGTGTCGCATCACACCAAAGGCTGTGCAGTTTACTGCCACTTCTGCCTAGAGACTTAAAAATGTACTTGGGTGCTTTCTCCAGCCCTTTTGCGATGAGAAATTTACTACTAGATGATCCACACCCAGATTGCTGCATATTCCTTCAGTTATGCTTACCCAATTTCTGCACCCTATTCCATTAATAACCCCATGGCTGGAACCATAGCAAAAGATCAGGCTAACATTTGCTGTGCCAAAGTCCTGCAAAACAATCCGACCACTCAGTACTAGAGCAGTCCCCGTTTTTAACACTGGTCTCTGCGTCAGATTCTAGACCTATTTCAGGCACACAACAATCGGATTTCCTAAGGTTGGCCAGATATATTGCTGTCCTGATCAAAAAGACAAATGGATTTCTACCTCATAATCCTCCCCACTGTGCAATTTGTATCGTGACAGCGGGGATTCCTCTGCTGTCAGTATACACAGATTAGGGCTGTAGCGGCTGATCAAATGAAAATTTCCAAGAGTCTTGATGCAGTAACAGCCATAGATGAATGGAAATTTGACCAGTCCCTGCGGAATATTGATCCATCAATGGCAGTGTTTCCCTACCCTATTCCTTAGTCCCCCCCCCCCCCCCAACAAGCCATGTTTTAGGAATTTCTTAGATAAACCCGCTGTTGTAAATACCAAGCCATTGACGTTTAAATGATGCAGGGTGAAGGAAATTCTGAAGACATGACCTCCTTGAGGGTACTTGTAAAGAGAAGTGTGGGATTAAAAAAAAAAAAAACCATACATACTCGCCTTAGGTGCATTGAGGAATTGATCCCCCACTGCCTTCAAGACCGAGGACTGAGCTATCAAAGACCACTAATCGCTCAGTTCTCGTTCTTCACTGAGCAGAGAGCTGGTGACTCAATCACCAACTCTCTGGTCTATTCCTCCAGTACTCACTGGATTGCCAGGCTGTGAAGGGGGTGGGAGTGGTTGGGTAAGCGGTATTCTGAGAGGCTGAGCTAGCTGCCACTGGGTGGATCCCTCCCAGGGTCTGGACCAGCTGAGCGATGTCAGCCCACAGTGGACTTTAGCCTGCCATTGACTGAATACAGTCACAGGAGGGCAGAACTAAGTGAAATCCTGTGACCCACTTCTCCTCTAAGGACAGACTGGAAACCACTGCTCTATGGCCTGCTTTTAATCTGAGTTTTCTCCAACTATGTTACAAATTCTTAGACAACTAATGGCTATAATATAGCCATCATTGTCAAGGGCTCAAAAGCACCAAACTCTCTTCAACACTCTCTCTTCCTGGATCAGAAAAGTGCCTACAGACTACGTTTTCTCTTGAATATTTTCAGATGAAATGAAGAAGCTGTCAGCTAGATAGTTGGTAAGGTTGAAGAAAGACGCCAGTCACAGTTCAACCTGTGTGAGTGTGTGCATGTCAAGGATCCTATCCCATATCCCTGTATAATGTGCTACCTAAGATGCCCATCTAAGAATTTTTTTAATTTTTTTTGAAACTATTAATACTTTCCGCTTACCACCCTGATAATGAAAACACCCTATGGTTAAACTGCTTCTACAATTTCATTGAATGACTAACATGTCTTCTTACACTCCCTGAGACTGAATTGTTTATTCCCTATGCTAGAAATCACCATTGAGATCTTTGTACATCGCTATCCTATCTCCCCTCAAACATCTTTTCTCCAAGGAGAATAAATTTTATGTTTTTGTAGTTGCTCTTCATAGCTGAGGTCCTCCAGTCCCCTTATTTTGTTGCCCCTCTCTGGACTAACCAGCACATCCTTCCTGATGATTGCTGACCAGAATTGGACAGCATATTCCAGATGTGGCCAAACTAGAGTTTTATACAGTAGCAGGATTATTTTTCTTGAGTAAACATATTTTTTTTTATGCATGCTAAAATTTTGCTAGCTTTGCTTGCTGCAGCTTGGCATTGCATGCTGTTGAGTCAGTCAGCAACTCGAACCCCCAGATCTTTTTCCATCCTAGATTCCCCCAGAGGTTCTCTCCCTAGCGAGTAACTTGCATTCATATTTTTAGCCCCCAAGTGCATTACTTTACATTTTTCAACATTTAACATTTGCCATGTAGTTGCCCACCGCTTTATTTTATTGAGGCGGTCTGTTAAAGTTTCTATATCCTGCTGCAAAGTTATGGATGTCCTTTCTTGTTCTAGGTTGTGTAACTGAGCCAATGACTCCTATTGTACCCCCAATGCCAGGATCCAGGCTTGTTCAATAATTGCACCAACTACAGTAAAAGTTTTACCATTTATTTTATAAATAAAAAAAAAATAGGATGTACAAAAATTGTGGTAAATTGGCTCCTTGTGCGGTCTTAAGTTGGTGCACAAGATTTTGTTTGGACTATGGCTGATTTTATTGCACCAAGTGCCCGCTGTTCCTGTAGACCTCTATAATCAAAGAACATGAATCGCAGTTCACCAGCAGGGATTGTTCCAAATCCTCTTCAGTTAGTATATATTTTCCTCCACAGCGACAGGTGTAGCAGTAAAATTCCATATCTGTTCCAAAAGAAATTAAAATGGCAACAAAGTGAGTTCTAAGTTTTATATCTACAACTAGATGACTGGTAGACTTTGGCTTACCATGCAGGTTACAATTGCTTTAGATTAGCCAAAACCATGCAATATGAAGACCTACCCAATCAAACTGACCCTTGTAATACATACTTGTTCATAGATCTAAATGTTTTATAATCACATTCTAATCTCTGTAGCAGAATTGTCTGAATCACAAGGCAAGCTAAACAAATGTATAGAACTATATTTTGACCATAACTCACATATGCATTTCCAGTTTTAAAGAAAAATATAAAGACTGCCATTTCTGCTTTATTCTGAATATGCTAACTGTCTGTTACAGTACTAAGGATCTGGTGCAGGGTTGATGACTTCACACTTGTTCCCTGGCTGTTAGAGCAAGTATTTCTATGGGTAGGTCAGCAATTGCAGCCTACCACCTATTTATTTCACCATAGGACCCATTTCCGTGTGTGTGCTGAAGTTCAGTCCTATGAACCTTGTTTGAAATCCAAATACATATTCATACATATTCATTTTTAAACACTGCATGCAGCTTTTATAGTGCACTGGTATATATTCAGTATGTGTCTGCAGACCCATTACTAAGAATAACCTACAAAAAAAAAAAGCTATTCCTTTTAAATCTCAGATATAAAAGTTACATACGTACCATCTTCCCATTCCATTTCCTCCAAGAGAACCTGATTGTCCACATGGCACGTTCGGGTCATCTCTGTTTCTAAGGAAAAAATTAATTTTAATATTTCTCAAAGAATTGTACAAGATCATATGCAGCAAGATTGCTGGATAGCAAGGGCTTTCTGTATCTGGAGAATTTTCATTATGTAACACTGAAAAGGTAAGCATCTAACTAACTATTCCCAACTATAACTTGAACTGAAGGCAGAAGAGACTGTTTGAGCACCCAGGTGCACAAGTTTAGGGCTCTGGTCACATATGCTGCAGAGCGGCTCGCAGCATGGGGTCTGGAGCATCCCTGTTCACTGATAAAGGTGCGAATTGGGTCTAAATTTTTGCCTAAATCGGACCACAAGACGCACAGGACCTTTCTTCGGTGCAGACCATTACCGCCTGGAGCTGTGTGAACCGGCTCCATTAAGGGGCAGTAACATACTTGTCATGCAAATTGGATGTGGCGAAATTGGCATACGAGAAGGGCTTGATGTCTGCAGATGCTCATTCTCTGGATCAATTGACACTTTTAAAATAAGAATTAAAAAAAAAGCCACTAGAAATTAAGAAATTCACCTGTCAACATTTTGATACAACCTAGAAACATTTGCCAATCCTCCCAGTTTGCTCTCCCTTTATCCGAAAAGTAATCTCACCTTTTTGGCTTTTGCTTTCTCCTAATAAGAGGACAAAGTGAAGGTATTTTTTTTAATTTTAAAGAATGACCGTTTTTTTTTTTTTTTTTTTTTTTTTTTTTTATTTCGTAGTAAAGGAGCTTTCAAGGCCCCAATGTGATAATAGATGGGCAAAGATTTTGAAGATGTCCAAAGTCTCCTCCTGGCTCCAGCCAATGCAGATAGGGGCCACAGAGGTTTTTGGGCAAGAGTGGAAGAAAAAAAAATGCATATATTAAAAGTGGGTAAAGAAAATTTCAGATGGAGGTGGCTTTTAAACACCCGGTACATTCTACTATGTAGAAGCACCCAATACAGCAATCCCATTATAATTTTAGACATGCCTAAAACATGCTGTGGCTATTGGTAAACCCATAAACCAGAGGCACCGCCTGACCCTGCCCTCCCATTTGATATAAACCTGAGAGGTAGTTGTAGCTGCGCTTGCAACCTTTCAACTGCTCTGCTGTTAACTTGCTCTAAGGTGGGCATGATCAAGAAAGCACTGACTACCAATATAACAAATGTATGCACAAATTAAAGCTGGCCAAAGAATTTACAAAAAAATTCTAGCAGTAAGTGGCTCTGCTGACTCAAAAGTAGATCACTCAACTTTTGTCGATACAGCCAGTCTGAAAGTTATCATCTGAACAGTAACTGCAGCCAATTTTAGAATACAGTAGCTGAGCATTTGTGTGGATGGAGAAATCTATTTGTGTCTGTCAGCTTTGCACACATTTAAATAGTTTCTCCTCCATGGGATTGATTGCACCTACAATGGAGTAGAGCTGCACCATAAAGAAAAAGATTTTCTACTTTTCCATGAAGGCTGTGTAGGCAAAAAATGTGATATGTTGGAGAGAATGGACATACACACATCAGCTGTGATCCAGGGTAACTGGAGGAGTTCACAATGTTTCTGTTATTCTAATCCAGGTTAACTAGATGTAAATCATTATTCCATTACAGGCTTTGGTAGAAGATTGAGTGGTGTATTCCATTGGCATCTACAACGGCTAAACACCGTTTCAATTTAAAACCACCTTTAATGGGAAGTGTGTCCTGTGCTGGAAATAACTTCAAACTGCTTCACCATCTGCAGCCCCTGAGTGCATTCTTAATTTGGAGACAAAGTGGGATAGGGTGGGGGGCTGTCATATGGCAAATTACCATACTCAAATTCACCCTTAAAACTTCTTTACAAAATATGTATTACTAAGAGTAAAGCTGTGTAAAAACAGGGGGCTTATTATTAAAAAAAAACCTCTATATTAAATGGTTACAACTGTCATTGACTCTCTGAAAAAATCATTTTGTGCAGCCAGTTCTTGGTTCTATCAGTAGTATACAAAAAAATAAAAACTGCGATAATAAATATTTTCGTGCTGTCCCTGTTAAATTCGCATCAATATGAATGAAATAATGAGAATGTATGAATCGCTGCAAAACACCAATTGTGAATATTAAAAAAACAAATGAATGTAAAGGTTTTTTTCACACCACATGTGAGTTTTAAATAAGCGAAAAGTCCATGGTGAGGAATGTGGGAGGGGCTGGAGTAGAACCTATCTCCTGATTCGGCATAGGTGTCACTGCTGCGAGACACCACAAAGTAGCACTACCTGCGATTTAGAGTCGCCATTAGAAGTCCCCACTACAGTTCTCAGATCAGCAGATGACTTTGATCAAGAGCACCTAAGTTGGCTGATCAGAACTCCCACCAGCACTGCCACTCATCCCATTCCCCCTACGAAGGAATAAGAGAAGGAATAAAAATAGAGAATACATGGAAGGGGGAGGCATGAGGAAAAGGGAGAAAAAGAATAAGAAATACGGCTAGAGAAAGGGATGGGGGGGACCTTCCTAAGCAGGCCAATTCACAGCTTTCAGTGCTGTCACAATTTTAGCCTAGGTTCACAACTGCTGGTTAGAAATCGTGCGAGTTCGGAAGCGATTTCAGAGACATCTGTGCAGGTTCCTGCAGAAATATCTATTGAAATCGCCCCCAAAACAAGAGTCAGTGCGGCGCCACAAAGTCTAATCAAAATCGCATGCCAAATTGCCCTGTGAATGTGGGCTGAATGATAATTACTCAGTCATGCAACGCTGTACCCATATGAATTTTTTGTAAATTTTTAATACAAATTGAGCTTTCTTTTGGTGGTATTTAATCACCACTGGGTTTTTATTTTTTTGCACTATAAATATGAAAGCTTTTTTTATATATATATATATATATATATATATTAATTTTTTTCCACAAAATTGTCATATGAACAGGTTATTTCTCTCACAACACATTTTGCTGCTCCTCCTAAGTATGGCGATACCACATGTAGGAGACTTACACAGTGTGGCCACATACAGAGGTCCAACATGCAGGGAGCACCATCAGGCCTTCTGGGGACATAAATTACACACATAATCCTGACAACCTATCACACTTTTGAAGGCCCTGGAGCACCAGGACAATGAAAACGCAGACAAAATTACCCTATTTTGGCAAGTAAACACACCAAATGTATAATGTATAAGGCATAATAATAAGTCTTTTGAACATGTCTTTTTTTTTTTTTCCCACAGGTTTTTGGAAAATGTGAAAAGAAAATGAAAATGCATTTTTTTTTTTTTTTTTCCATAAAGATTTTATTGAACATATACAGAGGTTATACACGGGTATACTGTACAATAGTGCAGATAACATAGATCAACAGTGAATACAGAACAGAATGATATCAATGAAAAACATAACTGAAGATGCGGCTCTGGGGTTTCATATAGTATGGCGAGAGAGAGCGTATGGATTAGAGCCATTAGTGGAGGGGGTCTGTTTTCAATTGATCCGGGTAAATGATTTAGTGCTCCAGGTGTCTAGTCCATAGCACCTGCATGATAGAAAAGTCTGAAAGGAGAGAAGAAAGAGGGAGGGAGGTAGGGGGGGGTGGGATAAGAGAAGGGTCAGCAGGAAAGGGTACTGGCTGGTGGGTAGGGGTAGAAAGAGGGAGGTGGGGGTAGGGGAGTGGTCCCGTACATCCCCCCAATGAACCAATTAGGCGTGGACATGTTTTATCTTATTCGGGGGGCATGTGTTGTTTGTACTCATGGGTGGTTTTGAAGTGTGACCAGCAGGCCCAGGTAGTAGTAAAGGTCTCTATTCTCTCTTGTGAGATGTGAATTAACTCCTCCATGTCACAAATTTTTGATATGGTCGTGAACCATTCTTTAAGTGAGGGTGTCTGAGTAGAGCACCAGTGTCTTGGGACACAGATTCTAGCAGCGTTGACAAGATGCATGGCAAGTGATTTGTGGTATGCTCTCCTTGGTATGGATGTATGGTGCAAGAGAAACTGAGCCGGAGTATAGTCTAGGGAGTAAGTGGTGATAGATGAGGTGAGTCTATGGACATCCCTCCAGAAGGTTTGAATGAGTGGACAGTCCCACCATATGTGGAGCATGGTTCCAACTTCAGTTTTGCATCTCCAGCATAAGTTAGAGACTGAAGGTGAAAATTTGTGGAGGAGGGATGGCGTTCTGTACCATCTAGTGAGTATTTTGTATCCGTTCTCCTGGGTAGCGACATTCAAGGAGCCCCTGTGGGCGTAATCGTGGACTCTGGACCATTCCGTGTGTGACAAGGGGGAGGGGAGGTCCCTGTTCCAGGATTTTTGTGAGGAGGATAAGGGCAGGTCTACTGTGTCTGTAAGAGCGGTATAGAGCAGGGAGATAAGGTGTCTTTGGGGGGTCCTGTTGTGGCAAAGTGTTTCAAACGGGGTGAGTCGTCTTGTCCAGTTGGCGAGAGTAGAGTGTGTGGAAAGGAAGTGGCAGGCTTGCCTGTAGGTCCAGAAGGAGAAGGATGAGGTTATAGAGATGTTTCTAAGGTCGTCTATCGATGCCAGTTTGCCCCCAGTGAAGAATTGATATGCCAGGACCTCTTGGAAGGGCCATTCCTGTCTGAGGAAGGAGGGCCCCTCACCTGGAGGGAAGTCAGGGTTCCCTCTCAGTGTGGTTAGTGGCCCCGGGGTGGGTGCAAGAGTCTTTCCTGTTGGGGCTTTCCTAAGGAGCGTCAGGGAGGTGAAGATAAAGGGGTGTGTGGTTAAGTTCGGGGGCCACTGTTTAGGGAGTAACCATGGAAGAAGATGTATTGGCGTGGGGGAGAACGCATTTTCTAGAGAAACCCATATCTTCGTTTGGGAGTGAATATTCCAGTCTGCTATTCTCGTGAGGTGACAGGCTACGTAGTATTTGTGCAGATCTGGGAGAGCTATGCCACCTGCAGATTTGGGAAGGGTGAGTCTGGAATATTTAATCCTAGGGGGGGGAGCCCTTCCAAAGAAAGGTCGAGCATGCCTTCCTGAATGAGGCAAAAAAGCCCGTCGGGATGGCCATAGGGATAGTCTGAATCAAGTACAATAGGCGTGGTAATATGATCATTTTGATCAAGGCTGCCCGGCCAAACCAGGACACATTGAGTGACGCCCATTCTTTAAGGTGATTCTGAGCTTTAATCAGGGCTGGGTGGAAATTAAGGGAATAGAGATCCGTGAGGGAGGGCGGAATCCGGATTCCGAGGTAGGTGATGGCAGTCTGTTCCCAGTGAAACGGGAAAGATTCCTGGCAGTGTGTTACTTCTTGAGGCGGGAGGGAGACATTCAGGGCATGCGATTTGGAGTAATTTATTTTCAGGTTCGAGATAGAGCCAAAGGCCCCAAGATCCCGGAGGAGCGATGGCAGGGATGTGCGAGGGTTAGTGAGGGAAAGCAGGATGTCGTCTGCGAAGGCGGCTACTTTAAATTCACTATCCTTAATTTTTAGTCCTTTAATGTCTGGGTTCCCACTGAGCTTGTTCAGGAGGGGTTCTAGGGAGAGAATATAGATCAGGGGGGAGAGGGGGCACCCTTGGCACGTACCATTGTTGATGGGGAAGGCGTTTGACAGGTGGCCGTTGACCCTCACCGCGGCGGTGGGACCGGCATATAAAGCCATTATTGATGTGAGCATGCGGTCTTCAAGGCCAATGCCTTTTAGAACTGCCTGCATGTAGTCCCAGGCCACTCTGTCAAACGCCTTCTCAGCGTCGAGTGAGAGGAGGAATCCCGGGGTTTTAGAGGACGTGAGCCAATGGTGTAAGTTGAGGGTGCGGATGGTGTTGTCGCGGGCTTCCCTGCCCGGGACAAAGCCTACCTGGTCAGTGGAAATGAGATCAGGGATCAGTGGAAGCAATCTATTCGCGATAATTTTTGCGTAGAGCTTGATATCCACGTTGAGGAGTGAGATCGGTCTGTAGTTGGCTACCTGCAGAGGGTCTTTACCCTCTTTCGGAATCACGGTAATGTGCGCCTCTAGCATTCTGTTTGGTCGGTTTTGTGGGACTGCCAGGGCATTAAATGTCTGTAAGAGGCTAGGGGTGAGTACGTCAGCAAAAGATTTGTAGTACTGGAGGGTGTATCCATCGGGGCCGGGGCTTTTTCCTACCTTCATTTGTTTCAGGGCAGACTCTAGTTCCGAGCTAGAAAAATGACCTTCCAAGGCCCGTGCTTGTTGGGGG
The DNA here is from genome assembly GCA_028564925.1 of Lithobates sylvaticus. NCBI lineage: Eukaryota > Metazoa > Chordata > Amphibia > Anura > Ranidae > Lithobates > Lithobates sylvaticus. Next base: position 173,005,026 of record CM053034.1, on the reverse strand, counting down.
GAGATGGGCTTGGGACCATGTTGGGAAAGAAAGTCTGTTATGAGTGAGTGGCGTGTGTCTCCTGTGGAGTGGGGTGTTTGGCTGGGGTGAAGATTATAGAGCTTGTGATAAAAGTGTTCGAATTCCTTCGCTATGTCCTCGTTTTTGGCCAAAAGAGAGCCTTTGGAATCGCGCAGGGAGTGAATGGTGGATGACAATTTGGCAGCTTGGACTGAGCGCGCCAGTAGGCGTCCACTTTTATTGCCCTGCTCATAAAAGAGTTGTTGACCCAGAATGTATCGTCTCCTTGTGTGTTTCCCTAGTTCTTCTGTGAGGAGGGCCCTGGTCTGAATTAGGTCCTGTAAGGTGTGTTGGGCCTGAGTCTGTTTGTGGGCTAACTCGAGAGTTTTCAGTCTTTTGAGGAGGTCATTCACTAATTTTTGATGGGATTTTTTGGAAATTGCGTTCAAGGTCAGTAATTCGCCCCGTATCACGCATTTGTGTGCTTCCCAAAGGGAAATGGGGGAAATGTCAGGGCTAGTGTTCTCTTGGAAGTATAATCTGATACGTGAACGAATGTGTTCAAGGGATACCGGGTCCCGTATAATCGAAGGGTTGAAGCGCCATACCTTGGTTTTGGGGTTGGCTTCTGGAAACGAGAGCGTAATCGAGATGGGGTGATGATCTGACAGGAACATCGGTTCAATGGAAGAGTGATGTAGGGCAGAAAGGTCAGTCTGAGACAGAAAAAAGAAGTCAATCCTGGAGTATGGGGGAGGGGAGGGGAGAGGGGAGGGGGGAGGGGGGGGGGGGGGGGGGGGGGGGGGGGGGATGGGGGGGGGGGAATCAGAGTTCAGATGGGGTCCCCCGGGGGGAGGGAGACGGTGGGACATCACAATCTCCGTGGAGATTGCACAATTGGAGGATTGTACCAGAGGAAGCTAAGGAACCTGTGCGTTTAGTCAGTCGGGTCGTTGTCCAGCCCCCGCTACCTCAAGGCAGGGGGTGAGCAAGACCAGGTCGCAGCAAGCAGAAACCAGAGGTATAGTTTGTAGAGCCCTTAAGGCAAGTGTATGCGTAGTACCCCATTCTCACAAAGTTCAGGTGAGAAGAAGAAGACAACAGCCAAAAAACGAGAGGCAAACATCAAAGAAAAACAAAAAAGAAAAATAGAAGAATGGGGGTACAAAGCATCTGAATACATTGCCTGATGTGGGTTAGACGTGTCGTCTCTGGTGGGGATGAGAGTCTTCTTCTCGAGGCCCAAGAGGGGTGCATGAGCGTTTTGTCCACCTGGGAGAAGAGAAGCAGGGCACAGGGCCATTGAGGGTCCCCGAGCAACAGTCTGTACCTCAGGTGTGTGGGGAATCTTCAGGTGGCAAGTTGCAAGACAGGCCTCCACGGTGGGTAGTTTGAGGTGTTGGGTCAGTGAACGAAGGTGGGGGTGGAAGCCATGGCTCCGGTGGCCATCTCTGGAGGGAGACATCTCGGTCGTGCAGGGGAGACAACATGAGCCTGTATCAGGGCTGTGGGATACTTCCCATCGGAGAGGCAGGGGTCAGGCGAGTGACCAGATTGTGGGGTCCTCTGTTAGAGACTATGAAGGCTAGGGGCATGGGTGCCAAGTCTATCGAGGCTCGGGGCAGCGAGCATGGGAGGAAGGCCCGTTTGGAACCAGATCAGGGTACTGCGGTCTCCTGCAGCTGGTCTTTGTCTGGAGAGGTGAAGGCGCTAGTGAGGTGAGGGTAAGGGAGAGACCCGGGGGGGGGGGGGGGGGGGGGGGGGGGGGGGGGGGGGGGGGTGTCGGCAGAGGAGTAGATGAAGAGGGCATCGCGGGGTACTCACAGGCTGGAGCGTGTTGGTCGAGCGGCTGGCGGGCAGTCATCTGGCACGTCCCGTCACATATTCATCGGTGACGGGCTGCGTTGGTGGAAGTCCCGGCGTGAAGGACGAGCGTTCGGAAACATCGGGTCTGGTCTGCGGCGCCTCGATCTTTGGCGGGATGCTTTCGGAGAAGGGTTAAGAGATACCGGGAGCCAGGGCTCCATGGGGAAGTAGAGCGCGTACCATTCCGGAAGCTCAATGTTGGGTAAGTCGAGCTGTTCGCAGAAAGCTTGGAGGTCTTCTGGTGTTCTGAGTAGAGCTGAGCGCCCCCTGGCGGAGGCAGAAAGGCCGAATGGAAACTTCCAGCGGTACTGAATGTTTCTGGCTCGTAGGGCATCTAGTAGTGGTCTGAGGGCCCTCCTGTTCTGGAGGGTGATCTGGGAGAGCTTTACCTCGGATCCGTTGAAAAGTATGCGCCCCCTTTCCCTTGCCTTGCGGAGGATTTCTTCCTTGAGGGGAAAATTTACGATGCAGCATATTATGTCTCTGGGGGGGGTTCGTTATCTCGTGGGGGGGGCGGAGAGCACGGTGTGCCCTTTCCATGTCAATGGGGGAATCTGCAGGGCGCTCGATCAGATCGTTAAATATAGCACTGATGGTCTGTTGGATGGCGCCTGGGTCAACAGTTTCAGGGACACCTCGCACCCTGATATTGTGCCTCCGTCCCCTATTGTCCAAGTCTTCCACATGCCTGTGGAGTTCAAAGACCTGTGCCAGTTGGGAGTCATAAGCAGACTGTACCTGGCGAATGGCCGCCGCGTGCGTCTGCGTTGTTTGTTCCACTCCATCAATGCGATGTGCAACGGCTAATAGGTCTGTCTTCAGGTCCGCTATTGCCGCCGTTACGGTGCTTTTTATATCCAAGGTAACCTTCTCCAAATCGAGAAGGCTGGGGGGTAGAGCCCCGCTAGGGGTGGGGGACGATGCTCCCGGCATGAGGGTAGGCAGATGTCTGTCAGGCGAGGCCGCGGCTTGGGCCTGTAATGGCGCGTGCAGCGGCGCAGGGGTCTGTACCTTCTGGGCCCGGAATAACTCCGGGATGTTCCTTCCCAGGTGGGTTTGCGAGCCTCTGGGGGTGCGGGAGGCTGACGAGCTCCTGGTGGTCCTGTGCATAGCAGGGGAAGTGCGGTAGGCTCCCTTTCAAGTCGTTGGATAGTCCCGGGCACGCAGGAGCTCACAAGTTAAGCGGCCATCTCGGTCTCCGTCCAGGCCACGCCCCGAAAATGCATTTTTACGGCGCTAATGAGGATCCACTGATAGGGTGGCACTGAAGGGCACTATATTGGCACATATGGGTCACTGCTGGGCACTTGCAATATATGAAACCTCAAGCAGCCTCTTGTTGACAGTGATCACATGGTAAAGGGCGGCTGGGATTGGCGCATTACACCGAATCCGATGAGCATGGACACTCCCGTGTGCGCACCCCAGGGGAAGCGCGATTCTGTGAGGACGTCATTGTACACCCTCCCAGAATTATCTGACCACGCTGTAGCCGTCATTTGGCTATGGCCCGGTCGGCAAGTGGTTAAAGAGGAACGTCGCCCCCCATATTTTTTTTTTAAAATCCCCTCTTACCCTTTCCCTAGGTTATCCTCAAAATATATACCCACATGTTCAGCAAATCCAGTGGTGTTGTCCTGCAATTACCACACGCCTTGCCCTGCACTGTCATCTTCTTTACTTATGTCATCAAGGGTCACCATCCCTTCCATGTTTTTGCAGCCCCTTGCAATAACTAGATAGAGACAGCCAGCCCTGTGCTAACTAGCAATGATGCATGAGCTGTAAAGTACCCTGATACCTCCTGGGATGCATGACATCAGTATCTCAGGAAGCTGTGAGCGACTGACCACATTCTCACCTAGGTAAGAATCCCAGAAGGGAAAAATAAAAAAAGTATTAATAGAAATAAGAGCCCAATTGTGAGAGAGGAGGGGAAAACTGGGTGGTGAGGGTGAAGGTATTCTTCATATAAAGGACTACATTTTATATATTTTTTTTAGCTACCATATTGAGGAATACACTTCCAAACACTCGAGGGTTGGGTCCCCTTACCTCCCTACTTTAACCTTATTTGCAGCAGCCAGGGAGGGATTGAATGGAAATACTATAGTGCAGGGTTTCTCAACAAGGGTTCTTCCAGAGGTTGCTAGGGGTTCCCTTGAGCAATATCTGCCACCATTGATCTTTTTAGATATCTGTAAGGGAGTAATTCTTCCCAATGACCACAGGTGTAAGGAGCATTCTTAACACTGACCATCATACTAATGTATCATGAGTTGTAGATATATTCGTTTTTTTAGCAGGGGTTCCCTGAGGCCAGACAGTTATTTCAAGGATTCCTCTTTGTGTGTTAGTTGAGTCTGCTGACATCACATCCAAGAAGGGGGCAGCAGTCTCAGGTCTTTTGGATGTCTACACAAGGGAGGTTTTACAGGTGAATAACATGCATAAAATACATAAATGCACATATAACAAATATGCTGAGGATTTAGTCTCTTAAAGCTCAGCTTCTACAACCAGCAATACTTTTACCATATGGCTTTCCATAATAATTGGCCATAACAAGTTGGTGGCCGTAACAAGTCAAATAATAGCACTTCACTGTGAATAATAACTATGGGCAAATGAAATAACTAATTTAACTGCCCTTAAGTACTGGTGAAGAAAATGTAATTAACACTTAAAAAAGACAATTTTAAAGCATGCTATCCATTAATTAGCAACATATTACACTGCCTGAAATGGGACAGTTATTTGATATCACTTTCTGCATTACCACATTTTACCGAGGGTCTAAACTATGGATCTCAGGGGAGCTAGCTAGTGGGTGCAAGTCTGATTAATGTAATTACAAAGATCAGTGAGTTTTGGAAATGACAGGATCAATAAAGCCATCCTTAATAGATCCTAAACACCTACACTACATTAAATATGTAGCGAATAAGGGGGAAATAAAAAAGAACGAAGCTGTTCCTACATTGTAACAGTTGACTAACTTCGCAGATGAGAGGTGAAATATATTAATATGGATTCTCACAAATGTACGTGTGTTTTCCTTGGCGTGAAAACTATATATTCCTACAGCAGAAAATCTGAGATGCAAGGGTGGGTTAAGGCCAATAAATAACAAAGGAGCAGTCAATCTAAAACCAATATTTCATCCAGTAATGTTTTATATTGCTCTGCTACTGGCCACAAGCTTTTCTACTCCTAAATCTATCTTGAGATCTGTCTCCTATAATCCTATGCACAACAGTATTCAGATTGGGAAAGATAGGGACACCACTATAAGCCAATCAGACTGTACATCTTGTGATAGCCACACATATTGGTCTAATCAATTACTAAATAATTGAATTCAATATTAAAAAAAAAAAAAAAAATTATATATATATATACACACATACATATATATTTACACACACACATCATAAACCATGGACCCCACCATTCAGTGAGCTTCTCTCTGCCCTCTCTAAATACTTACCCGATCTTGATTCACCACTGTGCCGAGAGCAGCAGCACTGCGCTCTCTTTCCCTCCTCATTGGGCTCAAATCAAATTCAGTGACGAAGGAGTGGGGTCGAGCCACGTTGTGTGTGTCAATAGATGCACAATGCAGCTCAGGATCGAGCCTGCATGAGTACCGCCCCAGCAAGTGGCCTGCAAGGTACGAGGAGTCAGGAGAACCTGCAGGGGACTGCAGAAGAGGAGGATTGGGGCTGCTCTACACAAAACCATTGCACCGAGCAGGTAAGTATGACAATAAAAAAAAAAAAAAAAAAAAAATTATTTACAATCACTTTCATTGTGGAGTTGATTTAGAACAGGCAAACAGACTGTGCACTTTGCAAATGCAGTTGCACTCATTTCCCCCAGAGCTTGGTGAATGAGGTGAAGCTCTGCTGATTTCTATAATCCAATCATCTGCAAGCAAAATGCATTTTTTTCTTGTTTTTTCTTTGCACTTGATAGGGTATTATTTACAAAGTGAAGCTTCTCTAAATAATATCCACTAATTTGGGTTCTTTTTTTTCACTAAACTTGGGCAACTGAACTTGCAAAGTACACAGTCCATTTGCCTTTAGTAAACTCCAGTATCTGCAACATCAATCACCCAATAATTGAATCCAGAATTCAAGCGCCACACTAAAATATCCAAGGTAAGGTTTTATTCCAAACATCAATTGGGTATAATAGCCACGTGTTTTTGGGGCCACATCAAATTGCCCATGGTAGAGTTTCGTTGATGGGTTGAAGACATATATGTTTGAGCTTGTGAACCAACTGTTATATATAAAAAATAAACAGTTTTTAATCGATAGCATACACATATGAATTGTAATTTCAATCAGTATGTTCAGCTGACCTCAAAACACAGAACACTATTCTGTAAGTTTGCGAGTGTTGCTCGAATGCAATTGTTCATACCCAGATTTAAAAGAGGAGCATCCTGAGAAGAGGAAATAGTGAGGACCTCATTGGTGCGCTACCATTTCTTCTTTAGCCCCATACTGGGTAGGTCCTAAAATAGACTGTATAGCTTAACTGGTCCTAGGCCTCGTACATACGATGAGAATATCAGATGAATGATCGTCCACCTTTTTTTTTTCATGTTAGTCTCATACCGAAAATGAAGGTTATTAAAGTTGTGAAAATTCTCGTATGACAGAATACAATTTCCGAAGTGATATAATGTATTGTAATGTTCTTTCATTTTCGAGCATGCGTGGTCTTGCTCTGATTTTTTTCTCCAAATACTGTAGTGATTAAACAAACTGCATGCAGAAAAAGCACCGCTCTGTGAACAAGGCTTGTGCCGAAACGCGTCAGCCATCACTTCATATGGTCATGGTGCAATAAACTCTATAGAAGATTTCCAGAGTTGCTGGCATTTTTTTTCTTATACTGTACTGATTACTCGAAAATCGTACATTCTGGTATCGTACGTTCTGGTATCGTACGAGAAAAAAACGTTGTGTTTGTCCCTTCGGATCATTTTGGATGAACTGTCATGATCAACTCTCGGCCATGGCCAGAAATGCTAGGGGGTGTTTTTCAAAATTATTTCTCAACAAAATAAAGCCTGGAGACGTGGATGGATGGTGGATGGTGAATTTTCTTTGAATATTAAAAATTAATTAACCACTTCAATACAGGACACGTTAAGCTTTCAGTGCTCTCACTTTGAATGACAATTACTCAGTCCTGCCACACTGTATCCAAACAAAATTTTTAGAATTTTTTTTCTCACAAATAGAGCTTTCTTTTGGTGGTATTTAATGGCCGCTGGGTTTTTATTTTTTGTGATATAAGCGAAAAAAATGGCAAAAATTTTGAAAAAAAAAAAAAAAAAAACTTTTTTTTAGTTTCTATTGTACAATTTTGCAAATAAATAATTTTTCATAAATTTGGGCCAAAATGTATACTGCTACATATCTTTGGTAAAAAATAACCCAAATTAGTGGATATTATTTAGTCTGTGTGAAATTTATACAGTCTACAAGTTATGGTGCAAATCACTGAAAATTAATCTGATCACACCTGATGTACTGAAATCTCATTTCTTGAGACACTAACAATCCAGGAAAGTACAAATATCCCCCAAATGACCCCTTTCTGGAAAGTAGACAGTCCAAGGTATTTAGTAAAAGACACGGTGAATTTTTTTAAGTAGCAATTTCTTCCCACAATTCTTGGGAAAAGTAAGAAATCTATATTTTTTACACAAACTTATCGTATTGACACGTTATTTCTTGAACCCAGCATATGAATACTTGCAACTACACCACAAAAACACATTCTGCTACTCCTGAGTATGGCGATACCACATGTGTGAGACTTTTACACAGTCTGGCCACATACAGAGACCCAACATCCAAGTAGCACCTCCAGGCGTTCTAGGAGCAAAATTACACATATAATTTCATGACGACCTATCTCAATTTTAAAGGCCCTGGAGCACCAGGACAATGGAAATGCCCACAAAATGACCCCATTGTGGAAAGCAAACACCCCAATGTATAATCTATCAGGCATAATGAGTCTTTTGAACGGTAAATTTTTTTTCCAGAAGTTTTTGGAAAACGTGGGAAAAAATTTAAACGCATTTTTTTTTTTTTTTACACAAAGTTGTTCATTTATAAGATATTTCCAACACATAGCATGTATAAAGTAAAAATGACACCCTAAAATAAATTCTGTCCTGGGTCATTACAGACAGTGATATGGTCAGCACAGCCAAAGTTTTGGTCCAGGCAGCAGGAAAGACCATCGGTTTGGGCCAGGGGGACAGGGGTAGAGGCTTCTCGCACCCAAATCTCTTTGAAGCCTCCGGACAACCAGACCCTGTTCTGAGAATACAGAAAACCAAAAACAGATTTTCTCTACTCAGAACGCTATTCTGGAGCCTCACATATGCGAGACCCCTGTGTACTAAAGTAGAAGGGAAAAAGATCAGTCCAAGTGGCAGGCAAAAATATGGTCAATTAACAGGCTGAGGTTGGTGCACGTGGAAGTCAGAAACGCAGGCAAAGGCATCAAATCGGTAAACAGGCTGAGGTTGGTGCACGTGGAAGTCAGAAACGCAGGCAAAGGCATCAATCGGTAAACAGGCTGAGGTTGGTGCACGTGGAAGTCAGAAAGGTGTTTGAAACGGCAGGCAAAGACATCGTCGGTAAACAGGCCAGGGTCAGTTAACATGGAAGGTAGAAATATAGTAGCAGGCAAATGATCCACACAGGTATTTGAAATGTGTTAATGGCAGTCTGTTACTAAGGGGAACTAATATCAGATGGATGTGTGATAATATCTGAAGCAATTACCGATACACAGGCCAGGTTGGGAGGGACATTGGGGACATGTTGGGGATTGGGGAATGTTATAGGGAAAATGTTGCTCATGAAGTTGACTCACACTATCAGAGCAAATGCTTCCTGGGGCGGGTCTTTGCTGGTAAATCAGGGCAGTGACAATGTCTTTTGAGGTAGATGGCGAGTTGGTTTTCGGGTGATTTTTGATAACAGACAAACAAATTAATCAGGGCCATATGAAACTGATGCCAATAATAAGACTTGCGGGTTGACAAATATGGTTGTAGCATCTGATCATTTGAATCCACTCCCCCAAATACAGAATGTAGTCATGGACACATTCAGGCTTTACTACGGGGTCACGTCTTCTCTGAATCTCTACCAAGTTATCATTGTGGATGGTAGTCATCATGTGAACATCTTTCTTGTCCCGCCACTTCATGGCAAACACCTCCTCATTCCTCATGAATGCGGATTCCCCCTTTTGTAGCCATTTTGATAGTAAACTCTGTGGGAAGCCCTTCCTATTTTTTCCATGAGGTACAGCAGGCCAGGGTTTGTTTACGATACAGGCGACGGAAAAGGGACAAGCTGCTGTAGTAATTGTCTACATATAAGTGGTATGCTTTTTTGAACAGAGGGTATATGCAAGGTCACCGACAATTTTACCACTGGTTCCTATATATGTGGGGCACTCGCGTGACTGGAGCTGGGAGTCTTTGCCTTCATAAATCCGTAATCTGTAAACGTACCCAGTGGCTTAAATCACACAATTTGTTCAATTTCAACCCATACCTGGCTCTCTTACTTGGGATATACTGCTTGAACTGCAGACGGCCAGTAAAGTGGATAAGGGATTTGTCTACACAAATATTTTGGTCAGGGATAAACACTTCAGAAAATCGTTTGGTAAAATAATTTATTAGGGGGTAAATCTTATACAATTTATCGTGGTTGGGATGATCTTGGGGAGGGCACTGCGAATTAATCATGTCGTACCGTGTCCCGGACATGACAGCAGAATATATTGGCATGTGGTGGATGGGGTTGGTGGACCAATAGGCATGCAGTTTGTTTTTCTTTGCAAGCCCTATATTAAAAAGGTAAGGCCCAAAAACAATTTGAATTAGTCTAGTGTGAGACGTCGCCAATGGAACATACGGGCGTAGGGCGAATTGGGATTGGCAGCAATAAATTGCTCTGCATAAAGATTTGTTTGGTCCACCATGTACTGCAACAAACCTTCGGTGAAAAACAAATAAAAATAGTCCAATTGTGAAAAATTTGAAGTGTTGGGCTACTTATGGCGGGACTGTGCGGCGGTAGTGTTGGCGGTACCGATGGCGGCCTGTGTGACAGATGGGCTGTGACAGATTCAGATGATGGCGGTACTGATGGCAGTACTGGTGGCGGCCTGTGTGACAGATGGGCTGTTCCAGATCCAGATGTTCTGTATGACAGGTTCTCTTTATTGGGGGGGGGGGGGGCGCTGTGCAGACAGTAATGACAATGTAAACTGAAACACTCAAAAATTTTAGATCTCTCATTTCACGATCGATGTGTGAGGAGAGAGAAGGAGAGATCCCTGGAAACCGCCACAATGTTTATACTTCTGACCGGCTGTGATCGGACATCAGGGTGTGCAATAGCGGCGCATCCTGACAGACATCATATGACGTCCGGTCAGGATAATTGGACCACTTTGTGCCCTTCATTTTGTAATATGGCAAGCAGGCAGGAAGTGGTTAAATAGCGTTTTTTTGGTTTGTAGAGCTCAGATGCAATGAAGATCCATTTGAAGCTGTGGTGGGCAAGATCCAGGTTTCGGGTTTAGTCTGTAACTACTTTAGATATTTAGCTCCATAATGTTTGTGGACCATTGAGAAAATCATTAGAACATACACTATATTACCAAAAGTATTGGGACGTCTGCCTTTACACACACATGAAGTTTAATGGCATCTCAGTCTTAGTCCGTAGGGTTCAATATTGACTTGGCCCACCCTTTGCAGCTATAACAGCTTCAACTCTTCTGGGAAGGCTGTCCACAAGGTTTAGGAGTGTGTCTATGGGAATGTTTTACCATTCTTCCAGAAGCGCATTTATGAGGTTAGGCACTGATGTGGATGAGAAGGCCTGGCTCGCAGTCGTACATCCATTATGCAGGACAAACACTGGCTGGCTTGCGGCATAATTACATAGCTAAAAAAAAAAAAGGCATGTCCATCTAGTTTAAGCAAGCATCTTCAAACCTTGAGGCCCTGTTCACATCTGAACGTACTGGAAACGCAGCAAAACGCAGGGCAAGTTATTTCTTAATGGCACCCTGAATTCTGTGTGATTTTGCAGCGATTGTCATGCGACAAAAGGCACAAAAACCACGGCCAAAAATGCAACGTGAAAAAAATGCAAATGTTCTTGGCTGAGTGCCAAAATTTGGTACATGAGCTTTTTTGGTGCGTTTTTGCAAGGAGGAAGGTCCATTCAAAATAAATGGTGCCACTCCAAAAAGGAGGCACAAAGTTGTCGCTCAGATGTGAACAGGGCCTTAAGCTCTCCACCACTACCTGCCCCTAGCAGGTAACTTCAGCCTGGTGAGTCAAAAGAAAAACAGCCTATCCTGCTGTCTGGAATTGCCATGGCCAAGGACCTCTTCCCATTGCCTCGTACCATGTACATAACATGGTTGTCCCCATTGGTGATATCAACTCCTCCTCCTCCAGATCTCCCCTCTCACAGTCTATCTTTCCAGGGCAGCCAAGTACTGCACATTCAAACAGTTGGCTCTCTGCCCATACAGCTATAATAGCAGTCCAACATCACTAACCACACCAATCACTGTTTTTGTTGCAAATTATATTTCTAATCATTTACTAGTAGGTGAAGTAGAAAACCAACAGACCCAACAGTCATGATATGCATGCTGCTGATTCTGTGCAATTTAATCATTAATTGAAAGGGGTGTGTTCAAAATAATAGCAGTGTGCAGTTCAATTAGTGAGGTCATTCTGTTTTTGAAAAAACAGGCGTCCAACAGATCGCCCTTATTTAAGGACGAAGGCAGCCAATGTTGTACATGCTGGGTATAGGTCATCTCTCTGAAAATCAGAGTAAAATGGGTCATTCCAGACATTGTTCAGAACAGCGTACTTTGATTAAAAGTTGATTTGAGAGGGGAAAACATATAAAGAAGTAAAGAAACAGACTGCTCAGCTAAAATGATCTCAAATGCTTTAACTGCGTGCGGACCGCTCCACACACATATACAGCCGCTCTGTGCCAAATCACTTACCTAGTACATAATCTGATATGTCCAGGTCTGGGATGCACGCCACTGGCCACCACTGTGATTGGACACAGCGGGAGCCAAATCAGCGGGTCCGGCAGATGTGATGTCCGTGAGGACCCACTGATCGCTCGGGAGACAGGCAGAAAGGCGGTCTGCTTAGGCCAGGGGTCTCAAACTGGCGGCCCTCCAGCTGTTGTGAAACTACAAGTCCCATGAGGCATTGCAAGGCTGATAGTTACAAGCATGACACCCACAGGCAGAGGCATGATGGGACTTGTAGTTTCGCAACAGCTAGAGGGACGCAAGTTTGAGACCCCTGGCCTAGGCAAACAAGGCAGACCGTTCTGTGAGCGGGGCATGTACTGATCCTGTGTTTCTGCTAAGCAGAAACACGGATCTTTACCTTCCCCTAGTCAAAGCACCTCCCCCACAGTTAGTAATCATTCCCTAGGAATGCATTTAACCCTTTGATCGCCCCAATGTCAACTCCTTTGTGACAGACTCCCCCGGGACAGAGGCTTTGGGAGGGGACTGAATGCTAGCCTCTTGCCTACCAACTATGGTCCCTGGCATTTGAGGGAGCTACAAGCATTTAGGAAGATATTCTGTTATGTAATGCAAAAGGACATTATTAAGGAGGCCATGATGGTCTCTGCCAGCTTGTCAGTGGATTTGGAAAGCCGGGTCTTTCCCCCCCCAATTGTTTATTGTGCTCATTAACACATCTTTGTCTCCTAGCAAACTATTGGGGGATGTGTTTATACTTATGTGTATTGTAAGTTGTGAGTGAGGAGATGGCAAGGCTGCCCTGAAAGGTCATATCTCTGACTCACCAAGTCTGTGTAAATGATTAGTAAACTAGCTCATGTTAATTAGGTTTCTGGTTACAGTTTGTATTGTCATCCTGCTGTATATATTTGTGTGTCATCTCAAATAAATTATGTTCAGCAACCAAACGAGTATTGTCTTGGTTGTGGTTGTCAGCAGTTGGAATATCTGATATCTATATTCAGACTGGAAGGAAGCGGTATATGACGGAAGCACTCAAGCAGAGTGTGGGACGTTTCGTCACACCCTTCCCAGCCAGTGTCATTAATAAAGTATTAGTGTCATTGGTTCCCAAAAAGTGTCAGGTGTCCGATTTGTCCGCCGCAATAATCGCAGTACCATAATAGGTCGCTGATTACCGCCATTACTAGTAAAGGAAAAATGAAGAAAAATATCCCATAGTTTGTAGACGCTATAACTTTTTTTTACCAAAAATATGTAGCAGAATACACATTGGGCTAAATTGAACAAGAAATTTGATTTTTTACATTTTTTTATTGGATAGGTTATTTAGCCGAAAGTAAAAAATATTTTTTTCAAAATTGGCGGTCATTTTTTGTTTGAAGCGCAAACAATAAAAAACTCAAAAAGGTGATCAAATACCACCAAAAGGAGAACCATTTTTTTTATTTGGGTACAGCGTCTCACGACCACGCAATTGTCAGTTTAAATGATGCAGTACCGTATTGCAAAAAATGGCCTTGACATGAAGGGAGGTAAACCTTCCAGAGCTGAAGTGGTTAAAATGGCAACCAAAACCAGAAAGACATGGAAGGGAAAAAAAACGAAAACTTCCATTCAAATGGATCGATGAATAGCCAAAATGGCAAAGACTTAGCCAATGATCAGCTCCAGGGTGATCAAAGAACGTCCAAAGTTACCTTTCAGTACTGTAACAATTAGAAGGTGCCTATGTGAAGCCAAGCTATCGGCAAAAAGCCCCCGCAAAGTCCCATTGTTGAAAAAATGACATTTGCTGAAGAGGTTACAATTTGCCAAAGAACACATTGGCCTAAAGAGAAATGGCGCAACATTTTGATGAAAGCTAATTTTTGGGTCCAGGGGCCACAAACAGTTTGTCAGATGACCCCCAAACACTGAATTCAAGCCACAGTACACTGTGAAGACAGTGAAGCATGATGGTGCAAGCATCATGACATGGGGATTATTCTCATACAATTATGTTTGGCCTATTTATCGCATACTCGGGATCATGGATCAGTTTGAATATATCAACATATTGAAGAGGCCATGTTGCCTTATGCCAAAGAGGAAATGCCCTTGAAATGGGCGTTTCAACAAAACAACGACCCCAAACACACCAGTAGGTGAGCAGCATCTTGGATCCAGACCAACAAGATTAACGTTATAGAGTGGCCAGCCCAATCCCTGGACCTTAATCCAATAGAAAGCTTGTGGAGTGACATAAAAAATGCTGTTTCTGGGGTAAAACCAAGTAATACAGAGGAATTGTGGAATGTAGCGCAATCGTCCTGGGCTGGAATACCTGTTCACAGATGACAGAAGTTGGTCGACTCCATGCAACACAGATGTGAAGCAGTTCTCAGAAACAGTGGTTATACAACTATAAGTTCAGTGATTCACAGGAAAGCTAAATCTTCAAGCATTGTTCAGTTTTTACAGTAAATGTTTGAGTTTGTAAAGGAAAATGCAGACACTGCTCTTGTTTTTAAAAAAGCTGAATAGTCCTTTTTCCTAACTTTCTGTAAAGTAACAACACATTTTAAACAGTTTTCTTCATGTTTTGATTTGCAGTGTTCCCAATGCATTTGTGTGTATGGAAATAAAAGCTATTATAAGGATTTTGAACTCCCTTTTTAAAACACACTGCTATCATCTGCACCAGGAGGCGGGATTTAAGGTACCGACCTGGTGGTACTATACGCCGCAGAGGATATATAGTATGTTCCCTCAGAGCTCAGACCTTTGCTGGAGATGTGGTTCGCTTCTTCAGATCTTCTAGTCCCGCCGTCTTCCTCAGCCCTTCTGGACAGAGGTCCACCGCATAGTCCAGAAGATCACTGATTGGGAGCTACCATGGACCCCCGCGTTCCTCCTCCTGCATCACCACGGGATCCCAAGCAAGATCTATAGGAGATCCATATTACCTCTCCTGCTCACAGCTGCAAAGAGCTGCATCCCACTGTTCTGGAAGCAGACACAGCCACCATCGGTAGCCGTCTGGTTAAAAAAAAAGTAGCGAAAATGACCACAATGGAGGATTTGGTGGCCACGGAGAAAGGAAGGCATTCGTGAGAAATTTCTCAAAAGATTGTATTACTGGCACAAATTTGCCTTCTCTGAAGAGTATGCGAAACTGGTGGCTTAGTTCCCTGGAGGTGAGACGACTCTGGTGGCTCCCTGGTCATGGATGGAGTGACTGGCTGGTGGTACCCACCTCTCCCCCTTTTTTTATTTTTCCTCTCTTCCCTCTCCCCACCCTCTTTCTTCTGCTATTCCCTTACTGTTCTCTTCTTGCCATCAGGACCTTCAGGTCCTTTGTTTTATTTATTTTTTCTACTCTTAATTAAGCATATGGTAATTACCGTGAAAAATTGTCATACGGGGTACAGAGACTTCCTAGACAGTCCAGTGTTTTTCCTGCAGATTTTTGAGCATCTATTGTGGTGCATGTACATTTGGTCACGTACTTGGAATTGTTCCAATTTTTTTTGTTTGTGCACACCAAATGTGGCAGTTTCTGTATTTCCGTATGTTTTACCTAAATAAAAAATAAAAACACACTGCTATTATTTTTACTGTATTAACTGTATATGTTCCCATCTGTCATTCTAACCGAGCAGCGACATAGCAATCCCTCCTTTGGACCAGGCTCATTCTAAGACAAATCAAGAGGTGTGATGGCACTTTTCTACATTCGTTTTTATGGTACTCAGAACATCTTAGAATGCAACGCCAGGCAAAAAGCTAAAACAGAGGCAAAATTCGCATATATTCAACACCTAAATTGCTTTCGCGAGTCCAGCTACTAGAGGATGTAATGCACGATTTTCATAAACAAAATATTCATGAAATAATTAGTGCCATGTTTCACTATTTGTTCATCAGTTTCGAATGATATCAATTCAGAGATCTAAAGGGCAGATATATTTATGTAGGTGAAATATCACCTGCATTAAATTCATGCAGCACGTTACTTGCTATTTTAGTTCTCAGATCTCATGGTGTTGAAGAAGAACTCCAGGCAAGACTCAAACATCAGCAATAAATATGTAAAGTGAAAAGCCTTTTTTGCTCGTGTCTGTTTTCCGTTTTTCGGCAGTAAAGAGGATAAGAACATAAAGATTGCTGCCTGTAGCAGAAACAAACTGATCTCTAATAACAACTGTATTCTATAGAATCCAGAAGACAAAGCCACCATTTACATGAAACTCCAGGCATCATTTTATTTTAGTTTTGAATAAAGTGAGGAAGGACTAGAGTCTCTCTTTTTTTTATTTTTTTCATTCCTGTCTGTTTTTCTAATAGGGAGATTTCCCCATGACTTTCTGCGAGCTGAACTTCCCGTGTCCTTTCTAGAATGCATTCCACATGCATTACTTTGGAGACTTCATTTAAAAGAAACCTATCATTAGAGAAGCATGGAGGCTGCCACTGCTGATTTCTTCGGAAAATGTAGATTGCCGAGCTGTCATGAAGTCTCTCTAGTTCCAATATTTTTTGGTCACTTACCCAGAATAAAGATAAGAAGCTCAGACCTTCTGATTTGCATACATGCCCCACGTGAGCAGTGAAGGCAGAGGGTCAGCATAACAGCCAGCCAACAAGCCTTTTCAGAAACAGGTCTGAAGACATCTGTACTTCTCTCATGACTGGTTTGCTTTAACCACTTGCTTACTGGGCACTTAAACCCATCTCCTTTCCAAACAAATTTTAAGCTTTCAGCGCTGTCGCACTTTGAATGACAATTGTGCAGTCATACAACACTGTACCCAAATAACATTTTTATCATGTTTTTCCCCCAAATAGAGCTTTTTTTGGTGGTATTTGATCACCTCTGCGATTTTAATTTTTTGTTAAAAATTTTTAAAAAGACCGAATTTAAAAAAAAATTAAATGTTTTTTTTTTTAAATTTTGTTATAAAAATATAAAATGGGTAATTTTTGTCCGTCATTGATGTACGCTGATGAGGCGGCAGTGACGGGCACCGATAGGTGGCAGTGATGGGCACTGATGGGTGGCAGTGATGGCCACTGATGGGTGGCAGTGATAGGCAGCACTTTTAGGTGGCACTGATTGGCAGCACTGGTGGGCATTGACAGGTGGCACTGGTGGGCATTTACAGGTGGCACTTATGGGCATTGACAGGTAGCACTTATGGGCATTGCAAGGTAGCACTTGTGGGCATTGCAAGGTGGGACCGATGTCCCTTTAAGATAAGCCGGTGATCGCCTTTTTTTTTTCTCCTCCGCTGTCAGCGTGAGAAGAAAAAAAAACGATCACGAGCTTTTGTTTTTATCATGTGATCAGCTGTCATTGGCTGACAGCTGATCACATGGTAAGGGGCCGGGACCCGCCCCTTACTCGGATCGATGATCACCCGAGTCTCAGTGACTCTGTGATCACAGCGCGCACAGGGAGTGTGCAGAGGGGAGGCTGTCATATGACGGCCTCCCGGGAATTGAGATCCACGCTATGGCCATCATTCGGCCATAACGCGGATGGCAAGGGGTTAAAGCACAAAGTTGCATGTATAGAAATGAATTCCTGGGAAATATACTTACCTTTTCAGTAGGGATGCACCAATACCATTTTTTAACACCTAATTACGAGTGCCGATACTTTTTTTCAAGTACTAGCCGATACCAATACCTATCGCCTAGGAAAGGTAGGTACAGGGGTGGTTTGGGAAGTGGTGGTTGTTAGGAAGTTGGGTGAGGGCATGGTGGGAGTTGACTGAGGAACAGGCTGTGATCGCTGTGGGAAAAAGTATGGGGATGTAAGGGTCATTGGGAGACATGGGGGCAGAGGTGACAACTGGTGGAGGGAAGGATGATTCAACACAGGGAGGGCACAGCACAGGAGGCAGGAGGGCACAGTACAGGGGGTTAGGAGGGCAGGGTTCAGGGCACAATACATGCAGAGTGCAGGGTTCATGTACAGTACATGCAGAGTTTAGGGTTTAGGGCACAGTACATGCAGAGTCAGTGCAGGGTTTAGGACACAGTACACACAGAGTGCACGGTTCAGGCACAGAACATGCAGAGTAAAGAGTTCCGTTCTCCTCCACCACTCCTTTCTACTGCATTCTCATCCACATGATCCCCAATCCACCCCTGCTTAGCTCTGACTTGTGTTCGCGAGTACCGATACTTGCGAAAAGGCCTAGTATCGGAATCGGTGTAACCCTACTTTCCAGTGGCAGGTTTGTTGAAATTACACTTCTTTTCTGTTCCCTGACCACTTCATGTATTCCACACTTTTCAATGTGTGGGATATCTGCTCTCCGCTGCGTTGTCTACAGGGGAACCACTGCATGGTTCATTTTGTAATCATACAGTACAGGACACAGAATTAATGTTCATAGAGCCCAGTTTTAGGTTAGTACCTTCAGGTAATAAGACAATGGGCAAGCTTTTGAGAACGCTTCCTCTGGGCACCCCCCCCCCCCCCTCCCTATAACCCTACCCCAATCCATGAGTCCTCAGTTTTCTACTAGTGTTCTATGGTTATGGACCTCTTCTCTCATTCAGATAAATTACTCTCAGCTTACAGTGGACCCTCAGTCATTTTTTAAACTCTGTTATAAATTGTCTGCTCATCTTTAGCAATCATTGCAAAAAAAAAGAAAAAAAAAGGAGGACACACAAAAACATTTTGGTGCCAGTAAATACCTTTTTTCCGGCACTTGTGGTTTCAATGTCCATCATTCACCTAGAGAAAATGACATAGGCTGCTGCAGTCCTGATGACTCCAGGGATAGAATCGGCACTAATCCCAGGAGTCATCAGTTGTTATTTTTTAATTAGCTCTTGTGAGAGTTTGCAGCTGGGGAGGAGACAAGCAGAGACCCATATGTGTTTTTATTGTGCATGCGTGGCCAAAATGATGTCCTACTGCACATGCGCCTCCAAGCCTCTTGTGTACATGTTGCTATAGCAGCCACAGCAGAAGTTCATTCCTGCTGCTATAGCATAGTGTGCATGTAGTGCTTCGTGTGCAGGCGCAACAAGCCTTTATTGCGCATGCGCCAGACTGAGTTGGACTTGTGGGGCGGAGCGGCAAGTTGAAATCCAGGAAGAGAGTGGCCAGGGCTTCACTTGCCCAAACTTAAGATGACCGAGTACAGGAAACAGACATGTAAGGAAAAGGACAATTTTTTTTTTTTAATATTACTGAAAAGCATTCATTGAAAAAAGATAACTATATATATGATTATGGCTATTTGTACAGCACATTGTGGTGTTTTTGTAAACTAATCAGCTTTGCCTGCAGTTCATTTTTAACCAATTATTGTTTCTTTGTAATAAACTATTCGCTGTCTTCGAATACAATAGAAGCAGTGCAACCAGATTGGTGCAACCTCAGAAAAACCCTTAGAAATCATACTCCAATGCCATAGGGAATTGCTTTGGGTATAGGATCCTGTGTGGACGCTCACGTCGGCACTTATTGCAATGTGGTTCATTTTCCAATTAGTAGGCTGTGGGCCAGAGGGTGACACCACTGTATTTCTCTTCTCTAATGGTGAAAGTGGTGTCACCCTCCTGGCTCTGCTGCTTGACAGAGGTGTATACATTATACAAGAAACTCGACAGAATTCGAAATTCTTTGACACAAAGTTCACATGGGTCAAATGTATATATAGTGGTTTGCCCAAGGTTCAGCCTTAAAAGGGGTTGTAAAGTCAGAAGGTTTTTTATCTTAATGCATTAAGTTAAAAAGCCTTCTGTGAGCAGCGGCCCCCTATACTTACCTCCGCCACATCTCTGTCCAGCGATGTCGACGAGTGTCCCGGCTGTCCGAGAGTCTCCCTCCTGATTGGCTGAGACACAGCAGGGGTGCCATTGGCTAACTTTGACAGCAGCAGGAGCCAAATCAGGAGAGAGAGGGGGGGCGGGGGGGCTGGGCCACAGCTCTATGTCTGGATGGACACAGAGAGCTGTGACTTGGCTTGCTGTGAGGGCACTTGACAGGAGAAAGGGGCCAAGAGCACCGAAGAGGGACCTGAGAAGAGGAGGGTCTGGGCTGCTCTGTGCAAATCCACTGCACAGAGCAGGTAAGTATAACATGTTTGTTATTTTTATAGAAAAAAAAAACAAAGATTTTACAATCACTTTAAAGATTGTATTAAAAAAAAATCAAAATACTAACCACAACATACAAAGCCATTCACAACTCTGCCCCGAGCTACATTACCAATCTTGTCTCCAACTATCACCCTAATCGTCCTCTCCGCTCTTCTCAAGACCTCCTACTCTCAAGCTCTCTCATCTCCACCTCCCATGCTCGTCTCCAGGATTTCTCCAGAGCCTCTCCCATCCTCTGGAGCTCGCTACCTCCACTGGTCCAGCTATCCCCTTCTCTTGCTACCTTCAGGAGATCCCTGAAAACTCATCTCTTCAGGGAAGCCTATAACGTCTCCAACTAATCTTTTACCACTTACATCAGCTCATTCCCCACAGTTACAACCTTTTGTACCACCTGCCCCACCCTATTCAATTGTAAGCTCTTCTAAGCAGGGCCCTCTTAATCCTTTTGTATTTTATTATGTTATTTATTTATTTAATTTATTATATTATTTTATTGTATTATAACTGTATTGTCTCCCTTTTATATTGTAAAGCGCTGCGTAAAAAACTGTTGGCGCTATATAAATCCTGTATTATAATAATAATAATAATAAATTGGATCTAATTAGATGTTATAAATGCTCTACACTTAGTATCCAATTTATTTGCTTTATTAAATAAACGTATAAATATATAAAACTGAAAATCTAATAATATACAGTATGTCCTATCCTGAGTCACACCAAGACACAACGGATTGTCATTGTCCTATCAAACATGAGTTGTGGGAACCTCATTAGCTGTGGTTTTTAATACTCACTGAAATTCGGAAGTAGAAACCACAAACTCTAGCACGTATGTTGGGTTTAGAAGGTATTAGGGAAGCATTTGTGTGACTTCACTGTCTGAAATGTACATCTAATAAAACAGGAACAGTATAATAGGGTGGTCTACAAAGCCTGTGATAAAGTGGATCCAAAATGTGTGGAGATGTTTTCTGGATGAGTAATGTTTAGGAAAAATACAGCATCCTTTTACAGGAAAATTAATGGTTTGGAATCAAGTTTATTTTACGCTTTTTTTATGAAGTCCACCTCCAGCCCTGCTTCTCAATCCTTCCCCCACCCCTCATATATTTTTTTAGAATGTTTTGTGCACATACAATCTTTAGGATATCTTCTGGCTGGTCACATACTCCCCCCCCCCCCCAGGACTAATCCTCCCCCACCCCCATATCCCAAATTATATCCCGTCCTCCAAATTCCCCCTCCCAAACCTTCCTCCCAGTACAAATCCTATATTGCCAAATTCCCCCGCCCCAGCACTAATCATCTCCTCCCCAAATCCACCTTTCTAGTAAAAAATAATGTGGCCCCTCCCCCCAAACTCACCCCTCCCCCCAAGTTACCCCTCCTAGGAAAAATCTTCCCCCATTTTGTGTTCTCCGCAGCAAGTAGGCCTTAATGATGTAATCATCACTAAATTGCCTGGTACACACAAAGATTATCACACACATTTTTTTTGCATGCTAGTCTCAGATCAAAAATTTTCCTTTAAGTGACGAAAATTGTCGTATGACAGAATTAAAAAAATCGGAAGCGACGTCATGTGTATTATAATTGTATTGTTTTTTTGAACGTCAACTGTACTGATTAAATGAAAATAGTACGATCTGGTATCATATGAGAAAACTTTTCGTGCTTGTCCCATCAGATAAATCATTGTGATCGGCTAACGATCAGATTATTGTACGATCGATTTGAAAGCGGTATTTTTTGGCGTACGGTATTCTGATCGTGTGTACGGTCCATTAGTCTATGCCACGGTTTCTCAAGCTTTTTTTCAGTCAAGGCACCATTTAAAATCCTAGACAATCTTGAGGCACCCCATTCTAAAATGTAAAAAGACTAAACTAATAGTTTTACACAACGCAGCCACATCCACACTGGTAGGGCACCCAACGTTAGCGGTCATTCATTCTTCCAAAGGAAATGCTCCTTTGCACACTGGTTCTGACTAGTATTTCAATGGAAATGCTCCTTTGCACACTGGTTCTGACTAGTATTTCAATATTTCGCCTGTATACAATTTTTTGGGCAATTTTTTGATGTTTTGCCAAGTCACCCCTGTAAAAACCTGAAGGCAGCCTGGTTGAAAAAGGCTGCTCTATGCTCTGCAGAATTATGCAGCGAGTCCAGTGTCCTGTGATGACATGCCCCCCGGGACAATGTTAATCCAATCCATATGACATGAGCAGCAAGGGTTTTTTATTTCTTTTCTGGGGAAAGATTAAAGTGGAAGTAAACCTCTTTTTTCAAGAGTTTGCCATAAATGCATCTTCCTGCCTGTTATTCATCATGTACACTGAGCTGTGCCCTGTAAACATTTACTGCCCGATCTGAACCATGGCGATGTGACTCCTGTGCGCACGTGGCGTCATCGCGGCCTGGCCCGGCCTATCAAATGGCAGAAGGCATTGAACCTGGAAGGAAGTCCAGGGGGGGGGGGGGATGGAAGCGCCGGTGGCCTGCCAGAACGATCCCACCGCTTGACAGGTAAGTCTGCCATTATGTACCAATATGCTGTGCATACGACCACTATATGGCATAATCCACCTGGGGGCCCCTAAAAAGAAAATTATAGTGAAGTTAAGTACTACAAGAAGTTGTGAATGCAAGTTAAGTCTATATTCATATTTAATTCACTCTTGCAGGTAAAAAAATGTTCATTTGTTATTTTTTGTTGCAGGAGCCTGTAAAGCATTGCACCAGGGATCAGTAGATTGCTGGAGCCATGCAGGTCTCCTGCAGATCTGTCAGTGTATCAGCTTGCTCATACCTCGTAAAGGGAAGTCAATACAGTCTGACAGGAAGACTCAATGAACTATCACAGCGCTGCGAGTTTGACGAAACATGCAAATGTACATTCACAGAGGACTGTGAATGAGTGACGCGGCCAGGTGGGCAGAGCCCAGGCGGCTGCGTCCTTTAATTGTGGCTGCAGATGCAGGGACCGGTGCATTCATACTATGTTACACCCTGAATATGGGTGTAACATTTAACATGTTATGAAAGGTGAACTTATCCTTTAAAATCTATCAGGTTTAATCAAACTTGTTTACACAGTGCCTCGTGCTATGTACTTGGCAAATGTCTCTATATGTTCAATTGTACCGAGGGATGAAGTCCAGGTCTAAAGTATGCAAACACAGCTGAGTTCATAAACAGTCAACCATATGGTGGTGGTGTATCGTTGGAAGGAGAGCTGAATGCATACATACAAACTCAATTTAGCCCAAACTATACAGCCAAAAGAGGAGTTGGGCTTCTTCCGAGTACAATACACAAAACATAATGTGTGCTACATTGCTGAATTTATATCTAACTCTTAATCTAATTAAATATTTTTTTCCAACCAGCAACTGGAGCTTTCAGGTTCTTTTTCCATTCTTACTTTACATAGGTAATCTGGTTAAAAAAAAAAAAAAAAAAATAGTCCATCCAGTTCAACCAACACAGGAAAACACACACACACACACACACACACACACTATTCTATACCCACAGTTGACCCAGGGGAAGGTCGTCTATCCTTTTCTGTTTTGTTGACAAAGGCTGTTCACAGATTTCATAGCTCAACCTGAAATTTGCCCACAAACCTGAATGGGTCAAGAAAAATTACTCCTCCCCCTCACTGCTTGGTGTGCTAAAGAGTATGTAAACCCAACATTTCATATTCCTAATATGTGCCTGGTGTACCATGTACTGTACTTGTATTGCTTCCTTTATGTGAAATCCCTCGTGTTCCTGTCAGTCCTCTGCTTTCCTATTAAAAACTGACCACACACAGCAGGAGAGCACAGCGTGGTCTGTTTTTTAGCTATGCTGGGAACTCAGCCTGCTCTACTCCAATGATCAGACTTGTCCTGACACCCCCCACCCTTGGTACATCCTTTCACTGGGAAGCTGATTGTGCTGCTGTTTCTCCTCCCCCAGCTCTTTATGCAACTGAGAACAGAGGGAATGTGATTTAAAAAAAAAAGGGGGGGGGGGGGGGGGGGGGGGTATTTGTAATGTTTTTTAATATCTATATCCTTGTTTTACAAGCTGGGGTTTACAATCACTTTAATATAGGGCTGTTCATAGTTTCTATCAGAGAAAGGTAGTTGGAATGTAAACAGCTTCTTCTGTGCAATCTATAAAACCTATAAGGTTGTAGCATGGGTACATCATGTATAAAATATTTGTAAAGCATATTTCATATAAAATTAAAACAAAAAACCCATACAATGTTAGTATAAAATCCAAATTTAAAAAAAAATGTACATGTATCCCAAATCATTACAGTTTTCTTAAAAGAACTCTGGCCATGATCTGTAGTGTGGGATTATCTAGATATTCATTCGCCTCTTTTAGTATACCTTATCCACCAAAACCGTCAGTTTTAAGCCTCTAGGGAATAATATTCTGAGCTGTGATTCTTTATACCAATGGCCTATATCCCATTATTCCATCTTGTAAGGGCACAAATAAGCTTATTGCTGAACTTAGTTGAGGGCACTTGACCATTATAGATGTCTTCCACAGATGTTTCCATTTTTCACGAACAATACAATTCCCAGACCTCTTTAGAGCTTTTACAACTGCTCATAAAGACATATAATTTATAAAAGATGATTAATCCCAAAAATGCCCAATTATTGAATTTCATTTTCCCAATTGCTTGCAGCTATCAGGCTATGTAAAAAGTGGTCCATATAGATGAAATAAGTATCTTTCAATAGGAGGATCACGCATAAGAGGCTCTAGGCAAGGTATGTACAATGGCAGTCTCGCTGTCTGGTCTGTCGATCTTGCTCTGATATAACAATGCCGGCTACCCCATAAATGGCATCAGCAGGAGGGCTGAAGCAGGGGAAACGGGAGCTAGTTTTGATTGAGTATTGCATGGAATCTTGTAAACAATCTACGGAGGCAGCTCTCTTTTATCAGTCTGGCTGAAGGCCGATGGTGGCTATGCATGAGAGATAAGCCAGAGTGTGTTACTGCAATGTGCCACTGAGTGTTTTCCCCATAGGCGATGCACTATTATTGAGTCCCCCTCCCATTAGCAAGGAGGATGGGTATACATTTATTGAAGGCTCTAATGGAAGACTGAGGGACTCCTACCCCCAGGCCGATGCAGAAAGACAGGCTATCACATCATGTAACGGGAGCCTGTGTGTGACAGAGCTGACCTATATTTTCCCCTCTTCCTTGCTCCCAACAGCCTGGTGCTGTTTTAAGAAGCTATTTTCTTGGGAGCGCAGCAAAATAAAATTGCAGGCGAGAGATGCCGATTTACAAAAAATGTGATCCTGAATTAACTCTTCCAGTACCAAAATCAGCAGGGCTTGAAATGCCACAATGCCTAAAGAACTTTATAAGCCTGGCCATGCATGCCAGGATCTGACTTAGAATGGGGAAAAAAAATAAATAAAAATTAGATCTCAAATGATCCTTCATCGGCTTCATCCACTATTCCTTCCATGTCTGCCAACCTCTCTGTTATTGCACATAAGACAATGCCATTATCTTCTTCATCTCCGGAATGAATAAAACAGGACATTTCCCAACCCACCAGATTTTTGTGACACAGAGGCAGGTCTCTCAGTACGACTGTTCACTATAGACAGACTTTCCCACAGTTGCTCATATTATGATACAATCCTATCCGGTGTATGATCATCTTACAGCTGGCCAGACATCAAACGATAGCTGCAGGTTAGGGAATTAAGTGAACACATAATGGTGTGTCAGCTGCCCGAAAGCCACACAAAACATGCATAATCATACGCCAAGAACAAGCACCCCCTTTTGTCCAAGATCCATGAACCGGAAATGTCTAATTGCCTACAGATATCCTAATCCCCTGCGAAAATCAATATCTCCGCTTTACGTAACTCTGATAACGGTTGTATAGTGTATACGTTGCAGAATAACTGATCTTGAGTGCAAAAGATTAGTGGAACAGGTTTTCCAACATGCTATAAAAACACCTGCAACTGATCTTCACTGCCGAACATGAAGTTGACATTGACTGTCTTGATGGTACACAAATTCAAATTAGATCAATGGACTACAGTTAAGGTTCAGATTGCCCACCCCTTTATGTAAAGCTTCTCAAGTCTCACAGCCACCTTAAGGTTGATCTCCACGTTTAAAATGTCCCTTTAAATAGTTCATTCGGGCCAAGCTGGCCCAAACAAACTATTCTCTTGCTGGGCGTGCAATTTTTTTACGGGAGTGAAAAAAGGAAGTTCCCACCTCACTGCTGGAACACAACTCTATATACTACAGTATTTGTAGCTCAGGCTACATACAGTTTATACAGCGTGCCCAGCAAGTGCAATAAATTGTTCGTCTGGGCCAGCCTGGCCCAAACTATTTAAAGGGACATTAAAGGTGGAGATCGACTTTAACTTTCCATCCCACTACTGGTGAAAACAAATAAAAAATTCTTCAGCTTGGAAGGCCAAATATAAGAATAAAGCCCCATACACACGGTCGGACTTTTTCATGGATTCTGTCCGATCGGACAATGTTGTTGAAAAATCAGACCGTGTGTATGCACCATCGGACAGTGTACGTCGGATTGTCCGACGGACAAAGTCTTATCTCCTGCTGGATAGATTTGCCGACAACACGGTCCGATCACACCAAATCCGATCGTGTGTACGGTTGTCCGACCGGACAAAGTGCTACGCATGCTCAGATCACATTACAAGACCAAAGCTATTGGCTACTAGCCTCTACGTAGTCCCGTCGTAGGCAACAAACGTCACCACGTTCAGAATGATCGGATTTTCCGACAACTTTGTCCGACCGTGTGTACGCAAAACCAACATCAGACAAAGTATGACGGACATGGTCCGACCGACCTGGTCCGCGGATTGTCCGACCGTGTGTATGGGGCTTAAGCTGTTTTCTCCTACCCATATCTGCACTCTTACCTCCCGTCTTCCCCAAATCAGCCAGACAAAAATCGTGGGGCACAAGCGACACCCCCCACCCCCACAATTCAATGCATTCCATACAGAAGCAGCCAACCACCACACTGTTATTATATGGGGGTAGGAAAAAGCATGCAAGGCCCTGTACAGGTTTTCACTTTTAGAAAATTAAAACCAGCAAGGAATTTAGTAGTAGCAGATCAAGCAGTGGAGGAATGTGGGCAAGGTAACAGCAAGCTGCAGCATTTACTTGTTTACTTTCTAAAAAAAAAGGGTCAGTTTACTGTCCTTCAGCCTTTAGGGGGCCAGTAAAAGTAGAAAATCCCCCCCCCCCCGGCATCAGTAGGCTTAAACAATGCCCCATCATTGGTTTTAGTAAGAGGAATAGTGCCTCATTCTTGGTATGCGTAGGAGGAATAATGCCCCATTGATGGTGTCAGGGGGGAAGCATTATGCCCATCATTGGTGTCAGTTGGGAGAAAAATATCCCAAGGGTCAGATAAGGCAAGCAGAGGGCCGCACCTGGCCACCAGGCCACAGTTTGGAGACCACTGGCTTAAGCGATGCACTTAGGCTAGTTAGAATATAACCATGTAAATGCTTACATGAGAAAAAGGACAATAGGTGCATGTCCCCTGCCCCAAGACCCTTCCCTCATCCACATTTCTGAAGTCGGTGCAAAAGTCCAGAAACCTGCTCCTGCTCCAAACTGCATACAAGTTCAAAGAAAGCGGGGCTACATACCAATGAAGTCTTACAACTCCAGTTAGTTTTAATGAGCTCAAAGAAACAACATCCATCACATAAAGCAGACCTGCCACCTGAGGCCACACCTTCAAACGTGTTCAACCCATAACAGGGCTTAATCAGAGATCTAGAGTCTCGGCAATTAAGCCCTGTTATTGGTGAATCGCGTTAGTGATGTGGTCTCACGTGGGAGGTCTGCCGTATGTTGTTTCTGCAAGCATGATAAACCTAACTGGAGTTTGAAGACGACATTGGTGTGCAGCCCATCTTTCTTTGAACTTGTATGCAGTCGTTTTTTTAATCATCTATTTGCCGCTGCTCAATCGCTGCCCATTCTCAGGATGGAGTCCTTGACCAAGCTGTATTGGATAATTACGAGGAGGTCACAGACCTGCCTGGGCTTTCTGGATCACATTATTGCAGGGTTCCTCAACCAGGGTTCCTGGGGAGGTTGCTGGGGATTTCTTGAACAATGAGTATTTTCTGCCTCTCAGATAAGTGCCCACTCACACCGTTGATCTTTCTAGCTGTGAAGGGGGTTATTTTTCCCAATGACCACAAGTGTAAGGAGCATTCTTCTCACTGACCATCACACTAATATATCATGAGTTGTAGATGTAGTAGCTTTTAACAAGGGTTCCCTGAGGCTAGAAAGGTTTTTTAAGGGTTCCTCTGTGTTGGAAAGTTTGAGAACTGTATTACTGTCCGAACAGAATTACAATTTCTTTGCAAGAACAGTAACACATTTTTAAATTGTATCTAGCCACTTGCCTGGTATTTAGCTTTCCAAAAAAACTACCCCCAGTCAGGAAGAGGTTACTGCAACATTTTGCCATGGTCAGTTCCAGGATGACATTTCCAAGGACACCTCTCCAAACCTAGGTTCCAGCTATGCCTACAAGTTCCAGTGATGTAAAGCTATACTTTCCCAGAGCACATCTGTGCAGCCCCACCATATTATTAGATGATCTCTCTATCTGGTAGATTTCTTTGTGCAATTCTCTGTTGATTCAAAACGCTCAGCTTTAGATAGCAACATAGCATTAAAACTGCATGGTCTGTGCTGCTGTGGGGCGTAGCTTGTGATCCAGAGTCGTCAGCAGAGGTTGCAATGATGCAGTTAGCACAGATGAATCATTCAATACTAACTTGCCAAACAATTTCTATTCCCCATAGACCTCTACAAAACCCATCCGCATGTATATATATGTGGTTTAAAATGTGTCATATTAAAATAGCTTTCCTTTATATCCTCTAGAAGTAAAACATGTGAGAAAAAGAAGGGGGGATGGGCAAAAAAATTATACTTTAAAAGCCACTAAATATAAATTGCAAGTTATGGAAGGACTCTAGTCAACACAAGCGTTTCCATAGTTCCTTGTACCATTTAGATCTCCAACATCCATCAACAATTTTGTCCTAGTTTTTGAAAGGAATCGTGATTAGTACTTGCTGTGGCAGCATCGATATATCGACTGCCAAAAAATATCGGTCGAAAATAGGGTTATCGACGTTTTGCCACTATTAAAAAAAAAAAAAAAAAAAAAAAAAAAAAAAGTGCTGATAATGGCATGCTGCATTGACTTTAAGGCCCCTTTCACACGATTGGACCATTCAGATCCGCCTGTCAGTTTTGACGGCGGACCTGAACGGGAGCTTCATGCTAGTCTATGGAGCGTCGGATGTCAGCGGAGACATGTCCGCTGACATCCGACCCGGTCCGATCCGCCAAAAGCAGACGTATGTCTCTACGTCCAGATCCGTCGCTGGCGGATCGGATCGGGTGAGATCTGATGAAAACGGACACGTTTTCATCCGCTCTCTCCATAGAGACCAGCGGCGCTCGACAAGCCCCTCCCCGCTCAGTGAGCAGAGAGGGACCTGTCATCCGCCGGCTCAGCGGAGAGCAACGGAGAGATCTCCCACTGAGCCGGCGGACAGAGGCGGACTCCGTGCAAGCGGAGTCCGCCTCGTGTGAAAGGGGCCTAATGCAAAATCGGGTCCCATTGACTGCAATGCAAAATTGCATCCCACTGACTGCAATGCAAAATTGCGTCCTATTGACTGCAATGCAAAATTGCGTCCCATTGACTGCAATGCAGAAACGTCCCCTAGTGACTTCAATGCAAAATCAATTCCCATTGACTTCAATGCAAAAACATCAGCCACATTAATTTAATTCATTTTTTATTTTTTTAAACTGTCTTCGGTTTTCGGCCAAGAGCATCCTGAAATTTCGGTTTTCGTTTCGGCACCCAAATTTTTATTTCAATGCACCACTAGTACACTACTCATCTGTCAAACCGAGAGGGAACCTAATTTGTAAGGATAGGAGTAGGCCAAGTTTTGCCTTCCCATCCCACCAGTCAAAGAGAGGAGCAGTGACAACGCAGAGCCCAAAGGTTTTGAATCCCTCAAACTGCTTGACCACTAAAGACATGGAACTCTATAAAGGGGTTTTTGCTTTTCAAAGCAAACAAATTGGCTTCAATGAAGCTACACTGTGTTAGATTCGGAATAGCACTTAGCAGAATTCACTTTTAATGGTAAACAGATCTTTAAAGCATTTACATATATCAATGGAACATCTCTGGGAATTTGCAAGAAAACATACAAATTTAACCTTTCATCATTCCTTTTAAGGACTCCAATGCAGGGGGTAGGCAACCTTCACGGTCGAGCCAACTACAAGTCCCATGAGGCATTGTAAGGCCCCTTTCAGACAGGGCAGACTCCGTCAAGCCTGATCAGTGGGGGTTCTCTCCGCTGATCCCCGCTGAGCATGTGGATGACAGGTCCACGTCTGCTTCGCTATGCAGAGCGGACACGGACACAGTTTGCTGTTCTCTATGGGGCAGTCCGATGGGATATACGTTTACATCTGATTGTCATCCGATCCGCCGGACCGATGGCGAACGTATACCTGTTTTTAGCAAGCCGGATGCCAGCGGGTGTCTGCAGGCACATGGCCACTGACATTTCCCGCATTATAGAGACTAATGGGTGGTCCGATTGGGTCTGCATGAAAAACGAACAGGGGGACCCGATCGGTCCGCTGGTGTGAAAGGGGCATAAGACTGACCGCCACAAATATGACTCCCGGAAGCATGAGGAGATTTGCGATTTCACCACAGCTGGTGTGCCAAGGTTGCCCACCCCTGCTCCAATAGAAGGCTAGATCTAAACCCAAACATTCAAATCTCATGTAAGCTTTGACATGTAAATGTAATTTCAAAAGTTGCTTTTAATATTTTTACATCTACAGCTTTCATTAAAGTCCAGCTGAACTTTCAGTTCAATTAAGATAAACACATTCAAGTTTATCAAATGAAAAAAGGTGTGCAAAGTCTA
Source organism: Lithobates sylvaticus (assembly GCA_028564925.1). Classification (NCBI taxonomy): domain Eukaryota; kingdom Metazoa; phylum Chordata; class Amphibia; order Anura; family Ranidae; genus Lithobates; species Lithobates sylvaticus. The sequence continues at coordinate 172,973,864 of CM053034.1, read as the reverse complement.
AAGTTAGCCATACACATACAGATTCTCTCTAGTCAGCCTGCCCTCACTTCACATCACACTAAAAACGGCATGGATGGAAACATCTCTACCGCCGGCTATTGTATTCAGACAGCTGTGGCACCCATGACTGCCCGAATACCTGAACAGCGGCTACATCTGATAGGAAACAGTCACTGTTCAGGTAATAATTCTCCACCTGGCTCACCTAACTTTTGTCAAGCAAGATGGTAATGACAGGGCTACCTGTGGCTCTACTTTTGGCCAATTCAGCAGCTCAACAGTGCGTGTTCTTTGGAAAGCGGTCCCAGCCTCAGTAGAAAAAGCCATCACCTGCCAGCATTCTGTACAGAAAGATTCTTGTTCTCTGTGTGGAAGCAGTGGTCTCTCTGCAGAGGTCTGACATGTGCCCCCCCCCCCCCTTCCCCCTGTAGCTCACAATCCTCAAATATCATGGTCCCTGCTAATACTGCTCCTAAATTCACATTTTCTGAGATTTCTGCATTTTTTACCGAAGCCCCATGAACACAACTCAATAAAAGCCTGTGTGTCCATGTACACAGAATTTTACTAGAGTTTAGGAACAGGTAGATTTAGACCCAGTTAAATGCTCCTCTCCTGAACACAGAAGAATTGCCTTCAGGAGAGGAGAGTGCAAAAATGCATGTAAACGTCTAGACGAGTTTATCGGTTTAATTTATTCTGGCCAATGAAATGAATAAATGGCCGAGCACTGGATGCTGCTAAACACGGGTAAAATGCAGCAAAACGCAGTACACACGTTTACCAGCATCTGTTTTTCTGCTGCCAGGAGAAGGGCATCTAAGAACATCTAGTGTGCATGAACCCTAAAAGTTCAGTTGCATTTCCTTTTATGGGGTGGAAACCCTCCATCTTTGTCCCCCAATTGTGTTCCTGCAATGTCACCCTGTCACATTCGCCCCTGATGGAAATTACAAATGTACAGGCATGGTCCACCTCTGTCACTATTAGTGGATCCATGTACACTGGGTGTTTAGCCCCGGTACATGGAGCTCTGTCATGTAGCTGCAGACGGAGGGGCACAGGTGCTCTATCTAGTCCCCCTGCCGCCAGCCTCCATGAGAGGCTGATAGCTGCTGTGGCTGGACAGGGCACCCAGTAGTACAAATGTTAGAGCAGTATGCGCCCAGGGATGAATGCCTGGAACGCAAGAAGTCTTAATGGGACACTTATGCCCTTCATTCACAGCTAAATGCCAGAGCCCCATGCACCAGGAATAAATGCCAAGTGTGCATTGGGGCCTTAGGAGACCACAGCAAAGATGTTCAGCCAACTCTGGTGCAAGTAGACCAGAAGTGGCAGAGAGAGAGAGGCTGGAGGAAATAAAAATGGTATCTTATGAACAAAATAAAAAAAACTTGCATGTTGTTTATGATGCACAGTGCATAGAAGATGTTGTGGGAGAGATAAATTGGTGCACACAGAACCTGGTGCAGTTGTGCATAGTAACCAATCAGCTTCTAGGTTTTATTATCAAAGCTTAACCACTTGCCGACCGCCCCCTGTATATATACGTCGGCAGAATGGCACGTACAGGCAGAACCACGTACCTGTACGTGCCATTCTTCCGGCGGGTGGGGGGTCCGATCGCACCCCCCCCGGCCGGCGGGGACGGTCGGGATCGCTTCAGGAGCGATCCGGGATGAGGGGACGGCCAGTGGTTTCTGGCCACCCCCTCGCGATCGCTCCTGGCGAATCAGATGCTTCCTCTGTCTGTGTCAATCAAAACACAGGCAGAGGAAGTGATGTCACGCTCGGTGCGCCGGTCTATGTGACCGGAACGCCGAGCTGTGAACGTCTAAAGGTTAGTGCACCAACAGTACACTGACACCAGTACACATAGGCACACAAAACACCCCCCTGTCACCCCCAGATCACCCCCCCCCCCCCCCAGTCACAGTGTCACTAATTGCAGTGATCATTTTTTTTACTGATCACTGCATTTAGTGTCATCGCTCCTGGCGAATCAGATGCTTCCTCTGTCTGTGTCAATCAAAACACAGGCAGAGGAAGTGATGTCACGCTCGGTGCGCCGGTCTATGTGACCGGAACGCCGAGCTGTGAACGTCTACAGGTTAGTGCACCAACAGTACACTGACACCAGTACACATAGGCACACAAAACACCCCCCTGTCACCCCCAGATCACCCCCCAGATCACCCCCTCCCCCCCCAGTCACAGTGTCACTAATTGCAGTGATCATTTTTTTACTGATCACTGCATTTAGTGTCAGTGTGACTGTAATAACTGTCAGTGCAGTTAGTTTTAGGTCCAAGGTAGCCCCCTACCCCCCCCTAATAAAGGTTTAACCCCTTGATTGCCCCCCAGGTAACCCTTTTACCCCCTTTTGCCAGTGTCACTACGCAATCGTTTTTCTGATCGCTGTATTAGTGTCACTGCTGTCGCTAGGTAACCATTTTTTTTTTTTTAGGTAACCGCCATGTTTATATAGGTTCATAAATAGGTTTATAGGTCAGGTACCCCCATATTACAACCTAAATAAAGGTTTTAACCCCCTGATTGCCCCTAGAGTTAACCCTTTCACCAGTGATCACTGTATAACTGTCACTGGTGACGCTGGTTAGCCAGTTAGTTATTTCGTTATTTAGGTTCCCCGTCAGGTTTTTATATAGCGTCAGGTACCCCCATATATTGCCTAATAAAGGTTTTAACCCCCTGATTGCCCCTAGTTAACCCTTTCACCCCCTTTTGCCAGTGTCACTAAGCGATCGTTTTTCTGATCGCTGCATTAGTGTCGCTAGGTAACCAGTTTTTTTTTTGTATTACTGTTACGGGTGACGCTGGTTAGTTAGCTTTATTTTTTATACTGTCAGGGCACCCGCCATTTATTACCCAATAACGGTTTAACCCCCTGATCGCCCGGCGGGTGATATCAATTAGGTTTTAGGGTCAAATAAGGTCTGCGTCGCCCCAGGTTAGTGCCAGTACCGCAAACACCCACGCACAAAGCATACACCTCCCTTAGTGGCACAGTATCTGAACAGATCAATATCTGATCTGATCAGATCTATACTAGCGTCCCAGCAGTTTAGGGTTCCAAAAAAAAACGCATTGTTAGCGGGATCAGCCCAGATACCTGCTAGCACCTGCGTTTTTCCCCCTCCGCCCAGCCCAGCCCACCCAAGTGCAGTATCGATCGATCACTGTCACTTACAAAACACTAAGCACACATAACTGCAGCGTTCGCAGAGTCAGGCCTGATCCCTGCGATCGCTAACATTTTTTTTGTGGTAGCGTTTTGATTCAGTCGCTTCAGTCAGGAGCTTTTTTACCTGTGAATCTCAAAAAAATAAAAAAAAATAAAAATAGTTGTCGTTTTATTGTTCTCTCTCTCACTCTATTCTCTCTCTATTGTTGCTCTTTTTTTACTCCATTCTATTCTGCAATGTTTTTATTATGTTTTATCATGTTTTATCATGCTTGCTTTTCAGGTATGTAATTTTGTTTACTGTGTTTTAGTGTTAAGCATTTTTTTGTTTTCAGGTGCGCCATTCAGTTGCAACGCGGATTTATTTATCTTGACAGCAACAGCGTTTGCTCCCACGATACATAAAGCCGCGACTCCAACGCTGTAGGAGGTGATTTCACCACCACAGTTAAAAAAAAGAGCATATATGCCGAAGCATGGGGGCAGCAGGGGGGGGGGAGGAGCGATTGGCTCCTAATGCCACGTACATACGGTCGAAATTCCGACCGTGTGTACACGGCATAACTTTTGCGGGAGGATGCCCCCATGCATCGGCATATATAAATGGTGCATGTATGCCCATCATTAGAAGTGGGTGGATGAAGGGAGGTATTCTAATGGTGGGCATACCCACCAATCAATCTCTTTTTTTCGTTCAGCCAAGAGGCTGCATGAAAAAAAAAAGATTACAATATATGTCCAGTATGTTGCTGGACTTTGAATGGTTATACCAGAATGATGCCTGCAGGTTTAGGTATCATCTTGGTATCATTCTTTTCAGCCAGTGATCGGCTTTCATGTAAAAGCAATTCTAGCGGGTAATTAGCCTCTAGACTGCTTTTACAAGCAGTGGGAGGGAATGTCCCCCCTCCCGGATATAAACCGCGCCATTGGGAAATTGGGAAAGCATTTTATCACACCAATCTTGGTGTGGTCAGATGCTTTGAGGGCAGAGGAAAGATCTAGGGTCTAATAGACCCCAATTTTTTCAAAAAAAGAGTACCTGTCACTGCCTATTGCTATCATAGGGGATATTTACATTCCCTGAGATAACAATAAAAATCATAACAAAGAAAAAAAATGGAAGGAACAGTTTAAAAATAAAATAAAAAAAGCTAAATAAATAAAAAAAAAAACCAAAAAAAAAAAAAAAAAAAAGCACCCCTGCCCCCCTTCTCTTGCGCAAAGGCGTACACAAGCGTTGGTCTGGCGTCATATGTAAACAGCAATTGCACCATGCATGTGAGGTATCACCGCGAAGGTCAGATCGAGGGCAGTAATTTTAGCAGTAGACCTCCTCCGTGAATCTAATGTGGTATCATGTAAAGGCTTTTAAAGGCTTTTAAAAATGTATGTAGTTTGTCGCCACTGCGTGTTTGTGCGCAATTTTAAAGCATGTCGTGTTTGGTATCCATGTACTCGGCCTAAGATCATATTTTTTATTTCATCAAAAATTTGAGCAATATAGTGTGTTTTAGTGCATTAAAATAAAAAAAAAGTGTATTTTTTCCACAAAAAAAATGCGTTTGAAAAATCGCTGCGCAAATACTGTGTGGAAAAAAAAAATGCAACACCCACCATTTTAATCTGTAGGGCCTTTGCTTTAACATTATATATAGTGTTTGGGGGTTCAACGTAATTTTCTTGCAAAAAAAAAAATATGTTTTCATGTAAACAAAAAGTGTTAGAAAGGGCTTTGTCTACAAGTGGTTAGAAGAGTGGGTGACGTGTGACATAGGCTTCTAAATGTTGTGCATAAAATGCCAGGACAGTTCAAACCCCCCCCAAATGACCCCATTTTGGAAAGTAGACACCCCAAGCTATTTGATGAGAGCAATGTTGAGCCCATTAAATATTTTTTTTTTTTTGTCCCAAGAGATTGAATAATGAAAAAAAAAAAATATATATATTTTTTTTTACAAAAAGTTGTCACTAAATGATATATTGCTCAAACATGTCATGGGCATATGTGGAAATACACCCCAAAATACATTCTGTTGCTTCTCCTGAGTACGGGGATACCACATGTGTGGGACTTTTTGGGAGCCTAGCTGCGTACGGAACCCCAAAAACCAATCACCGCCTTCAGGCTTTCTAAGGGTGTAATTTTTTTATTTCACTTCTCACTGCCAATCACAGTTTCGGAGGCCATGGAATGCCCAGATGGCATAAAACCCCCCAAAATGACCCCATTTTGGAAAGTAGACCCCCCAAGCTATTTGCTGAGAGGTATGGTGAGTATTTTGCAGATCTCGCTTTTTGTCACAAAGTTTTGAAAATTGAAAAAAAGAAAAGAAAATAAATATTTTTTTTCTTTACTTTCTTCATTTTCAAAAACAAATGAGAGCTGTAAAATACTCACCATGCCTCTCAACAAATAGCTTGGGGTGTCTACTTTCCAAAATGGGGTCATTTGGGGGGGTTTTGTGCTATTTTGGCATTTTATGGCCTTCGAAACGGTGATAGGTAGTGAGGAGTGAAATCAAAAATTTGCACCCTTAGAAATCCTGAAGGCGGTGCTTGGGTTTCGGGGCCCCGTACGCGGCTAGGCTCCCAAAAAGTCCCACACATGTGGTATCCCCATACTCAGGAGAAGCAGCAAAATGTATTTTGGGGTGCAATTCCACATATAACTATGGCATGTGTGAGCAATATATCATTTAGTGACAACTTTTTGAAAAAAAAAAAAAAAAATCTTTTTTATTTTTGTCTTTATTCAATCACTTGGGACTAAAAAAAAAAATATTCAATGGGCTCAACATGCCTCTCAGCAAATAGCTTGGGTGTCTACTTTCCAAAATGGGGTCATTTGGGGGGGTTTTTGTACTTCTCTGCCATTTTAGCACCTCAAGAAATGAAATAGGCAGTCATAAATTAAAAGCGGTGTAAATTCCAGAAAATGTACTCTAGTTTGTAGACGCTATAACTTTTGCGCAAACCAATAAATATACGCTTATTGGCATTTTTTTTACTAAAGACATGTGGCTGAATACATTTTGGCCCAAATGTTTGACTAAAATTGAGTTTATTAGATTTTTTTTATAACAAAAAGTAGAAAATCTCTTTTTTTTTCAAAATTTTCGCTCTTTTTCCGTTTATATCGCAAAAAATAAAAATCACAGAGGCAATCAAATACCATCAAAAGAAAGCTCTATTTGTGGGAAGAAAAGGACGCAAATTTCGTTTGGTTACAAAATTGCATGACCGCGCAATTACCAGTTAAAGTAGTGCAGTGCGAAATTGAAAAAAGACCTCTGGTCCTTTGGCTGCCAAATGGTCCGGGGCTGAAGTGGTTAAAGTGATACTAAAGCTTAAGTAAAAAAAAAAAAAAAACACCACAACAAACGTGTCATACTTACCTCCACTGTGCAGCTCGTTTTGCACAGAGTGGCCCCGAACATCCTCTTCTGGGGTCCCTCGGCGGCTCTCGCAGCTCCTCCCCGCATTAGATAACCACATGGGAGAACCTTGCGGGCGCACTCCCGAGTCATTCATTCAATGTCCATAGAAGCCGAATGTATGACTCGGCCCCGCTCCCCGGGTCACTGGATTTGATTGACAGCAGCGGAAACCAATGGCTGTGCTGCTATCAATCCCAAGACACCGGCTTTTGCTGGTGTGCTCGTCCCCGGGACAAGATAGAGGGGGTACAGGTAAGTAAAAGGGGGGCTCGGGGGGGCTGCAGCATTACAGGAGGTTTTTCACCTCAATGAACTCTATGAAAAATCTTGAAGGTTTACAACCCCTTTAAAGGGGTTCTAAAGGCAGAAGTTTTTGTTTTATCTTAATGCATTCTATGCATTCGATGTTGCACGAAAAGCCTCAGCTGTCCAGAGAGTCAGAGAACACACAGAGCAGCGGCTTGGCTCGGGTGCCCCAATAGCATGCTGCCTGCTGTGTGGACCATCGGCAGGAGAAGGCAGAAGCTCCCGCGAGGGACCCAAGAAAAAGAAAAATATATTAAAAGCCAGCAGCTACAAATACTGCAGCTGCTGACTTAATAAATGGACACCTGTCCAGGGTGCCTGTGATGTCGGCAGCCGAAGCCGATGAATCGCTGGTGAGGTGAGGGAGTCAGGAAGTGAAGCGTTGCGGCTTCACTGCCCGGTTACCTACTGCGCATGTGCGAGTAGCACGGCGCGTCCTCACAGGTCCCCGCTGTCTCCTGTGACCAGTGTGTTTCCCAGAAGACAGTGGGGGATGACGTGAAGGGGCGTGACTCATGCAGGAGTCTATTCCCAGAAGTGGGTGCAAATACCTGTATTATACAGGTATCTGCACCCCCCTCCCCCCTGAAAGGTGCCAAATGTGACACCGGAGGGGGGGAGGGTTTCCGAAAAGCGGAGGTTCCCTTTTTGTGTGGAACGCCGATTTAACCACTTCAGCCCCGGACCAATTTGCAGCCAAAGGACCAGGCCCCTTTTTGCGATTCGGCACTGCGTCGCTTTAACTGACAATTGCGCGGTCGTGCGACTCGGCTCCCAAACAAAATTGGCGTCCTTTTTCTTCCCACAAATAGAGCTTTCTTTTGGTGGTATTTGATCGCCCCTGCGGTTTTTATTTTTTGCGCTATAAACAAAAATAGAGCGACAACTTTGAAAAAAATGCAATATTTTTTACTTTTTGCTATAATAAATATCCCCAAAAAATATATAAAAAAAAAAAACACTTTTTTTCCTCAGTTTAGGCCGATACAAATTCTTCTAAATATTTTTGGTAAAAAAAAAAAAGAAAAAAAACGCAATTAGCGATTATTGATTGGTTTGCGCAAAAGTTATAGCGTTTACAAAATAGGGGATAGTTTTATAGCATTTTTATTAATATTTTTTTTTTTACTAGTAATGTCGGCGATCAGCGATTTTTATTGTGACTGCGACATTATGGCGGACACATCGGACATTTTTGACACATTTTTGGGACCATTGTCATTTATACAGAAATCAATGCTATTTAAATGCACTGATTATTATGTAAATGAGAGTGGCAGTGAAGGAGTTAACCACTAGGGGGCGGGGAGGAGTTAGTGTGACGTGTGTGTGTGTTTTTTTTTTACAGTAGGGGGCGTGGCTGATGTCCGACGTCACTGATCGGCTTTCCCGATGACAGGGAACAGCCGATCAGTGACAGGCAGTGTAGGAAGTGCGGGGAGAGGTTTGTTTACACAGACCTCTCCCCGTTCTTCAGCTCTGTGACCCGATCGCGGGACACCAGCAGCGATCGAGTCAGCTGGTCCCACGATCACGGAGCTCCCGACCGGGTCACGAGCGCACCGCCGGCGGCGCACGTGCGACCCCCACGGCTGGGCAATTAAAGGGGACGTACCTGTACGTGCTTTTGCCCAGCCGTGCCATTCTGCCGACGTAAATGTGCATGAGGGGGGTCGGGAAGCGGTTAATATCACTTTATTTAAACAAGCTGAAGTTAGAAGCTGATTGGTTACTATCCACAGCTGTACCAGATTTTGTGCGCTCCAGCTTTAGTAAGGCCCCTTTCATACTTGTGCTACTTGTCCTGCATCTTCAGACTGCAAAGTCGCATAACAAGTCATACCCCATGATTTCCAATGAGTACTGTTCATATCTGTGAGACTTCAAAGCAATCCCTGCACCACTCTGGTCCAACTTTGATGCGACTTGAGGTCCATAGACCTTAAGATTACACAGGATTCGATTCAAGTCGCGTCAAAGTCACGCAACTTTCTTACAAGTGTGAAAGGGGCCTAAATCCCCACCCTACATGTCATCTAGATCGACATTATTATTTATCCTTCCCATATAGTACATCATACTAGTTGCTATGGACAACACAGGCAGTTCCTTAGCACAAGGCTTGCCGGAGAAGACCTACCACGGCGCTGCAGGTCGTACTCCCGCTTTGTCTCTTCATTCCCCAGAATTTTCCAAGCTTGACTGATTTCAATAAACTTGTGTGCTCCATCTGTAGTCAGCTCAATGTCCTCTTCCTTGTGCTGCTTGTCTGGGTGGTACTGCTCTCATGGAAAATAAAAGAGAAAGAATCAATAAAGAACTCAAACTAGCCAGCTTCGTACACACGCATTAACCATCACTCAAACAGAAAATGTATGAAATGTGGAGCAATGTAAACAAAGGCCGTGATGAGGTTTTTTTTTTTTGTTTTTTTTTTTAACTGATGCTACAGTTATAGGTGGAGTCATGAGAGTAAACACTGTATTCCTATGGTATACAGTCACTGCCTCTTATACAGTCTGTCGCATTAAATTCAACATCCCAAGTAAAGTGCTAAGGTTTACTAATGTGCTATTCAGAGCTCAGTGCCAGATACCACAGCATACAGTACCTTCAAAGGTCTAGTGGAGTCCATTTTTCGACATGTCAGGGCTGTTTTGGCAGCAAAAGGGGGACCTATTCAATATTGGGTAGTTGTGCTGGGTGGTCACAATGCTATGGTTGGTGTGTGTGTGTGTGTGTGTGTGTGTGTGTATCCGCTTCAGCCCCGGAATATTTTACCCCCTTCCTAACCAGAGCACCTTTTTACTTACCTTTACGTCGGCGGAGATGCACTTTCCCTCTCTCCACGGGGTAATGGCTCTTGATTGGATAGATTGATAGCAGCGCAGCCATTGGCTCCCACTGCTGTCAATCAAATCCACTGACCCGGGGGTGGGGCTGAGTCTGGCATTCGTGTCCATGGACGGAAATGCTGGACTCAGGAGCATGCAAGGTAACCCCCTCGGGAGAGCGCTTCTCGTAAGGGGTTAGCTGATGCAGGAAGGAGCCGCCGGGGGACCCCAGAAGACGAGGTTCGGGGCCACTCTGTGCAAAACGAGCTGCACGGTGGAGGTAAGTATGATTTGTTTGTCATTTAAAAAAAAAAAAAAAAAAAAAAGCCTTTATAATCACTTTAAGGTTTGCAAATCTAAACATTTGTAGTTGATCACAACAGGTTACAGGGGCTCACAACTTGTTGATCTGCAGGAACCTCCTGTCCTCCTACATGACAATATGCCCCAGTTTTCTGCTTGAGCCGTTTACATCCTACTGTTATGTAAAGAGGTCTTACAGGAGAAGATAGCCTGAAGCCATCGAGCCTTTCTTTGTGGCTGACATGGTTCATCGGCTGCTAATTAGATAGCATGTACTGTCAACGCTCTCCAGCTCTTCTCCTCTATTAATTGATCTTCAAGCCGAGGAAATGTTACTTGCCCTGCATTCTTCAGAGCTGTGAGCTGCATGTGTACAGTCATATAGATCACTCAGCGTTTGTTTTAAAGGGAAATATAGTGTATCAGTTGGTGTACATAGAGTGATCACTGTAGCCTTTGTCTGGCTGAAATTTTTAAATTACAAACAAATGGCTCCTGTCCCCACCTATAACAGGCCTTTACAGCAAGGAGCACATGGAAGGGCAAACATATAAAAATACCAAAACAGAACCTTCCATAGCTCAACTCACCAACCAGTCCGCTGACCAACCAAATTAACCTGTCCAACAGTCTGCCTTAAAAACGTGTCTAGTTAGCACGCATTTGCAAACGCATGCGTAAGCTGCAAGGCCTCTTGACGGCACCCTGTGTATGCTTGCAGTCCTAAACGCTAAATTTTAATTTTAATTGTCTTTTACATTCCTTACAATTAGAATTTGATGATTTCATTTGATACACAGACTGGGAGACGTTCCCTCTTGTGGCTATCTTTACAGTAAAGAATGTGAGCAGCATATTGAAAGACATCTTAGATCAGTTAGTTACATACAGACTTTTAAAATTAGTCTGACCGAACTGATAGATTTAAAGTGACACTAAACTCTGGTTTAAAAAAATGAATTCTATTAAAATATGTATCCTTAAAGGGTGAGCTCACCTTTACAGAAAAATCTGTAATGTGAACTAACACTTTAAAGCGTAACTCCAATTTTGTTGAAAAAATAAAAGAAAAAAAACATTCCCCTCTGGTTGATCTATGTACATTACAGGCATACCCCACTTTTACAGCGATTGTAAAGGTTAATTTATTTTTTTTTTTTTAAATAAAAAAACATATCATACTTACCTCCACTGTGAAGCTCGTTTTGCACATAGTGGCCCCGAACCTGGTCTTCTGGGGTCCCCCGTCGGCTTTCGCGGCTCCTCCCTGCATCAGATAACCCCCTAGGAGAAGTACTCTCCCAGGGGGGGGGGGGGGGGGGGGGGTTACCTTGCGGGCACGCTCCCCAGTCCAGCATACTGGTCACAGGAAGTCCAACATGCCATCTCTTGGGCAAAGAACTCTCTGAGGATCTGAAAAAAAAAAAAAGAATTGATGCTTTGCATAAAAATGGCCTAGGCTATAAGAAGATTGCCAAGACCCTGAAACTGAGCTTCAGCACGGTGGCCAAGACCATACAGCAGTTTAACAGGACAGGTTCCACTCAGAACAGGCCTCGCCATGGTCGACCAAAGAAGTAGAGTGCACATGCTCAGCGTCCTATCCAGAGGTTGTCTTTGGGAAATAGACATATGAGTGCTGCCAGCATTGCTGCAGAGGTTGAACGGGTGGGGGGGGGTCAGCCTATCAGTGCTCAGACCATACGCCACACACTGCATCAAATTAGTCTGCATGGCTGTCGTCCCAGAAGGAAGCCTCTTCTAAAGCTGATGCACAAGAAAGCCCGCAAACAGTTTGCTGAAGACTGGATTACTAGAACCATGTCCTGTGGTCTGCTGAGACCAAGATAAACTTATTTAGTTCAGATGGTGTCAAGCGTGTGTGGTGGCTACCAGGTGAGGAGTACAAAGACAAGTGTGTCTTGCCTACAGTCAAGCATGTTGGTGGGAGTGTCATGGTCTGGGGCTGCAGGAGTGCTGCTGGCACTGGGGAGCTACAGTTCATTGAGAGAACCATGAATGCCAACATGTACTGTGACATACTGAAGCAGAGCATGATCCCCTCCATTCGAAGACTGGGCCGCAGGGCAGTATTCCAACATAACGACCCCATATTTATTATTTATTTTATATACACACAAATTCAAAAAGTAAATCAAATTAAAAATCTAAAAAGAGGTCTTCTTAATATATTAATAATGATAGTAGATACCTTTAAAGCTTAAAATGAAAGTATATGATCATTCTTTCTGATTCTCAATACCTAAGAAAAAAAAAAAATCAACCCAATATAAACTAACTTTAAATGTATGAATATTATTATGCACTTGACTAATTGTAGTATATGTATGTTTCAGAGTAACCTCACAGGCTCCTATGTAAAGTGTTGTTGCTATATAATTAAAATTAATAAAAGAATAGGCCAATAGATTTCATACAGGTGGGCATTATCACATTGATGGATATGTATGTAATTTACTCATGCAACCTATTCACCGGATGAATAATAATTAGTTTACAAAAGACCACTCGTCGGATTCCCCTTCATCAAAATGCACAGAGCCATTGTTCTTTCAATAATATGAATAACAAAACAATTAATTTTGCATTTCCAAGAACGCACATTAAAGCCTCATGGAGTTATTTGGACTGACTGGTACAGAGGCTGGAAACCACAGGGCCCAGAAATGATGGGTGGTGTGTAACAAACACAAAAGAAAAAAAAACACTGACAGCAACCCAAGGCATGCTAATAGATCCCAAAACTTTCCACTTTAGACACACAAAGGTTTAACTACCTGTCAGTTACAACAGCATCCAAGAGGATATAGTTTCTCGTTCCAGTTAATTTAGATCTAAACCCAGTCAATAAAATCTTAAAGATAATCTTTAACATGTTCTTGCTGTAGCTGACATTACAATATTATCTGGAAATCCTACCACTAAAGTCCTTATCCAGGTACTTCCTGTTATGGGGTGACAACTGTTGCGTTGCTGCATTGTCACCCAGTCACATGGACCCTGCCCTGGTTGACTACAAGGGACTGTTTGGTCATACCTTGCATAGGCATTGTCACTATCAGGAATAAGGCTGCATTCACACCTGAGCGTTTTGTCGCCTGAAGCCTGAAGCTACAAAACGCTAGAGGGGAAAAAAAAATACATTATTCTCTATGCAGATGGTTCACATCTCCACTCCAAAATGCCTGAAGCCCTACGCCTGAAGCTCAAACAAGTTCCGGACCCTTTTTTTCGCTCGAATCGGGCAGATTTGGGCGTTTTTTACATTGGTGACCTTTTGCTCTATACAAAATCGCGGCAAAACGTGGTAAAAAACGATGCGAATCGCGGTAAAAAAACACTGCAATTCACGCAATTTTCTGCCTGAAAATGCTACGCTCAGGGGTGAATGCAGCTCAAGAATGAGCTCCGGCGTGTTCACATAGGGCACGTGCAGAGCCCGCCAGGATGTCGGCACTGCGCTGCGCTAATTACAGGCAGTGAGACATTTTCCCCATGCACCGCTGCAGAGATCGGGAAATGTCTCACTTCCTGTGATTAGCGCTCTGCAGTGCAGACTTCCTTTCGGGCTCTGCATGTGCCCTATGCGAACACGCCGGAGCTCATCCTTAATCAGGGAGCTGGTCCAAAGCAATGATGTACAGCTCCCATTTGAGCAATATGCAGCTGTACATCATTGCTTCTGGAGCTGTATATAGTCAGGTAATGGATGAAAAAATCTGGGAGGAGAGGAGTAACACTGGGATGCAAAAAAAATGAAATAATATCTTAAGAAAAAAAATGGCAAGTGTTTAACACAGTTTTTCAGAAAACGAAGGCTGGCCATAGATGGTTTGAATCTTGGCCGGTTCAGCTGGAACCGGCCGAGACTTAAAACGTACCAAGTTAATCGATTGATCAATTTGAGTACAACCAGCCTGCTGGATTTGGTATGCGATTATCGCTAGCATCTAGTATAGCCGCTAGTATCCTTCTGCTCTCTTGCTGTGTCTTGTACTCTGCCTTTGGTGTGAGAAGTTTGTTCTGTTAGCCATGTGTTCCTCCTATGCAATCCCGACTGATTAATTGGCAATACATCCACCCACCTCAGTATAAATTTAGGCCTTCTCTGGGGAATGCACAGGCAGGGTATGCAACGGCAACTATCACCTTGGATAAAGTATTACACTTCGGCTCAAAGCTTCGGGCCTGTGAATTCCCCTTCCCCTATCCCTCTACCCTACACCCATTGCCTGTTGAAGTGTAATTTGTTGAAACGTTACATGACTTGCTTAAGTAATATGTATGTAGTAACAGGTTTTTAGAAAATGCCTTTGGGGTAATGCAGCGTCATGCATGATGTGATTTTTCGGGGTATTATTACTCTACACAACACGCAAGGCAAACAAAAATTACACTTCGGCTCAGCACTTCAGCAAATGCACAAAGCGAAAATTAAGTCCCACTCACATATAACCTCTCTTGCCCTTCTGCTTCTCCTAATTTCTAGAGATTTTTTCCCATTTTAAATTTCTATTCCTCTTCTGCCTAGAACCAGCCTCCCCTTCTCCTGTGCCCTTTGGAATGCCCACTCTGTTTGTAACAAACTTACCACCGTCCATGACCTATTTATCACAAACTCCTTTAACCTTCTTGCAATTACGGAGACCTGGCTTCAAGAATCTGACTTTCCTTCTTCTGCTGCCCTCTCCCATGGTGGACTCCTGTGGACTCACTTTCCCAGGCCTAGTGGATGGAAAGGAGGTGGTGTTGGAATCCTCCTATCCCCTCAAAGCACTTTTCAGGTTCTTCATCCACCCCCTCTCTGTACCTCTCCTCATTTGAAGCTCACTGTATACGTCTATTTTCTCCAGTTTCGTTGAGAATTGCTGTGATCCATCGGCCTCCTGGACCAGTATCAAGCTTTCTTGACGACGTCTCTGCCTGGCTACCCTACTTTCTCTCTTCTGAAATTACAACAAATCATTCTTGGTGACGTCAACATCTCTGTTAATCTTAACACTCCCATTTTTCTGAGCCTAGCCTCCTCTTTTGACCTAAAACAATGGACACATGCTTCTACTCACTCTGATGGCAACTGTCTTGACCTCATATTCTCCTACTTATGCACTCCACACAACCTCTTCAACATTCCTTTTCCTCTGTCTGATCACCACCTTATTAGTTTCACTCTCTCCTTGTCTTCCTCCTCTTTGCCTTCCAACTACCAAACAATTACCCATATAATCTTTTGCCGTATTAACCCACCTCTTCTTTTTTCTGCTACAGATTGTCTATGACAAAAACTCGTCCTTGTCCTGCCCCAACCTGGCCACTTCTATCTACAACAGTTCACTGTCATCCACCCTGGATACCTTGCCCCCCCCCCCCCCCTCACTACGCACAGAATCAGGCCCAACCGCTACAACCCTGGCAGACAAACAATACCAGAAGCCTCAAAAAACGGATACAATTTGTCTCGAAATCTCCACTCTACAGATATCTCCCTTACTTTACACTCTTTGTCCTCCTGCACAATCAATCAATCGTTTAACCAAGCTACTATAGAAGAAGTCACTAACTTTTTTCTAAACGCTCACCTAACCTCCTGCAGTCTGGACCCCTGTTCCTTCTCAAATACTACAGTCACCCTCTGACTCTATCGTACATTCTTTAACTCATATCTTCAACCTCTCTACTGGCATCTTCCCTAACCCACTAAAACATCCTACTAGTCATTCCCATACCAAAAAAGGCCTATCTGGACCCCACCAATCTTCACACCTAGGACCCATCCTCATACTACCTTTTGCAAACTCCTTGAATGTTTAGTCGACAACCGACTGAGCGACCACCTCATTGAGAATAACCTTCTTGATCCCCTTCAGTCTGAATTTCATCCACAGCACTCCACAGAAACCGCTCTCCTAAAACTCACAAAAACTTACTAACAGCTAAAACCAATGGTCATTATTCTGTACTCTTACTCTTGGACCTCTCCGCTGCCTTTGATACAGTTGATCACCCCCTCCTCCTCAGAAAACTCAATTTGCTTGGTCTCCATGGCTGTGCTCTCCGTTGGTTTGAATCTTACCTTTCCCACCGAACTATCAGAGCAACTTACAACTCCACTTCCTCCACTCCAACTCCTCTTACTGTTGGGGTCCCCCAAGGTTCTGTCCTTGGACATCTACGATTCTCAATCTACAGGTCCTCCCTGGGTTAGTCGATAGCCTCCCATGGCTTCCGCTACCATTTATATGCCGATGACACCCAAATCCATCTCTACCCCTCAGCTCATCCAATCAGTCTCCTCACATATCAGTGATTTACTAACAGACACATCAGCCTGGATGTCACACCACTTCCTTAAAACTGAATCTATCTAAAAACTGAGCTCATAATATTTCCTCCCCCACGTGCCTCTTCCCCTGACTTCTCTGTCAAGATCAATGGCACAACTATCAGTCCGTCCTCACATGCCAGGATGCTAGGGGTAATCTTAGACTCTGAACTGTCCTTTTAGGCCCACATTCAATCCCTGCCCAAATCACGTCGCCTCCGCAAAATCTCTAGAATACAACCTTTTTTAACCAATGACAACCTAACTTCGAATTCACTCCATGGCTATCTCTCGCCTCGACTACTGCAACTTCCTCTTTGTTGGATTACCTTTACATACACTATAACCCCTTTCAGTCCATAATGAATGCTGCTACAAAAACTAATTTACCTTACCGACCATTCAGTGTCCTCCACCCCTCTGGCAATCCATCCACTGTCTTCCACTCACCCAACGAAAAAAATTCAAAGTACTAACAATAATTTACAAAGCCATCCACAATTCTGCCCTCAGATACATCACTAACCTAGTCTCAAAATACCAACCAAGCCACTCTCTTCGGTCCTCCCAAGACCTCCTGCTCTCTAGATCCCCTGTCACCTCCTGCCATGCTCGCCTCCAGGATTTCTCCAGAGCTTCTCCCGTCCTTTGGAACTCCCTACCCCAATCTGTCCGACTGTCCATCTTTAAACAAGCCATGCAAACCCTTCTACACTGTTTTACATTCTCCATTAGCTCATCCCCCACAGTTATTACCTTTTGTATCAATTGACCCTCTCTGTTAGATTGTAGGCTCTAATGATCAGGAACCCCTGATTCCTCTTGTACCAAATTGTAATGTAACTGTATATTGTCTGCCTTCATTTTGTGAAGTGCTGCGCAAACTATAAATCCTGTATAATAATAAAAAATATTATTATTAATAATAATAATAATAATAATAATAATAATAATAATAATAATAATAATAAGTCGGGCCACAGCACAGGACCTGGCGAGGAAAAATAAAAAAAAAAAAAAAAAAAAAAAACAATGGGTGTGCAGCTCTGGCCAGGGCCACATAGTAAGATCGTTGAGATGGAGACAGAGGTTAAGTATCAAACCAGTTGGGCTGCACTCAAGATGGGGACAGCGGTATCAGACTGGTTGTGCTGCACTCAAGGGGGGCATGTTTAAAATTTATACCAAACAGGTACCGTGGTCTTTTAGGAAGCCTCATCAGTTTTATAAAATTTAGAGTTCCCCAAACAGCTCATTTCCTATTTGATAATTTACATAATAATCTAGTACTCCACACCCCAACTCTCAAATTAAGAGGTTTTGCAGTGTCGGCTGCAATGTGTCTGGCACCCACCTGCAAGACAAAATAAAATTAATAGATGAACTTCTACTCTATATGGAATTTCTTTTTCGCAGAACGCAGAATGATTACAGCTTTCTAATTATGCTTTGTCTAATAGTAAAGGAAATTAACCCAATGCGTGACAATTGCAATTAACAGTACACTGTCACCTCCTCCAGAACCTTGGTGCTTGAATCTCCATTTACACATAAGGCCTCAGGCCAGCGCAGAGTCAGCTTCCAGCTTCATTCTGAGACACAATTCGACATTCGGGATTAACACATTATGGCAGTAAATGAAGGAAGAAAACTTGGCATCACCTATAGCAACCAGATGAAAAAGGAAGAACTTCTAGATATCATTTCCTAGTAGGTAAGAGAAAGACTGGGGCAACAAGGACACATCACCTTCGTCCTGTTTTAGACACGTTTTGCAAAAACAAAATACATTCACCCCCACCATTAATGAACTAAAAAAAACGCATTGATAAAAATGTAAAAAAGTTGCAACCATGATCATTATGTTTCAGGTGCAATAGACAGGCTCCTGCAAAACTCTTCCTTCCGCCCCAGGTCTGAACAGAGAGACAGGGCTGGAGGAAACAATGGACCACAAGTATGGTGACAGCATCAAGTAAATGCTCCTTTGAGATCTACGAGTCCTTCTGCCACAGTGATAGAAATACAAAGAATCACCGCTCCAAGGTAATGACTTCTCCCAAAACAGCTGTCTCCACACTCCCACAGGGTGATGGCTCTGTTTGCAACAGGAACTGAAGTAGAAAAGATGTAGCTGGATAGCCGCACTTCAAATTATTCAACTTTATTTCAAAAGATATCTTTTGAAATAAAGTTGAATAATTTGGAGTGCGGCTATCCAGCTACATCTTTTCTCCTTCTGCCACAGTGGTGGATGGGACAGGTATTCCTTCCATTCACAGATCTCTGTGAATGGATGACATGGCTGTGCTCTCTCCACCCACACAGCCGCAATAAATTCAAAAGGCATGTCACCATGGAATGACGAGGTTTCAGGACCCCACATGATCACAAAGAAGGACTATGCTTCTAAGTAGAGCTGCAGGATTCTGGCCAAAATTAGAATCACTATTTTTTTTTGCTTAGAATAAAAAGATCACGATTCTCGTGACGTAAAATCTTTTACATTAAAACAGAAATAAATTGGGCTAACTTTACTGGTTATTTTTTTTTTTTTTTTTTTTTTAATTCATTAAAGTAAATTTCTTCCAAAAAAAATTGCATTTGAAAGACTGCTGCGCAAATACAGTGCGACATAAAATATTGCAACAACCACCATTTTATTCTCTAGGGCAGCCATTCTCAACTAGGCCTTTGACACCAATGATATTTATAGCTCTCTGTAAGGGGGCCATTCTTACCACCACTGTAAAAAAGGGCATTCTTCTCACTGACCACCAAAGTAAGGGGCACTGTTCCCACTGACCCCCAATTAATGGGTTTTATCAGGGGTTCCCTGAGACCTGAAAATTACATTAAGGGTTCCCCTGGGGTAAAATGGTTGAGAAAGGCTGCTCTAGGGTCTCCACTAAAAAAAATATATAATGTTTGGGGGATTTAAGTAATTTTCTAGCAAAAAAAAAATGATTTTAACCACTTGCTTACTGGGCACTTAAACCCCCCTCCTTTCCAGACCAATTTTCAGCTTTCAGCACTGTCGCACTTTGAATGACAATTGGGCGGTCATACAACACTGTATATATAAACAGAAAATGCAGCGCTGGATAGTGGAAAAACTGTAAAATTACCAGTTAACGTGACCCAAATTAATTAATGAAAATAATAATAATTCAAACAAAATGCATAACCAATTGATATGAATAACCCAAAATGATTGGTGAAATAAATGTTCAAACAAAGTTCATACTAAATCGATGAAAAACCCCCAAATGGGGGAAGTGAGTAAATGAATACGCAAACGAAGTTCATATGTGAATTCAAAAATTCAAAAAAGTCCAAAGTGATTAAAGAAAATAGATTCATAAAAGTTTCTGTGAAGTCAATCCAAAGTGTAAATGTTGGTAGTAGTGCAGCCCATCACCACAGAGGTAAAGCAGAAGGGGGGGAGGCTTACCAGAAAGCCAGCGACCGCCCTTATTCAGGGGGGTCAAACTGAGCTTAAGATGAACAGCCTTGGTGCTGTTGGGGATATCCCACGTCCGAAACGATATCCGACGGCAACGGATCTCCTCCCGAATGGTGGCTGTTCCCCGAGATTCCTCGTGTATCACCTCTGAAGAAGTCATGTGACAGTGACGAATACGCGTAAAGGGACACTAGATACCGGAAGCGAGGTACGAGCTCGATGCCTGAATAAGGGCGGTCGCTGGCTTTCTGCATCCATTTGATCCATCCGGTCGTTATACTGCCAGTGATACACGAGGAATCTCGGGGAACAGCCACCATTCGGGAGGAGATCCGTTGCCGTCGGATATCGTTTCGGACGTGGGATATCCCCAACAGCACCAAGGCTGTTCATCTTAAGCTCAGTTTGACCCCCCTGAATAAGGGCGGTCGCTGGCTTTCTGGTAAGCCTCCCCCCCTTCTGCTTTACCTCTGTGGTGATGGGCTGCACTACTACCAACATTTACACTTTGGATTGACTTCACAGAAACTTTTATGAATCTATTTTCTTTAATCACTTTGGACTTTTTTGAATTTTTGAATTCACATATGAACTTCGTTTGCGTATTCATTTACTCACTTCCCCCATTTGGGGGTTTTATATCGATTTAGTATGAACTTTGTTTGAACATTCATTTCACCAATCATTTTGGGTTATTCATATCAATTGGTTATGCATTTTGTTTGAATTATTATTATTTTCATTAATTAATTTGGGTCACGTTAACTGGTAATTTTACAGTTTTTCCACTATCCAGCGCTGCATTTTCTGTTTATATATATTTTTCTTGTGCCCTATACCGGGGTTATTTATGTTCAGCTGCAGGATTTACCTTCACGGTTTTTTGGTTTAATTTCCTTATCAACACAATTTTCGTCAATTAGTTTTTTTCACCTAGCGCAAATTCTTTCTTTACATACAACACTGTACATAAATTAATTTTTCCCCCCAAATAGAGCTTTTTTTGGTGGTATTTGATCACCTCTGCGATTTTAATTTTTTTTTTTTTATTTTGAATTTATAAAAATATAAAATGGGTAATTTTTGTCCGTCATTGATGTACGCTGATGAGGCGGCTGTGACCGGCACCGGTAGGTGGCAGTGATGGGCACTGATGGGTGGCAGTGATGGGCAGCACTTTTAGGTGGCACTGTTTGGCAGCACTGGTGGGCATTGACAGGTGGCACTTATGGGCATTGACAGGTGAGACCGATGTCCCTTTAAGATAAGCCGGTGATTGGCTTTTTTTTTCTCCTCCGCTGTTAACGTGAGGAGAAAAAAAAAAAACGATCACCGAGCTTTTGTTTTTATCATGTGATAAGCTGTCATTGACTGACAGCTGATCACATGGTAAGGGGCCGGGACCCGCCCCTTACTCGGATCGCTGATCACCTGAGTCTCGGAGGACGTCGGAGGACGTCATATGATGGTTATGACGTCCTCATAGGACGTCATATGACGGTTAAACTTGAAACCAACAAATGTCAGTGTTTAAGTGGTTAAACTTTTCTCATTTTACACAGGAAGTCTATTCTATTGACAAATTGTTACAATGTTTATACTTAAGTTTCACTGCTAAATAATGTTGTGATTCTTGGCAGACTGCCCAGTTTTTTTTTCTTCCTTTCTTTTGAGGGCTGTGGCTTCAGAAGAGCAGATAATTCTTTGCATGTAAAGTAGTTTGGGGGTACAGAACGGAGTATCAGGGAGATCAGACAACACAGACTGCAGAGGGTCACACAGGAGGGACTTAAAAAGACAGGACCTGTCTTGGGGCCTGTGTTGAAGGGCTTTTGTTGGCACCAGTAGGGTTTTGCTTTTTTAATACAAGTCAACAGGAATACAAACTCTGCTTGAAGCAGGTCAAATGCAGGTCAGAAGGGGTTAAACTGCAGATCAGATGCACCTGTCAATGAATAAAGATGAGCTCAGGCATGTGCGCAAACAGCACGTGCAGAGTGGAGTGAGCACGCATGGGTGCCCCCATAGCAAGCTGTTTTTTTTTTGCGCTGGTGGGGGACCTAAGAAGAGGAGGATGGGGGTTGCTCTGTGCACAGAGCAGGTAAGTATGACAGACTTTAGAATCACTTTAACCACTTTACCCTCAGGCCTTTTTCTGACACTTTTTCTAGCAAAAAAAATACAGATTTTTACATGTAAAACAAAATTAAAACCCCCAAACATTACATATTTTTTTTAAAAGCAGAGGCCCTAGAGAATAAATTGGTGGGTTTTGCAATTTTTTTAAGTCACACGGTATTTGCGCAGCAATTTTTCAAAAAATTTTTTTGGGAAAAAATACACTTTTTTGTATTTTAATGCAAAAAAAAACAAACACACACACATACACACACCACAACAACAAAACATAACCAAATTGGGGAAATTATAATAGACGATGTTACGCTGAGTAAATAGATACCAAACATCCATAGATTATGCTTTAAAAGCCTTTACAGGTTAACACTTTAGGCCTCTTTTACATGGGCGGCTGTTCTGCCGCTGTTTAAAGCATGTTTTGTTATTTTGAAAGTCCAAGACTCCAGGCACAGCGATCACTTGCAGTTGTAAATTGCAATTAGCAGCGTTTACGTGCGTTTATATCCGGCTGCGTTTAGCTGCAGTGGAACATTCTTGCCATTTCTGTTTTTCTTTCCTCATTGCCGCTGCTATCTGCAGGCGAAATAGTACCTGTGGTTATGTGCAGATAGCTGCGATAAATCGGTCCTGGACGCATTTTTCTTTTTTTATAACTGCACAAATTTACATGTAATGAAACCGCCGCTAAACGCAGTGTGTGAATGGGGCCAAAGGAAAGCATTGTCTGAGTTTAGCGGCGGTAGATAACTTCATATATCCGCAGCTAAAAGCTGAATTCTATCCGCCCATGTGAAAGGGGCATTAGATTTACAGAATAGGTCTTGTGCTAAAACTACTGCCCATGATCTGATGTTTGCCATGATACCCCACGCGTAGGAGGATCGTTGTTTGCGTGCATGCGGGACTGACAAGTGTTTTCGCCCTTTGCGCAAGAGCACGGGGGAACATCGCATTTGAAAAATATATATATTTGTTTGTATTTATTTGTTTATTTTTACACTGTCGCTTTAATTTTTTTTTTTGATCACTTTTATTCTTTTATTGCTATCACAAGGAATATAAACATCCTTGTGACAGCAACAGGCATGTGACAGGTACTCTTTATAGAGAGATCTGGGGTCTATAAGACCCCAAATCCCTCCTCGGTCCTTAAAAACATTTACCAAGATCGGGGAGATCAAATGTTTTATTTTTATTTTTTATTCTTATTTTTTAATAGCATCGTTACATTCAGGTAACCCTAATACAAAAGAAATAAACATGAGAATGCCTAAACATTTGTAATTGCAACAATTTTCTAGGCGAAGTGGTGCATTATCTGACAGAAAAGCTGGGGTGCCAATATTTTTGGCCATGACTGTGTATGTATATATTACACACACAATATACACACCAATCAGCCATAACATTATGACCACCCACCTAATATTGAGTATGGCCCTCTTTTGCTAAAACAGCCCTGACCTATTGAGGCATCGACACCAAAGTAACATCCAAATGAATGGCAGGACCCAAGGTTTCCCAGCAGAACATTGCCCAAAGCATCACACTGCCTCTGCCAACTTGCCTTCTTACAACGCATCCTGGTGCCCTCTTCTCCCCAGGTAAGTGACGCACCCGGCCATCCACATGATGTAAAAGAAAACACGATTCATCAGACCAGGCCACCTTCCTCCATTGCTCCGTAGTCCAGTTCTGATGTTCATGTGACTATTGTAGAAGATTGTGGCTGTGGACATGGGTCACCATGGGCTTCACAGTCCCATATGCAACAAACTGTGATGCCCATTTTCTTTCTGCTTTCACCACATCAACTTCATGGACAACATGTTCACTTGCTGCCTAATATATACCCCCAATTTTCAGATGCCATTGTAAAGAGACATCCCCTTTATTGTATGACTGATCGGTATAATTATATATATATATATAATCAATCTATCTCGAGATCTATCTATCCATCCATCTCAAGATCTATCCATTCATCCATCTCGAGATCTATCTATCCATTCATCCATCTCGAGATCTATCTATCCATTCATCCATCGCGAGATCTATCTATCCATTCATCCATCTCGAGATCTATCTATCCATTCATCCATCCATCTAACCATCCATCCATCTCGAGATCTATCTATCCATCCATCCATCCATGTCGAGATCTATCTATTTCTATGGGGCTTATTTATGAAAGGAAAATCCACTTTGCACTAAAAGTGCACTTGGAAATGTAGTCGCTGTAAATCTGAGGGGAAGATCTGAAATGAGGGGAAGCTCTGCTGATTTTACTATCCAATCACATGCAAGCTAAAATGTTGTTTTTTACTTTCCTTGCATGTTCCTCTCGGATCTACAGGGACTGTACTTCCAAGTGCACTTTGCACTTGTAGTGCAAAGTGGATTTGCATTTCGTAAATAAACCCCAATATCGCTCTCTCTCATATGAGAGATATTTATATATATATATATATATATATATATATATACACATACACACATACACATATACACATACATATACACACACACACACACACACACACACACATCACGTGTGTGTGTGTGTGTGTGTGTGTGTGTGTGTGTGTGTGTGTGTGTGTGTGTGTGTGTGTGTGTGTGTGTGTGTGTGTGTGTGTATATATATTAGTTCATAAACTTTCAAAAAGTCTAAAATAAATAATATAATGTAATATAAATAATGATAATATTATGGTACTTCTTTTTTATTATAGCAAACAGTTACCTACAAATTGAATACTAAATACTGTAACACAATTTAATACAGAAAAAAAGTAACGCACAGGCTTAACATCTTTCATCGTCCTGTTCTTATTAGGGCTTGTTCACACCACTTTAGTTGAGCTTCACTGATCTGCACAGGGCACATAAAAGACGATTGTTTTCTATGTGCCCTGTTCACACCCCATTGCTGCGTTGATCTGCCGTGTACAAGACGCAGACACCCCTGCCACGGTCCCGCTTTGGTCATAGAAGTGAATGAAATGCAGTTTTGCGACACATAACTTGCCTTGCGTTGCCCCTACACAATGGACACCCGTCCGCACACTAAAGCAAGGTATGAGTTGGTGTGAGCAAGCCTTAAAACCTACCTGGTTGCTATGGGTTACAGAGCAGTGCCCTCCATACTGCCTTGGTAAACAAGCCTGACCCCCCCCCCCCCCCGTGTTATGTTGGGCGTACAGTAACAAAAGATCTAGGACAAAATATGAAATTCTTATGAGACGGCGAGAGGCTGGCAATCTACAACACACTACTGCCACCCAATGCTTATGATAGGATAGGTTTACAAGCCTGCTCATTAGAGGGATTCTCTGCAAGCTGAGATTTTCTGGCACCGACTTTATTTTGCTTTGCTGCCGCTGAGCCAAGCTGTTTCTTGGTGTTTAGGAAATATTTGGGCTTTTTTTTTTTTTCCACTATGAGACAAATTTAAATACATTTCTGCTACAGCAAATGAGGAGTAAATTAAAGTTGTTGCCTATGGTCACCAATCAGAATTACAGATTTGATTTATATAGAACATTAAAAAGGTGAAATCTGTCTGGTTGTTTCTTCATTTTTTTTTTTTTTTTTTTACTTATTTAAAGCAGAACCTTCAGTTTTGTGCAGTTGTACAAGCTCTTCTCCTTTACTGCAATTGCTGATTTCACTGCACACTGCGAGCTTCTCACAGTGTGCATTAGAAGCTGCAGCAAGTACGATACAGCCCCTCTCATTTCCAGACTAGAGGACGTCCGCCATCATCTAGTGCTTTCTTCCCCAGCAGTGCCAGGACAAGGTCATCTAGTGCCCACAGCAAAGATGCCAAACGGCATTAAAGAGCACCTGTCATTTCAGCTCCATCATGGCAGTGCCTGTTAGGGCATCCACTCACCTGCTGCCGCCACGTCCCCCTGTATATAAAATAAATAATAAAAATTAAAAAAACGCTTATTGCGATTTAACAAAATGAAGCGTATTTTGATTGGTTTGCGCAAAAGTTATAGCGTCTACAAAATAGGGGGTAGATTTAGGTCATTTTTATTATTTTATTTTTTTCTAGTAATGGTGGCAATCTGTGATTTTTTTCAGGACTGAGACATTGCAGCGGACACATCGGATACTTTTGACACTATTTTGGGACCATTGACATTTATACAGCGATCAGAGCTAAAAATAGCCACTGATTACTGTATAAATGTCACTGGCAGTGAAGGGGTTAAAACTAGGGGCAATCAATGGGGTTAACTGTGTTCCCTAGGTGTGTTCTAACTGTGGGGGGAGGGGACTGACTAGGGGAGGAGAGAGATTGCTGTTCATACTTAGTATAAACACACAATCTGTCTCCTCTCCCCTAAGAGAACCGGGATTTGTGTGTTACACACACAGATCCCGGTTCTCGTTCTGTCACGAGCGATCGCGGGTGCCGGGCGGTCATCGCGCTCACCGGGCACACGCAGCGGGCACATGCACCTGCTACGACGTCTTAAAGGAGCGACGTGCAGCTACGGTGATTTGCTCAGCCGTGCCAACCTGTCACAGTATAACTGCGGTGGCTGGTGGTTAAAAAAACGTTGATGTAAATCCAGTTGAAATCAAGCCTTTTTACTAGGGATTTAAATCAAAACCACCCTTCCTCCATAACCAATAGTCAGTACAGAGGTGAATTCATTTCGGTGTGAAGCCACTTCTTTTCGTATGGATACCTCGTGGCTGGCGAGCCGAGGCGTGAACCTGTGAGTGGAGTCCAACCCATTCAATCCATTCACCTGGAGGGGCGGCTTTCTTGTCTTCATCACTATGGATTAGTGATGCACCAAAATTTCAGCCACCGAATATTTTTGTCCAAAAAAAAAAATAGGGTTTTCAGCAAGGAAAAAAAAAAAAAAAAAAAAAAGAGCCAATAATGGATGCCGAAAATGCCAGCGATTTTGCCACAATTTTACCCCGATTTTGGTATGTTTTTGATAGGTCATAAAACTCAAAAAATAAATCAAAAACGCAACACTGTTGCATTTTTGATGCATTCTTGCCGAGTTTTCAATGCATTTTAGGTGTGTTTTTTTAACCAATTGCCGCCGGCAGTACGTCATATGATGTCATAGAGTGGGGATAGCTGGATAATGTCTGCAGCTACAGGCATCATCCAGATATCATTTTTTTTCCACCGGCGATTCTGCGCACTGTAACAACAATCATAGTGACAGTTCAGGCGCTTGATCGTTCTTACAGGTGGCGGAAGGGGACTTCCCCCTCCAACCACCCTCCGGTGCTTCTCCCGACTCAGCCGTGTGATTGGCGAGTCGGAGAATGAATCGGTCGCCGCCAGAAGTTTACCATAAAGATTTCTGGTCATCCCAGTCACCTCTATGACCCTTGGAGGCCCGAGCACAACGTTATGACGTTACGTCTTGGCTTGCGGAAGTAAACTAAGCTGAGGACGCGGCTGGAAAGAATGAGAGAGTTTTTTTTAACCTCAGCCTTTCCAGCCTATTGACCCCATATCTCTCCATAAAGAGGACCTATCACACACTATTCATATTTTAAGGGATGTTAATATTTCTTGTAATAGAAATAAGTGATCAAAAAAAAATATTTTTTAAAGAAAGTGTAAAAATAAAAAAAGTACAATAAAGAATACATTTTTTTTTAAAGTGCCTCCCATCCTCTTGCACAGAAGCGAATGCATATGGCAAGTCGCGCCCACATATGTAAATGGATTTCAAATCACACATGTGAGGTATCGCCGTGTGCGTTAGAGCAAAAACAACAATTCTACCACTAGACCTCCTTTGTAACTCTAAACATGTAACCTGTAAAAAAAAAAATAAAAAAATAAAAAAATGAAAAGCGTTGCCTATGAAGATTTTGAAGTACCAAAGTTTGGTGCCATTCCACGAGTGTGCAAAATTTTAAAGCGTGACATGTTAGGTATCTATTTACTTGGCGTAACATCTTTCACATTATACAAAAGAAATTGGCCTAACCTTACTGTTTTTTTTTTTTTTTTTTTAAATTCATGAAAAATTGCTGCGCAAATACCGTGCGACATAAAAAGTTGCAACGATCGCCATTTTATTCCTTAGGGTCTTTGCTAAAATTATGATTTTTACATGTAGGAGTGAAGTGCCAGAATTGGCCCAGATAGGAAGTGGTTAACTAATCAAATGTGCAGCAAGCAGGATTTTTAACACCGATTCAAAAGGTGCAGATAATGGCCAACGAATTCATTTTAATTTAAATTCATGATAATAATTAAAAAGTCGAATATAATACAATTATTTATTAAAAAATAAATTATATTCTAAACGCACTCGCGAAAGACTAATGCCGCGTACACGCGGTCGGAATTTCCGATGGAAACAGTTCGATGGGAGCTTTTCAACGGATTTTCCGACCGGGTGTATGCCCATTGGTCTTTTTCTGTCGGAATTTCCGATGGACTTTGGATTGAGAACCTGTTCTCAATTTTTCGGACGGAAAACCTTTCTATCGGATTTTCCGATCGTGTGTATGCAATTCCGACACGCAAAATTCCGACGCATGCTTGGAAACAATTCGACGCATGCTCAGAAGCATTACCTTCCCTTTTATAGTACAGTCGAACGTTTTTTAAAGGCGTGGTGTTATTGACCGTCGGAATTTGGTGTGACCGTGTGTGGGCAAGACAGTTTGAGTGAAATTCCGTCGGAATCCTAAAACCATCAGAGCTTTTTCCGACGAGAATTCCGACCGTGTGAACGTGGCATAAGTGAGCTGGGAAGAGCTGGCCTGGTGACGTGATGTATCGTGCATGGAAACCGACAAGGGGATACAGGTGAGTGTGCTGCTTAACCGCTTCCCGACCGCCTAACGCAGATATACTGCGGCAAAATGGCACGGGCAAGCAAAATCACGTGCCTGTACGTGATCCTATAAATGCTTGCCCGTGGCGCGCTCCGTGACATCGACCCCGGGACCAGCGGACCCGATCGCCGCTGGGTCCCGCGATCGGGTTACGGAGCTGAAGAACGGGGAGGGGTATGTGTAAACAAACCTCTCCCCGCGCTTCCTACTCTGTCTGTCATTGATTGGCTGTTCCCGGTCATCGGGAAAGCCGATCAATGACGTCAGACATCAGTCCCGCCCCCTAATGTAAAAAAAAACACACACACACACACGTCACAGCCCATAACCCCTCCCCTCCCCCTAGTGGTTAACCCCTTCACTACAACTGTCATTTATACAGGAATCAATGCATTTAAATAGCATTGATTGCTGTATAAATGACAATGGTCCCAAAAATGTGTCAAAAATGTCCGATATGTCCGCCATAATGTCGCAGTCACAATAAAAAAAAAAAAAAATCGCTGATCGCCGCCATTACTAGTAAAAAAAAAATATTAATAAAAATGCTATAAAACTATCCCCTATTTTGTAAACGCTATAACTTTTGCGCAAACCTATCAATAATCGCTAATTGCGATTTTTTTTTACCAAAAATATGTAGAAGAATACGTATCGGCCATAACTGAGGAAAAAAATTGTTTTTTTATATATTTTTGGGGATATTTATTATAGCAAAAAATATTGCATTTTTTTCAAAATTGTCGCTCTATTTTTGTTTATAGCGCAAAAAATTAAAACCGCAGGGGCGATCAAATACAACCAAAAGAAAGCTCTATTTGTGGGAAAAAAAAGGACGCCAATTTTGTTTTGGAGCCACGTTGCACGACCGCACAATTGTCAGTTAAAGCAACGCAGTGCCGAATCGCAAAAAGGGGCCTGGTCCTTTGGCTGCCAATTGGTCCGGGGCTGAAGTGGTTAAACCCCCCCCCCCCCCCCCCCGGACTCCTCCCATAATTTCAGGGCACCATACTGCCCTTCTTTTTTTTATTTTTTATATATATATATATATATATATATATATATATATATATATATATATATATATATATATATATATATATATATATATATATATATATATATATACACATTTTTATATTTATATAATAAAAATGTATTATGTACATATAAAAAAAAAATATTTTAAAAACCGTCAATTGCGTTTTCGGCCAAGTGCATCCTGAATTTTCGGTTTCGGCACTGGAATTTTCATTTCAGTGCACCTTTAGTATGTATACAATTGGAATGCTGGCTTTTCGTTCTCAAGTGCGTTGGTAAGCAAACTCCATATGATTGGAAACTGCTGATGACCATTTTTAATGTACATCCATGATCTTCCAAAACTCGATAAAGATAATGAAACAGAGAATTCAGTAGCGTGTATCAAATATAGGTGTATCAAATAGCTTTTTATTTAACCAGCATTGATGAAATAAAGCCCCAAAGTAGCAAAGACACCGCCCACAAATAGGGAATAAATTATTTGTAATGAGAAAGTTATCTATTCCAAAAGTGCCAAACCCTCTCCAGATTGATGACGATACCCGCAGCCAGTCACCTTATATTAGATGACTAAGCGACACCTGCAGACTTCCTACCCCTTACTATAAGCAGTATTAAACCCAAAACCAAATATGTAATATATTGCAGTTTACCAATCATTAGATTTGGTGGCTGCATTCGTTTTCTTTTCTTTGACTTTCCCCCCCCCCCCTCTGTTTTCACCCAGTGATCTGGCCAATAACACACCTGCTCTGTTAGTGAGACAACTCTGGATAGAGGGTACAGCAGACAGCAGCACTGTCAGTTGGGACAGGGGGCTGTCTTGTTAAAGATATTAGCAGATTTATTACACTAACAAATTGAATCCAAACTCCACGCACACTTTATAAACAGTTACAGCAAACATTTTTTTCCTTTTGGAATAAAAGGTTTTGCATGAATAAAAAAATAAAAAAAGCTGATAACTTTAATCCCCCCTGCCAGTGTTAAGTGGTTTGTCTAATCCATGTAAACTGATACATTCTGCTGGAGAGCTTGTACTTTTGAAAAACAATAGACTTGCTGGCTGGATCACCAGATGGAACTAGAAGAACGCAAGCTTTAATAAGTCATGCAGACTAAATCGTATTTGGACAGTTAGGAGTACTAGTAAAATAAAATAAAACAAACACTGTTCAATGACACCAACATGGCAGATTCAGCCAGGCCTGTTTTAGCTGGGTTTAGGAACTACCTGCATGTGAAAATGATAACGGCCCGGCTCAGTCTAACCCTGGAACAATCCTCCAATAGGACACTCAGGTAAGGAACAGGTTAAGAACCAACCTACAGGTCAATAATGGTTCCCACATCCGAAAGTATATGTTACCCCAACATTTTCTATTTCTGATATGTGACTGCTGTACTTGTACTGTATGATCCTGCCAGTCACTCTGCTTTCCTATTTCAAACTGACCACACCAGGACATGGAAGTACATCCATCCCAGCGGGGTCAGTTTGCTTCTTAGCATTCTACTGGGGAAAACAGCCTACCTGTACTCCAATGGTCAGACTTGTGCTGAGATGCCCCCTGCACAGCTGTTCACTGGGAAGATCAGTGTAATGCTGTTTCTATGCCTCAGGCTGACATTGCCTTCCCAGCTCGTCTCTGTCTCAGCATTTTACACTGAACTCTGCCTGTGTTTTGTTCAAGCTGCTGCCGCCGCTGCCATGCCCCCTTTTCCCACATCATCACAAGGAACCTCCAAGAGTCTCCTCTTTCAATACCATTTAAAGCTGCACTTCTGGTGTGGTTTTTATTGAATACTTAAATGGTTACGAATTTTGCCACGATTTCAAGGAATGCCTGTGTAAGTGGCATCAAAATCGGACCAAAGTAGTGCAGGGACTACTTTGAAGTCGGAACGACTTGAAGTCGTACTAATATGAATGGCTGTCATTGGAAATCATGGGGAACAACTTGTCAGGCTAGTTTGCAGTCTCAAATCGTGGGACAAGTTGTTAAGTGTGAAAGGGGCCTAAACCCACAACAGTGAAATCAGTCTGTATATGCAGTAAAGCATGCTGGTTATACTCACTATGGGACCTAAGGGGTTAATACTGTGCATTGTGTAAAAAGGCTGTTTGACCCAGTCTTCTGATCCTCCCCTTCTTCCATTGTCCCCAATCCATCTGCTGACAGTACAGAGCCTTTGGAGGCACATGCTCAGTTTGGTATGTATTACTAGAGTTTTTTTGTTTTTGTTTTATGAGGGGGGTGATCAGCACAGGGCCAATCAGTACTGTCCAGAGGGTCAGGGGTTATGCAGCCTCATAGGACAGTCAGAGGAGAATGAAAATTCCTCCTACAAGCTTTAACCAGTGCTCGGCCAGACACTGATAAAAGTCACAAGACTGCTATATACTGCTGATGAGAAAAGGTATTTAGTAGTTTA
The DNA here is from genome assembly GCA_028564925.1 of Lithobates sylvaticus. Lineage (NCBI taxonomy): Eukaryota > Metazoa > Chordata > Amphibia > Anura > Ranidae > Lithobates > Lithobates sylvaticus. The sequence goes on along the minus strand of CM053034.1, from coordinate 172,941,499 downwards.
TATTTACTAAAACAATTGCATCTCCATGTTCTGGGTACTGTGGGAGACCAGATATAATGAATGCAGAGTCCTGGGTTTCGTAACACTTTAAGCCGGTGTTCTGCTGAGAAAGGTCCCCCCGGCGGATAATGACCACCCTGTACTGCACAGGAGCAGCGCTTGCGCAGTACGAACCACAACGGAGCCGCCGAAAATAGCCGAAGCTAAACACCTGCGATTCAGGTTCCCTCGCGGGCTCGCTTCGCTTGCCACGCTTTGGGCACGGCCTCGCTCGGCATATTTATATTCTAACTCTATATCCACTTGTATGGTGGGGCTTGAACCTGGACTCAGGGCAGAATGTAGGTGCTGTGTAGAGCTGACGATCAGCTGTTCATCTTTGGAGACTTTCGGCGGCTCCGTAGTCGTTCGTACTGCACAAGCTCTGCGCCTGCATAGTACTGGGGGGTCATTATCTGCCTGGGGGAGCTTTTTCAGCAAGACACCGGTCATAGATGGTTTGAATTCAACAGAAACCGGCTGAGATTTAAACCATGTATTGGCAGCCTGATTGCGCCCAAGTCAATCCATCAATCGACTTGGGTACAACCAGCGTGTCTTATTTTTAGGATGCGATTATTACCAGTGGCTAGAAACAATCACTATGTTCTCCCGCCTGGAAAACACAATAGCTCCCAGGGAGGGATCCCCCCCCCATCAACACTGACTGTGTTGATGGGGGAAATCAAGCAATTTTCTTTCCTGCAACACGTGGTTGCAGATATAACAATCATATCATCTATGGCCAGCTTTACATTGGTCCAGCTTGGCACAATGTAGCACATCTTATACCTGTTGGGCAGCTGAGAATCCCTGTAGTAGTCAGCGCTACTACAGTGACAGATGCAAGCACCAATGCTAAGCAGGCGACCCCCTACAGTCAGTGTGCAGTGGAGCAGTCGCATAGAACCTGAGCAGGACTTGCAAGATCGTGGCTTTCACTGTATAAGTGCAAACTACTACACTTATTTCAAGATTCCCCATTAGATATGGGATATATATTTACATTGTGCCAATCTGGACCAATGTAAAGATCATACCTGGTGTTCAACTGTAAATATACCTGTGTGAATTGTTCAGTGTTTTCTGTACAGCACTGCAGAAGAAAAAAAAGGTCAGCAGCTTGCTATGGGGGCACCTGAGCCGAGCCGCTGCTCTGTGTGTCCATTCAGACATGGAGCTGTGGCTCGGCCTTGCCCCCTCTCTCGCCTTATTGACTCATTGACTTTGATTGACAGCAGCGAGAGCCAATGTCGCCTCTGTTTGTCTCAGCCAATCAGGAGGGCGAGTCCCAGACAGCCGAGACTCTCGTGCAACATCGCTGGATCAAGATGGGGCTCAGGTAAGTATTACAGGGGCTGCTACACACAGAAGGTTTTTGATTTTAACTGCTTGCCGACCAGTGCGCGACGATATATGTTGGCACAATGGCACGGCTGCACAAATGGGCGTACCTGTACGTCCCCTTTAAGACGCGGCATTGTGGGCATGCGCCACATACTATGTGACTGTGCCTGTGGTTCCCGCGGATTAGATGTCTGCCGGTGTCCACGATCGTTTCACTGAGAGGCAGAACAGGGAGATGCCTATGTAAAAAAGGCATTTCCCTATTCTGCCTAGTGACATGAAAGGGATCTACTGCTCCCTGTTATCCGAAGCAGTGATCGCTGTCATGTCCTAGGTAGCCCACCCCCCAGTTAGAATCACTCCCTTGGACACACTTAACCCCTTGATCGCCCCTAGTGTTTAACCTCTTCCCTGTTAGTGTCATTTACACAGTAATCAGTGCATTATTATAGCACTGATCGCTGTATAAATGACAATGGTCCCAAAATAATGTCAAAAGTGTCCGATGTGTCTGCCATAATGTTGCAGCCACGATAAAAAATAAAATAAAAAAATTTGCAGATCGCCGCCATTACTAGTAAAAAATAAATAAAACATAACAAAAAAAATGTATAATAAAAATGCTAGAAATCTATCCCCTATTTTGTAGACGCTATAACTTTTGTACAAACCAATCAATTTACGCTTATTGCGATTTTTTTTTTAAATTTATTTTATTACCAAAAATATGTAGAAGAATACATATCGGCCTAAACTGAGAAAGAATTTGTTTTTTTTATATATTTTTGGGGGAATATTTATTATAGCAAAAAGTTTTGCTTTTCATTGTTTATAGTGCAAAAAATAAAAAACGCAGAGGTGATCAAATACCACCAAAAGAAAGCTCTATTTGTGAGGAAAAAAAGGACGTCAATTGTTTGGGAGCCACGCCATACGACCGCGCAATTGTCAGTTAAAGTGATGCAGTGCCGAATCGCAAAAAGTGGTCTGGTCAGGAAGGGGGTAAATTCTTCCGGGGCTGAAGTGGTTAATGCATAGAATGCATTAGGATAAAAAAACTTCTGCCTTTAGCACCTCTATAAACAGGTTCTCTTTAGCAGCTGACAAGGAAAGAGATTAACTGTTGAAGACCTCTATAACATATCATGACATCCAAACTCCACGGCACCTGTACTCCTCTATGGGCGCACTGCATGGCAAATAATCTGCATCTGTAATACTTTCACTATAATTACCTGCCTGCATTTGGAAAATAAGAATATTCAAATAACAGCAAATAAAAGAAATAATTACAAAAGGGAAAAAAAAAAAAAAAAAAAAACACAAAAGCACTTTTCCCCCTATTTTTACAGGTCTCGTGTCTGTAAACAGTAATTTCCATACACACAACAGCTGCAGGCTCATTCCAAAACCGATCTGCACTGACCCAAAAATATGAGCCTATATAAAATGGGCGAAGAAAAATTCGTAGTGATGGGGTCGGACAATGGCTCTGAATTAGTTTCATAGAGTTATTGTCTCTGCAACAATTGTCTGAGCAGTCATCACTTGGAATAATGTAAATTCATATCCACTTTCTAACAAGCCAGGATCCTCATTTCCATAGAGACTTGGCTTGCTGCCACCGCTACCCAGTTGTCTATTTACTCCTAATTTGCGTTTCCACCAGGGCACTTCTTAGACTAAACAATGGTGCTATGTGACGAACATCAAATCTGTTTAAAGTCTAGGGTTTTATTTACAATTACGTGCTGGTGTGTCACGCCTAAGGCATCAGAGCTATAGGGGGCCTCTGCTTTCCAAGAATTCATTACAGGGACCTTCACCCTTTTCAATGACTCTCCATCATTTTTTCTCATCTCCAAACCCTAACCTTGTTATACAATAAGACATTAAATATCATTAAATTGCTTGTAAACCCTTTAAAAAAATTCCCCCCCCCCCCCCCAAAAAATCTGCAAGACAAAAGGCATAATGAGCTAGTATGCATCGCATACTAGCTCATTATGAATTACTTACCTGTGATCAAAACCCCCCGCATCGGTCCTCAGTCACCATTCCGGCGGCTGACATCTCTCCGGGGGGTTGCTGTGATTGGCCGGAGCCGCGATGACGTCACTTCCGTGCATGCGTGCGGGAGCCGCCGGTAACGGCACAGTACAACTGAAGCAACGGCACGTATGTGCCATTGCTTCAGTTTGCTTAAAGAGGAGTGCCCACTAAATTTTTTTTTTTTTAAAGTCAGCATCTACAAATACTGCAGCTGCTGACTTTTAATAAATCGGACACTTACCTGTCCCAGGGTCCAGCGATGCGGGGGAACGAAGCCCCCCCTCGTTCCCCCCTTAGCTCGCGGCGCCGGCATCCTTACTGTGGGCACCCGTTCACAGCCGGGCACCCACTGCGCATGCGCGAGAGGCGCCGTGCACCGTGATACGACGCTCAGTCATCTGGGACACGTGACAGGTCCCAGTTGACTGTGCAAGGTGAAGGGGAAGTGATGTCAGTGCCCGGGCACTGAAGGTGGCAGACTACGAGGGACCCCCTAGCAACAGGCATTTAGAGGTGAGTAAAAAAAAATTTTCTCACAATTATTTATTATTTTTTTTATGATTTTTAAGCACATTTTTTTTTTTTGGTGGCAACACCAATTTAAGTGCGCATGTGCCGATAACGTCGGCACATGCAAATACAGGGATATCTCCTAAACCGTGCAGGTTTAGGAGATATCCAGTGTAGCTACAGGTAAGCCTAATTATAGGTCTGCCTGTAGTATAAAGTGGTTGTAAAGGGTTTACAACCACATCATAAAAAAAATATCACTAAATGCTGTATTGCAGGCTGCTCATACTCATTCAGTCCCTATAAGATACATTTTCTGTATTCTGCAAAAACCTGGTTGATTCTGTTGCTCTCCATCTCCCCCTCCTGTCCATGTCCCCACAGCAGTTGTGGATTTTACATAGCAGTGTTGGCAGCTAGTGCACATGCTCAGTTTTCAGTAAGTTTCTATGCTGAGCATTTCCTCACATCTGAGCAGCCCATGTGACTATAGAGTCACACATGTGAGGACAGTGGCAAATTACAGTCCACTCCCTCCCCTCCTCCTCCTCCATGCCCACTAACCAGCTAAACACAAAGGAGATGGAAAATTATATCTTGATTGATGGAGGCTTCACCTCCCCATTATTCTAATGCCCCATACACACGGTCGGATTTTCCGACAGAAAATGTCCCATCGGACAATGTTGTCAGAAATTCCGACCGTGTGTGGGCTCCATCGGATTTTCCAACGGACAAAGTTTTATCTCCTGCTCTCAAATTTTCCGACAACAAAGTCCTATCAGACTTTTTCCGATCGCGTGTAGCCAATTTCCGACGGACAAAGTGCCACGCATGCTTAGATCACATTACCAGACCAAAGCTATTGGCTACTAGCCTATACGTAGTCCCGTTGTACGCAACGAACGTCACCACGTTCAGAATGATCGGATTTTCCGACAACTTTGTCTGACCGTGTGTATGCAACACAAGTGTCAGACAAAATCCGACGGATTTTGTGGTCGGAATTTCCGACCGTGTGTACGGGGCATAAGACAGATGCTGGAGGGGAGGGGGTGTGACACAGCCTGCGATTGGCAGAAATCCGCCCACGCCATGTTATTGCCAAAAAAAATAATAAAGATTTAATTTCAAATATATTATTTGTATGACAATTTAAAACAGTTTATTGATATTATTTATTTGTTTTTACTCTGCATTCCAAAGGCAGTTTTTTTTTTTTTTTTGAACATGTAACCAGCAGCAGAGGACTAGAAGCTCCTCCTGCTTATATTTCCCTGTAGATAGGCTGGGAAAGAGCCATGTGACAGCTGTGTATCGATTAGGAAAAAAAAAGGTACTTTTTAAAATTAAGATAATTAAAGTGCCATCATCCACATACCGAAAGAGAAGGGATAATGTAAATTAAACAGTGGGGGTTATTTACTAAAGGCACTTTGCAATACAAGTGCAAACTACAAGTGCAAAGTGCACTTGAAATTGCACTTGGAAGTGCAGTCGCTGTAGATCCGAGGGGGACATGCAAGGAAAATAAAAACAGCATTTTAGCTTGCACGTGATTGGATAATAAAATCATGGTTATGACTAAGGCCTTATAGGCTGAAACGCGTCAACTTTCTTATTTGCGTTTGGTCACTGTGGCTTGTTAATAAATACAACATTTTTTAAGAGCAATCACCGGAGTGCGGATCATCTTTTCCCGCTTTCTCAACACATTTTTAAGATTCATATAAATAAAAGTGAAGCTTTGCCAAAAATAACACAAATCACAAAAAAAAAATCGGAAATGTGCAAAAATAGAGAATTGGGCTCAAACGTTCAGTGCTTTAAAAATACCCAAATTATTGTACAATACGTGAGGACCCAATAAACTAATGCTCCTTCTCTTGCTATAAAACCACATGCAGGAAACGACTTCATGTAATTATTGTGTTTTAAGAGGAAGATGGATGCGTTGACATCAATGTTTTTTAAATGTTTGATATTTAAATAAAATATGGAATTTTTACCAATTGAATTTATGCTCCTCTCTCTGGCCTGTACAGTACAATATACCTTCCCCCCCCCCCCCTTTCATTCTTCCCTGCTGTGCCCAAAAAGCATCAGAGTCACAGGAGGCCCTCTGATTTCCCCAGAAATCAGCACAGAGCTTGAGGGCAAATAACAGTCATCGATGGCATGTATGATGTTTTTCCATCTTTGATAACATAAATGCAACAGTAGTGCATGTCCAAAAGAATGGGTGGGTTTTCGAGGATTTCTTATTACAACACTGATATTACTCAAGTGGCTAGTGACTGAATAAGACAGACCTTACCGCTTAATGCACATATTCAGAATTGCATACTTAGGCCACTTTCACACGGGGCAGACTTCATTAAGATTGGCAGGGTATCTATGTGATCATCCCCTGCTGTTTGGAGCAGAGCGTGTGGATGAGTCCTCCATGTCCATTCAGTTTATGCAACAGAGCCTACTCCGCTCTATGAGTAGCTGGGATTAAACTGACTCCACTGTCCTCCGATCCGCCTAGACAGAGGAGGACAGATCCCACCAGCCCACAAGGGTAAATAAACCGTCCAATCAGGTCCACCTGAAAGACTGACAGGCTGACTTGATTGGACCCTTCATGACATGTGAACGGGGCCCTAAAGTGGTTGTAGACCTCAGACATGAAGTATGAATAAAGCATAGCCCTCTGTAATGTGTACTTGTCTCAGTTAAGAGCACTAAGTGTCATTTCTATTTGCTGCCTGTTCAGCATGATCACTTCTGACAACTTTCCTGACACCAAGAGAAAAAGAGTAACAGGGGAGGGACCTCCAGCTGATTGACAGCCTCAGCTCCGTTCCTGTGTGGAGGGGGTGTGTACCTTCCCTCCAATCAGCTCTCAGGGATCTCCTCACTGAGTACTGCAGGGTGTAACTTCAGCTCCCCACCCCCTGTTTTCTGTAAGCCCAGAGAAGCTATATAAAATTTGTCACTTTTAACAAATGTAGAGAAGAGAAGATTGCAGATAAACAGGTACAACTTATATAGGATGCTTTGATTCATGTCAGTGTATCACCTGGGGCCAGTCACTTCACTGGGTACATGTAATGCCCTGTACATGGGGCCAGTCACTTCACTGGGTACATGTAATGCCCTGTACATGGGGCCAGTCACTTCACTGGGTACATGTAAGGGTTTACAACCACTTCAAGGTTTATACAAGTAATTATGGACCAGATGCACGTTCGGACCTGCAAAATACGTTAGCTAGGAAAGTATATGTTGATCAAGGTGGGATTGATTATTTTTCCCCTCAACAAAAAGTTCAAAGTATAGCTTCTTTATCCATTTTAGATAAAGAAGGGAAAGGTTAAAAAGCCTGTCAGCTTATTTTTGGGCATCTGTGTCCTTTTGGGGAGAATTCTCTTCACTTCCTGTCCGGTGACAGGAAAAAAAAAAAAAAAAAAAGAAGTGAGGATGAATCTACAAAGTGAGGGGAATTCTCTTCTTATACAGTGGTCACAGGAACAAGTGCCCCCATTGGAAGATGTCCCCTCATCTCTTGTTCTGGTGGCAACTGAAAAATGTGGGATTTCCCCATCACTTTCAGTGTTACCAGAACTAAAAAGGTTAATTTACTAAACAGAGACAGAGGCAATAAAAACTTAACAGGGGTTCTAACCCTTCCCTAACCAAAAAAAAAAAGTTTTGGAAATACATACACTAATGCCGCGTACACACGATTGGAATTCTCGTCGGAAAAAGCTCTGGCGGTTTTTCCGACGGAATTCCGCTCAAGCTGTGTTGCCTACACACGATCACACCAAATTCCAACGGTCTGTAACACAGCGGCATAAAACACGTTCGACGGCACTATAAAAGGGAAGTTTAATGCTTCCAAGCATGCGTCGGAATTTTGCGTGTCGGAATTGCATACACACGATCGGAAAATCCAATAGAAAGGTTTTCCGTGGGAAAAATTGAGGTTCTCAATTCAAAGTCTGTCGGAAATTCCGACAGAAAAAGACCGATGGGCATACACACGGTCGGAAAATCCAATGAAAAGCTCTCATCGGACTGTTTCCATCGGAAATTCCGACAGTGTGTACGCCGCATTAAAGTTGATGTACGGTCATGCAGTTTATTGTGGGACATTGCTTGCTTTCAAACTGGATATCTGTGATTATGAAAGCAGTTTTTCCTTACCCGCGGTAAGTGAGCTGCTTTGGCTGGCACAAAAGAGGAGAGGTAAGTCGGCATGCATGTGCCAGTCTCATAGATCAGTTGGGAGGTGAAATCTGACAGGAACCAGGCAGCAGCTGAGTTCCCATCTGATCACCAGCAGGAAACAGAACCCAAAAGCTGATTTACATATGCATACGAGACATCCCGGAGTCCGGCCATTCTTCAGCAATTCTCTACGCATGTCAAACAGAAGATGAGCATAGAATGTATCTCTGGATTTCTCCAAGTCTCCAGGACTTTCCTCGTATGTCAGACAGGATCATTCTGAGGAACAGGGTGCATGGAAGGCCCATCCTAAAAGCAGAACTTCAGTTTGTTTTTGTCTTTTTTTTTTCAGATTATGTTGCCTTGCACCTTTACAATATAAAGTAATTAAATAAATAAATATCAGCTCTCGCTACTATCTAACCTTGTCCCCGGGGCCCTTTTCCCCAAGGTTACAGGAAAGGAAAATCGCTTGCCTGAGTGTGGTGATGGGGGAATCAAGCAATTTTTCTTTCCTGCAGTCTATGGGCCAAGGGCAGGGGACAAGGTGAGATAGTAGCGGAGCTGATAATTTTGTTTTTACGGTTTTATATTGTGAAGGTGCAAGGCAGCATAATATGAAAAAATACAAACAAATCCCTCCGGCTGAGCTATTGTGTTCTCCTCGCGGGGGAGGGGGGGGGGGGGGACACAGTGAATATTGCTAGTGGCTATAGCCACTGGGGCAATAGTTGCATGCTAAAAATCTGACGGGCCGGTTGTGCTTAAAGCGGTTGTAAACCCAGAAGAAAAAAAAATACCTATAAGGCAAAAGGCATAATGAGCTAGTATGCACCACATACTAGCTCATTATCTACTTCAATACAGGGCACTTACACCTCATTCCTCCCCAGGCCAATTTTCAGCTTTCAGCGCTTTCGCTATTTAAATGACAATTGCGCGGTCATGCTACACTGTACCTAAACAGATTAGATTTTTATCACTTTGTTTCCACAAATAGAGCTTTCTTTTGGTGGTATTTGATCGCCTTCCGTTTTTTATATTTTGCTAAACAAATAAAAAAAAAAAAAATTTGAAAAAAAAAATTTAGTTTTTCTTTTGTTTCCGTTATAAAATTATGTAAAAAAGTAAGTTTTCTCCTTCACTCATGGGCACTGACGGAAACTGATAAGGCGGCACCAATGAGATGGCACTGATAGGCACTGAAGATGGGCACTGATAGGCGGCCCTGGTGGGCACCACTGATGGATGGCATTGTTAGGCATCATTGATGGCACTGGCAGGCATTGGGGATGGGCACTGATTGGCTTTCCCTGGTGGTCTATGGTGGCATACCTGGTGGTCCAGTGTGGTGGCCATCCCTGGTGATCTTGGCGGCATCCTGGTGGTCCTGGGTGGGCATCCAAGGGGGGGCTGTGCTGACAAACAATCAGCACAAACCCCCCCCCCCCCCCCCCATCAGGAGAGCAGCCGATCTGTCAGACACGAGTGAGGAAAAGCCGATCAACGTCAGAGGCTCTTTACTGAGATTGGTGTAGCGGTGTGTCATACTGACACACCGCACCACCGATCACCGCGATGCGCGCCCCCCACGTGTGCTTGAGAGTGGTCGTTCTGGGAGGCCGTCATATGACGTCTACCCAGAATGAGAACCGCGCCACCCTGCCGGCGGGAAGCGGTTAAGAAATAGTTACCTTAGAATGAAGTCCCCGCACTGTCTCCCGGTCACCACCAACATTTTGCCTCAGCGATTATTCCAGGTTCGCGGCTCCGGCGCTGTGAGTGGCCGGAGCCGCAATGACGTCACTCCTGCGCATGTGCACGGGAGTCTTCTTCCTGGCAAGAAGCTCTGATTTTCCGGCAGCATCTGACGGACCTTCACAGCACATGCGCCGCTAATGTCAGCGGCAGCATACAAGGTGAATATCTCCTAAACCATACAGATTTAGGAGATATTCATTTTACCTACAGGTAAGCCTTATTATAGGCTTACCTGTAGGGAAAAATGTGTTAAAAGAGTATACAACCTCTTTAAGTAGATTGATGGATCAACTTGGGTACAATCAGCCTGCTCATACATAGATCCAATCTCGGCGGTCCCTGCTGAACCAGCCGAGATTCGATCCATCTATGGCTGGCTTAAGGCAGGCAGAACGTGTTACCTGGTTCCATTGGTTTAGGGTTAGTGGAGAGGAGAGATTTGACCAACATGTAATGCAGGCACACTGCTCATTTCATACACAGGTATCCATCATATGTATAACATGTAATATACTTACTAACAGAGCTAGCTTTTGGTACTTCTGTTTCAGCTCTGCTTGGCTATCAGATGGATGTGCCCCCAGAATGCAGTACCAGTCCTTCTGTGTCGCTGAATTCAAAGCCATGAGCAAATTTTTATCTTACATCTTCGAAAACCTAGATAGATAAACAAAAAGTTTTTTTCTTTTTATAGCATTCGTCTCCAGGCACAAACATTTCTTTTAAATATATTCTTCAAAGCCAAAAAGTATAAGCCCCTCCTGTGTGCACCAAATGCCTTTGCAAACAAAGTTATTGCCTTGTAAACGTAGCAATGACATCATCACTGTGCCGGAAATAATCTGTGCAGAGAGCAGAGCTGTAGGTGGGATTATCCAATACAGAATGCCTGCAGAATGACAGGATGGGGAGGATACAAGACTAGCCACCCTATACCAGGAGAGAGAGCAGTGACTGATCTATATTACGGGAAACTCCGGCATAGACGCAGAAGGGGTTGATTTACTAAAACTCCCCTCCGCTCGGCGCCACCAGCATTGTAACTGTGGCCGCACAATCATCTGGGACCTGTGACGTGTCCCAGATGATTGCCTAAAGGGAGGGGGGGGGGGGGGGGAGAGGTGATCTTCCTTCCAGCGCTCAGGGAAGCGACGTAAGAAGCCGAGGTGAGTAATGAGGCAGATTACGAGGGACCCCCTAGCAACAGGGAGTAACCAATTTAATACTGGGCACACCTTCCTGCCCAGATCAATTTTCAGCTTTCAGCGCTGTTGCACTTTGAATGACAATTGCGCGGTCATACAACTCTGTACCCAAACTGAATTTTTATCATTTTGTTCCCACAAATAGAGCTGTCTTTTGGTGGTATTTAATCACCTCTGGGATATTTATTTTCCGCTAAACAAATAAAAAAAGCCCAAAAATTTTGAAAAAAAATATGTTTTTTGTTTGTTTCAGTTTCAAAACTTTGTAAATAAGTAAGTTTTCTCCTTCACTGATGGGCACTGATAAGGTGGCACTGATGGGCACCGATGAAGTGGCACCAATGATGGGCGACATGAATGGGCACTGATAGGTGGCACGGATTGGCGGCACAGATGAGCATGGATGGGCACTGATAGGCGGCACGGATTGGCATTGTAGTTTAATGTATTGATGGATGCCAATCAGTGCCAAACAATAGTGCATGCCAATCAATGATGCCTATTGTGGGCACTGATTGGCATCCATTGTGGGCACTGACTGGCATCCCTGGTGGTCTAGGGTGGCATACCTGGTGCTGGGCATCCCTGGTGGTCTGGTGGCATCCCTGGTGGTCCAGTGTGAGCATCCTCGGGGGGGCTGCGCTGATAATCGATCAGCACAGCCGATCAGCTCTCCTCTACTCGCATCTGACGGCTCTTCCTATTTACAATGATCAGCCGTGACTGGACACGGCTGATCACGTGGTAAAGAGTCTCCGTCGGAAACTCTTTACCGAGATCATAGTTGCGGGGTGTCAGACTGACACGCCGCAACAACGATCGCCTCGAGTGGTGGCTCAATATCCTGAGGACGTCATATGACGCCCAGTCAAGGTATTGAAACCACTTTGATGCTGTCGTTCTGCTATATGGTGGGCGGAAAGTGGTTAAGAGGCGAGTAAAAAAAAAAATTTTTTTTCCAAATTTTATTAAATCGGTTTTTAATACAGCTGGAAAATGCTAAAATAATTTTAGAAGTGGAACTCCACTTTAATTGAACAAGCTGAAGTTAGAAGCTGATTGGCTGCTATACACAGCTGCACCAGATTTTGCACCCTCCAGTTTTAGTAAATCGACCCTAAGGCTCCATGCACACTGAAGCTCATAAACTGCAGTTTATTGGAGTTTGGGCGTTTTTTTTAAAAGCCCATAAACTCCACCCTATGTTAGCCTATGTGTCCATGCACACATGGACGTTTTTTAGCTTTAATGAGCAGTGGAGTTTATAGGCTTTTTTCTGAACGCCAGAAATTCGCGTTCAAAGTGCCGTTTTTCACCGGCAAAAAAAGCCAAACGCTGATAAACGCTAATAAACGCTCTATTTTTTCAATGCATTGAGGGAGTTTGGAATACATTGTGGGATTTTTGGAGTGTCCTCTGTGTATTTTAAAGAAAAGGCCATAAACGCTAACGCTATAAAACGCTCATAAACGCTAGTACAAAATGCTGTTAAAAGCACATTTTTCAACCAGCTTTTTCTGCCAGCAATCTGGCGTCCAGAAAAAGCTTTTTTGAGCTCCAGTGTGCATGGAGCCTAAAGGGTTTACTGCACAGATCTTTCACCAACAATGCAGGAATAGCAACAGAGGATGGAGAGGGAAACAGATGGCTTACAAGCACTTCCCACAAAGCAAGATATGGCAGAGATGATGTCTCATCTAGAATGCATGATTAAAGGAGAACTGAATGCCACAAGAATGGATATACAGAATGTGCTGCAAAGAGTTGAACAATCTGAAGCTCATATAGACGTTCATAAAAAAGCCATTCTGGAACTGCGGGAGCGGGCAGAATCGGATTGGCGGGAAATGAGGAATATCCGCTACAGGCTTGAAGACCAAGAAAACCGGAACAGACGTAACAATTTAAGAATCCGGGGTCTGCCAGAGACCGTGAAAAATTCTGATCTAGAGAAAACAGTCTGTGAAATATTTAACAAAATATTAAAAAAAGAAATACCATCTCCTATACGCTTCGAAAGAGTGCATAGAATACAAAAAATAACCAAACCACCAACGGATACCGTAAGAGACGTAATAGCGAGATTCTCTGATTATGGAATTAAGCAAGAAATTTCACGTGGTATGAGAAGCGCTGCACCGATTGAAATTAATGGAGCTAAAATATTGATCTTCACAGATTTATCACAAGAGACGTTAGCCCGCAGGAGAGCACTGAAACCATTGATAACCCAGCTACAGGGGAAAAATATCTCCTATAGATGGGGTTTTCCAGCCTGTTTAATTGCGACAAATCAGGGAACTTCAGCTACACTGCGATTTCCGGAAGATTTGAACGATTTTTGCAGCAAACTAGATATGCCACTGGTCAACCTGGAAAACTGGGAAAAAAAAAACCCAGAGTGGGAGAAGTTAGGTCAGACATGGAACAAAGTATAGAGTCTTAAGATATAATTAAAATGGGAACCAATGGTAAAGTAGCGAAAAACGTGGTAAGGGGGAGGTGGACCGGCAAGGGTGTGTGAATCACTCGGGGGGGTACACTGGGGTTTGGCGATGCCTGCCTGCACCCTCAGAACCATTCTCGAAAGGGGAATGAGGCCTGGGGGTTCATGCAGGCATATAAAACCCCTCAGGGAAGACCCTGTCGGACCGGACGCACAGAATTTGAGCGACAGTCTGAGGGGGCATATCACTGAGATTCAGTGCAGGGGGGGGGGGAGGGGGAGGTGGGAGGGGGAGATTGGTATAAAAAAGTCTGAATGGGGTAAAATAGGTGGGGTAGGGCTGTGTTGTTGGTATGTGTTAATTTTTTTGTTAGTTAAATGGATCATCCTAAAGGAAGGGGAAGAATTATATCTTTCTCCTATGGCCAAATGCCTCTTTCAGCTTATGCCTCACACATTTGAGAGAGAATGTCTTTAAAATTAGTTACTTACAATGTGAGAGGTTTAAATAGTCCCAATAAAAGGCACCAAATAATGCAGGAATTGAAGAGTTGGTCATCAAATATTGTCTTTTTGCAAGAAACTCTTCTTAAATGGTCCTCTAGAGTCGGTTTGAGCTCAAAAGGTTTCCCAGTTTGGTTCCATGGATACTCTCCCAACAAAAGATCTAAAGGAATAGCAATTGGTTTTGATAGGAATACACCATTTATACTTAAAGCAATGGAGTCTGACTCTGAAGGAAGATACCGGTTTATTAAAGGTTCCCTGTTTAACTATGAGTATACATTGGTTAATATTTACTGCCCAAATAGCCATCCTTGTGTCTTTTTGAGAAAGATATTGAGCAAACTAGAAAACTTTAAGGAGGGGAAAGTTATCATGGCGGGAGACTTTAATTTTGTGTTTGATCCAACTCTTGATACTCAACCTATTTCCCTACGTTCAGAAGGGAAAAACCTCAAAGCTGTCAAGCAAAAACTATATCAGCAGCAATTAGTGGAGGTGTGGAGAATTATGCACCCCAAGGGGAGGGACTTCACTTATTATTCTCAAGTACATTCATCCTATTCAAGAATTGATTATGTCCTCCTAGACCATCAGCTTTTAGAGGGCCTATTAAAAGTGGAGGTGAAGTCAATCACCCTCTCGGATCATGCTCCGGTTATAGTAAGCTTGAACATGAAGGATATACCGGTTAGGCAAAGATCCTGGAGGGTGGATGAATCACTCTTACATGACCATACTGTACTGGAAAACTTGGAGAAGGACCTGAACCTGTTTTTTAAGGAGAATAATATAGAGAATATTGCACCAACTTTACTGTGGGAGACTCATAAAGTTTTTATGAGAGGGAGACTAATTGCAGAGGGGGCTAAGAGGAAAAAAATTTGGACTGTACAGAAAAATTCCCTCTTACAAGAGATCCAAGAGTTGGAACAGACACATAAAAGGGTAAGGGACAATAGGATAATGATTGAGTTAACAAGAAAGCGGGAAGCCCTGAGGGATTTAATGGAGCAAGATACTAAAAGAATGTTCATTAGAACAGCTAAAAGGCAATATGAACATGGTAACAGACCAGGGAGATTTTTGGCAGAGGTGATTAAACCCAGAAGAAATCTGAATTTTATTCAGAAAATGAAAGATAAAAAAGGAGACATGAAACATTCCACCAGGGATATTAGCAGGATTTTTTTGGAATACTATCAATCACTCTATAGAGTAAATGAATCTCAAAACCCAGATGAGATCCTAAATAGAAAAAACAAAATAGAACAATATTTACGTAATATAAAGTTACCTGTCTTATTAGAGGAGGACTCAAATGGGTTAGATAGGGAAATTTCTAAGGAAGAAATAGAGCAGGCAATCCAAAAAAGCAAGGCTGGGAAAAGCCCGGGCCCAGATGGGTACACATCGTTATATTATAAAAAGTTTATGGGAATCTTGATTCCTTTTTTTCATTCCTATATGAATGCTATTGGGGAGGGTTTAAAGATACGTGAAGAAGCTTTAGGGGCCTATATTACACTTTTGGCAAAAGAAGGGAAGGATCCAACACTTTGCTCCAGCTTTAGGCCAATATCCCTTATTGATGAAGATATGAAAATCTATGCGAGGATATTGGCCGAGAGACTGAAGCTACTTATGCCAGAATACATAAGTAAGGACCAAGCAGGGTTTGTCCCTGGGAGAGAAACAAGGGATAACATCTTAAAAACTATTTTATTGATGCATGTAGCAAAGAAAAGCAAGAAGCCCGTCCTTTTTCTATCAATCGATGCCGAAAAGGCCTTTGATAGACTAGATTGGGACTTCATGCTGGGGACATTGCAGAAATTTGGCATAGGACCACGTATGCTGAGGTGGATCGAGGCCTTGTACTCTAAACCCACAGCTCAAATCCTGGTGAATGGCACTGTATCAGAGCCCTTCAGGCTATATAAATGGTACACGACAGGGGTGTCCACTCTCCCCCTTACTATTTGTGTTCTCTCTGGAACCCTTTTTAGCTTCCATAAGAACGAACCAAGAGATTAGAGGGATAGAAACTGCAGGACAAGAATATAAGATATCCGCTTTTGCAGATGATATTATGTTCTATATAGCATATCCCTTACAAACACTCCCAAAGATCTTGGGAGAATTAAGTAGCTATGGGGCTGTCTCGAATTTAAGGATCAACATGGAGAAAACGGAGATATTAAATATCTCTGTTTCCCCAACTGAGGGTAGGCTTCTCAGAGCTCTTTTTCCCTTTGTGTGGAAACAGAAGGGATTGAGATATCTGGGAATATACCTGGCAGTATCAATGATAGATCTATATCAAGATAATTATGTTCCCCTATTGAATAAAATCAAACAAGATCTGAAAGGGTACCCTGCACATAGATTATCATGGTTTGGTAGGATAAATGTGATCAAAATGATGATTCTCCCGAAAGCCCTATACGTCTTCCAAAGCCTGCCGATTAATATCCCTGGAGCATATTTCAAAACTCTTAGATTGATTTTGTTGAAATTTATATGGAATAACCGAGCCAACCGTATCGCTTATAAAACAATGAGTAAACCAAGAGGGAAGGGGGGAGTGTTCCTTCCAGACCTGGGAAAATATCATGAGGCGGCAGTGTTACGGAGGATCGTGGACTGGGTCCATGGCTCACCGTACAAAAAGTGGGTGTCCTTAGAAGAAAGCGTGAGTAAAGTTGCCCTGGGTCAGATTATTTGGATTCCAAAGCAATACAGGGGGCTCTCGGGAGAAATAGCACCAATCACTATGGAAACATTTAGAGTATGGGATAAATTACTTAATAGCACTTCATGGCAGTATAACAGTCCCCTGACCCCCCTGACTGGGAATAACTTTTTCCCGCCAGGGAAAGATAATAACCAATATCTAAAATGGACTCTATCAGACCAGCTGAGGCTTAAGGATGTCTTGAAGGGGAATGGTTTGTGCTCATTAACGGAACTGCGAGAGAGGTATGGTACAACTCCATGGGATGTGTGGAGATATAGACAGCTCCAACATTTTGTGGATTCTCTTCCAAAACCTCTCCGCGATGCTTCTAGGTTAAACTCGTGGGAAAAATTAATTGATCAAGGGGGAATAAATAGACAGGGGATCTCAAATATATATAGGAGATTGATATCCCCTATGGAGGATGGAGCTGCATGCCCTTTCGGGAGTTGGGAAAGGGAATTGAATCAGGCACTACCTGAAGAAATGAAAAACAAGGTTTTAGACTATGTCCACTCCACCTCAAAGGATATGCAGATAAAAGAAATGAACTATAAACTATTGGTCAAATGGTACTACGTGCCAGTAAAAATACACAAAATGAACCCTCACATTTCTCCTTTATGTTGGAGGGAATGTGGGGAGGTCGGAACACATGCTCACATATGGTGACAGTGCCATTTGATTCAACCATATTGAATGGAAATAATAGATTTAATCCAAAAAATTTGTGGAAATGAAATTGGGTTGGATCCGTGGCAATGTCTGTTTCATGCGACAAATTCCACAAGGAAGAAATATAGAACAGCAATTACTCCTTTTTTGCTGAATGTGGCAAAGGCACTGATCCCCAAACATTGGGGGTCCAAGAAGGCCCCGACAATAAAGGAGTGGCTTAGGGAGGTAGATAAGACTAGGCTTATGGAGGAAGTAATCCACTTGCAAAATGACTCTGAAGCAAGATTTGCTAGTATTTGGAAAGGATGGTCAGAATTTAAACAATCTCAGGTTTACAGGAGTTATATGGGAATTGAGGGTGGAGGTTAGGGTCCTGTGCCCGGTCCCTTCCCTTCCCACTTCTGTTCCTCCTCCCTTCCCCTTTTTTCTTTTTTTTTATATATTTCAATGTTCAACTTTTTTTTATTAATTAATTTATTTTTTTTTATTTATTTTTTTTCTCTCCCCTTTTTTTTTTTTTTCTTTTCTTTCTTCTCCTCTTCTCTATGCTCCTCATGAAGAGGCACATTATTAGGGATATATAGTGGTGGCTGAGATAAGATTCTCTCCACCTCATAAATAAAGAAAGGGGTAAGGGAGGTTCACAGATTCACCAGTGGGTGTGCACGTGTGCGTGTATATACATATACATAAAAGAGATATTACTTATTTGAAAATATAGGAGTGGGGGAGTGTGTTTAGTAAATAAACAATATAGATTAAAGTGAGGATGGGGGGTAGACACTACACGGGGAGGAAATGATGATGTGGGGGGGGGGGAAGGGTTGTAAATAAAAACACATTATAAATTTAAAGAGGAAGGGGGGAGGGCGGAGAGGAGGGAAGTGAAGAGGAGAAATGAGGAGAGGTTATATTTAAAACATTTTTTTTTTTTTATTATTATTTTTTTTTCTTTTTTTATCTGGGGGGGGGGGGTGTTACAGGGAGGGGATGGGGAGCTAAGGGCGCAGTATCCTCGCCTCCACACTTAACAGGAAACAAGGAGATAGGGAGAGAGGAAAGGAGAAAGTATAAGCAAATGCTTTGACTATATTTTTTGCAGAAATTTGGCCAATGGAGAGGGATAGATCCAACAATTTTTTTTTTTTTTCCCTTTTCTTTTCTGTCATTGTTTTTGTATTGGTAATTGTGTATGCATTTTATTTGAATGTTTTATATTTCTGTATTGGAAATTATATGGAAGAACTTGTATGTATGTTCACAATAATTTAATAAAAATAATTTAAAAGCATCTACTGCGAGTATTGCTTTGCAAGTAGGGGTGCAACGGATCAAAAAACTCACGGATCGGATCGATCCTCGGATCAGGAGTCACGGATCGGATCATTTTTCGGATCAGCAAATAATAATTGAATTTGCAAAAACCTGTGAAAATTCCGCCACCATATAGTCCCCACTGTAATATCCACATGCTCTCCCCCACTGTAATATTGGCTGGGTATCACAGAGTATTGGCTGGGTATCGCAGAGTATTGGCTGGGTATCGCAGAGTTTCGCAGAGTATTGGCTGGGTAATGCAGAGTATCGCAGAGTATTGGCTGGGTAATGCAGGGTAATGCAGAGTAAATGCAGGATATTGGCTGGGTAATGCAGGGTATGTTTACAAGTGATCGCTCCGTCATTTGACGGAGCGATCACATTGTAAACAGTGGCCGGGTGTACCAAGATGGCCGCCGCTCCGGAGCTAGGCCGAAGCCGCGGCCTTTCCTAAGACCGAGGCCGCGGAGCGCGGGGTGTGCCGATCCGAACGGGGTGGTCCTTTCGGATCACGGATCGGCTACGATCCGTTGCACCCCTATTTGCAAGTGATGATGTTGAAGGACTGTACACATGGAGTAAAGAGGACTGGCTCTTGTGAGATCACAGGTAATAACTGATCTCCAGCTTTTAGTGAAATTTAAATAGTTCGACTGACCCAAGCTGGTCCAATTTAACAATTTACTTCATTAATACAGTGGATGTCAATTCTCTATGAACTGTAGGTGGCCTCCGCTACAGTGCCTTGAAAAAGTATTCATACCCCTTGAAATTGTCCACATTTTGTCATGTTACAACAAAAAACGTAAATGGGATTTTATGTGATAGGCCAACACAAAGTGGCATATAATTGTGAAGTGGAAAGAAAATGATAAATGGTTTTCAAACTTTTTTACAAATATGTGAAAAGTGTGGTGTGCATTTGTATTCAGCCCCCTTTACTCTGATACCCCTAACTAAAATCTAATGGAACCAACTGCCTTCAGAAGTCACCTGATCAGTAAATAGAGTCTACCTGTGTGTAATTTAATCTCAGTATAAATACAGCTGTTCTGTGAAGCCCTCAGAGGTTTGTTAAAGAACCTTAGTGAACAAAAAGCATCATGAAGGCCCCCTTCAGATAGGTCAGGGATAAAGTTGTGGAGACATTTAAAGCAGGGTTAGGTTATAAAGAAATATCCCAAAACATCTCACGGAGCACTGTTCAATCCATTATCTGAAAATGGAAAGAGTATGGCACAACTGCAAACCTACCAAGACCTGGCCGTCCACCGAAACTGACAGGCCGGGCAAGGAGAGCATTAATCAGAGAAGCAGCCAAGAGGCCCATGGTAACTCTGGAGGAGCTGCAGAGATCCACAGCTCAGGTGAGAGAATCTGTCCACAGGACAACTATTATGGGGCGTACATGCACTCAGACTTTCCGGCGGGATTGTCCGCCGGACTTTCCAGCGGAGGTCCGCCAGACTTTCCGAACGTGTGGACTTGCCCACACACGCCCGGACTTTTCCGGCGGACAATCCGCCAGAGTTTTGGCAAAAGTCTGCGAGATTTTGAAATGAACGGACTTGCCTCACACACGGAGGAAAGTCCGTTCATTTAGAACGTGACTCCAGGTAGACGGGACTAGCGAAGGCAGTGAATACCGCTGCGCTAGCCCCGTCACCTGGTATGGATTTAAAGGGGAATCCCTACACCGAAAAAACGGCGTGGGGTTCACAGTCCCGGGAGGATGCTGGGACTGTGACATCATAAGGGGTGGGGTCACCATGTGACATGAGCAGGTGACCCGCCACTTGTCCCTATATAACTGGAAGCGCAACACGTTGGAGCCATTACAAGAGGAGACAGCGACGAGTCAACATCGGAAGAAGAAGGAAGAACAAGAAGCAGAAGAAGGAGAAACAGAAGGCGGCGACAGCGACAGCAACACAGACCGGGCCACCGCTCGTAAAACAGCTGGAAGAAGAAAGCGGAGGCCCGGCAAGAAGAACAGAAGAGACCCCCGAAGTCGGAACAAGACCCCCAGACGGCGTCGGCGACAAAGAAGAAAGCCGGGCTCCTCCACTAGTGAAAGAGCTAGTAAAAGAGCAGAGGATAGCGGAGTTCGGCGAGAAGACCCCCCCCCAAGACGGAAGAAGACCCCCGGAGCTGTGCAATAAAGCATTTTAAAAAATTGTGTCGTTTTATTTACACTTTTTTCCTTCGGTAAATGGGTAGGGGTACATCGTACCCCATACTCATTCCCATAGGGTGGGGGGCTGGTATCTGGGGGCCCCTTATTAAAGGGGGCTCCCGGATTCCGATAAGCCCCCCGCCCGCAGACCCTGACAACCAACAGCCAGGGTTGTTGGGAAGAGGCCCTTGTCCTCATCAACATGGGGACAAGGTGCTTTGGGCACCCCCCATGTTGAGGGCACGCGGCCTGGTACGGCTCAGGGGGGGGGGGGCGCTCGCTGGTCCCCACCCCTTTCCTGACCGGCCAAGCTGCGTGCTCGTATAAGGGTCTGAGATGGAATTGGGGGGACCCCCACGCCGTTTTTTCGGCGTAGGGATTCCCCTTTAAATCTATACCAGGTGACGGGGCTAGCGCGGCGGCATTCACTGCCTTCGCTAGTCCCGTCTACCTGGAGTTACATTCTAAATGAACGGACTTTCCTCCGTGTGCGAGGCAAGTCTGTTCATTTCAAAAGTCCCGCAGACTAGCACACAGACGGCGGGATTGTCCGCCGGACGGCTACGTCCGGCAGACAATTTTAAGTCGAAACTTAAAACTTAGTCCGCCGGACTCTTGGGGGGAAAAAGTCCGCCGGAGCCCACGTGTGTAGGCGGACTCTAGTCCGGCGGACAATCCTGTGGGAAAGTCCGCTCGTGTGTACGCGGCCTTAGTCGTGCTCTCCACAAATCTGACCTTTATGGAAGAGAGGCAAGAAGATAGTAATTGTTGAAAGAAAGCCATAAGATGTCCCGTTTGCAGTTTGCGAGAAGCCATGTGGGGGACACAGCAAACATGTGGAAGAAGGTGCTCTGGTCAAACGAGACCAAAATTTAACTTTTTGGCTTAAAAGCAAAATGCTATGTGTGGCAGAAAACTAACACTGCACATTACCCTGAGCACACCGTGAAACATGGTGGTGGTAGAATCATGTTGTGGGGATGCTTTTCTTCAGCAGGGACAGGGAAGCTGGTCAGAGTTGATGGGAAGATGGATGGAGCCAAATACAGGACAATCTTAGAAGAAAACCTGTTAGAGTCTGCAAAAGACTTGAGACTGGGACTTGAGACTGGTGCACCCTGCATGCTCCTGGCACAGTTACCTGGTTGCTAATGAAAGGCTCCCAATCGGTCCTTGCTATCGGGAGCTTTCCGATCATCGTCATGACAGCCAATCATGGTGGTCACATGATCATTAACCCTGCCCCCATCCCAGCATCTGAAACCTCTTAAAGGGCTGGGAGGAGCTGGGAGGTGCCGTTTTCTGCCGAGAAAGTTCCCCTCAGTGGATAAGGACCCCCTGTACCGCGCAGGCGCATCGCTTGCACAGTACGAAGCATAACGAAGCCGCCGGAAATAGCCGAAGTAGAAGACAGTTAATCAGCTGTACATGGCGCCTGTAACAGGGCCGCTCGCCACGCTTTGGGCACAGCCTCGCTGCGCTTGGCACATTTTTATTCTAACTCTATGTCCACTTGGATGGTGGGGCTCGAACCTGGACATAGGTTAAAATGTAGTGCGCAGACGCCGTGTACAGCTGACTGACTTTGGCTATTTTCGGACAATCCGTTGCGCTTCATTGTGGTCCGTACTGCGCAAGCGCAGCGCCTGCGCAGTACAGGGGGGTCCTTATCCGCGGGGGAACTTTCTCGGCAAGACACCGGCACAAAAGGGTCAAGATCGGTGTATAACTATTTTCCAAACTGGAGCTGAAGGGCTTTTTCGAGGCTTAGAGAAAGCTGCTCTAAGCTTGCCAAAAATGTAATAAAAGCTTGCTGTTCACACTGCTCTTATAGAATCTGAAGCTCGTGTAAAGCAGGCCTAAAGCAGACCTCTTTCCACCTCCCGTCATTCCACTCCTATCTCTCCTCCTCTCTTACAAATCAACATTTTTTTATCACCTTTATTTTGGGGATCACATCCCTGCCTTTCCTAGGTGACAATGACATATTCAGCTGCCCACAGCCTCCTGGGACACTTACATTACACATCCCAGGAGGCCTTGGAGTGCACCATTAGGGGCCAGGTCATCTCTTCCTGGTTCTTGTAGTTGGACGCCTGATGACGGACGGCTGCGCATGCTCATCATCAGACTGCTGCAAGAACCCAGAAGAGAGATCCAGCTTCCAATTAGAGAAGAGATCAAGCCTGTACAGATCCTCTTTCAAACCCACATGGCTGAGCCCACCAGGAAGTGGTCATCTGCAAATCGGCCAATCATCTGCCACATGGGCACTCCCTCACCTCACCCCACCCCAGCCGTATGTATACACACACACACCTTTGTATACGTGCGGCTGAGAATGGCATTGCTGCAGGTGATTGGTCCGTTACAGGTGACAGCTACCGGACACACATGGCTACACGTGGTTCGGAAGAGCATCCGTTCACGCTGGAGTTCATCACTGCCCCTGAAGATGTCAGGGTGGGACCTAGGGTTGCCACCTCATCCCTTTAAACCCGAACACACATGAATTACACAGGTTCTGAGGCTAATTTAATGCAGATAAGGCACCAAGTGAGTTTATTAACCACCTTAATCAGCCACAGATCCTGTGTCATTAATATGTGTTCAGGTTTAAAGAGATGCAGTGGCAACCCTAGTGGGACCGGGTGAGCTGCAGATCCCTACAGGACACCACTGGATTCACTGGGTGAGTATGGTTTTTGTAGATAAGAGGGAGGAGCTTGCGTTGGGCCCAAACCCAGAATTCGGCTGTCATTCCTGGGCCAATGAGCTGACTGATGATGTCCACAAAGGGGTGGGGCTCGCTTGTGACATCATTGACCTAATATGGCCATATTGAGTCAATGGAAAAACCAGCAAAAAGCTGAGGGAGGGAAGTCCAGAGTTCCACTTTAAAAGTGAACCTGATAACCCCATAATATCATCAGATAACAATAACTTCCTGTCCCCCTCATTGGCCCCAGGAGCCCACCTAACACAACCAGGCCACACTGCAAGGCTATGGATAGCGCCATTTATTGCTAATATAAAGCAAACCCGAGAATAAGAAGCTAAAATAACTCCCCCCTGACCTCCCCTCCTCCACTCACCGTCCACCTACCCACCGCCAGCTCACACCGCCCAGCACAGCGCCTCCAGCCGCAACTCGTGCGCAGGTCACCAGAAAACTACAGCTCCCATCATGCTCTCCGAACGGCAGCGTCCTCTATTCAAAATGCTTCCAACTTTATTGTACATCGCGATCGCTCTCCAGCGTGCTGTTGTGGGGCGGTATCCATGGCAACCAGGACGCTTCAGGGCCCAACCCGCAGCTGAAAGTTGTCCATAGTGTGAAATCTTATTTCCCTGGATTGTTATTGTGAAGCCGGAACACTGAGGAGAGAGAACACTGACAGGAACCCCATACTGAGCTTCTGTACAGAAGGTGTGTGTGTTGTTTTATCTGATATGAGAATACATTCATTTCATGTCACCCCAATCATGCATAGCTCCCAACTGTCCCTGATTTTGAAGGACTGTCCCTGATTTGGAGCAATGTCCCTCTGTCCCTCCTTCCTCCTCATTTGTCCCTCATTTTGGTCTGCTCTATATAGTTGTATGTAAAATGCACTAATCTATCAAAAATTGTTTCCCAGAGCTAAACCTTTCCTCCAATGTCTAAATTGCTGCATTTATAAATTTCAAAAGACAATATAAAGTAATAGTAGTGGTAAAAAATAAAAAAAAAACGAATCTTTTGTTTTGGTTATTTCTCCTTTAAGGGGGTGTGCCAGGGGGCGTGTCCTATGCCTGCATACGTTTGCTAGTAGATGTCCCTCATTCCCATCTAAAAAAGTTTGGTAGGTATGCAATCAGTGCCAGGCATATCTGTCGCTGAATGATTTTATTCTTAAAATATGCACATAGAAGCATTTTTTTTTTTAAAGTTTTGGATAAGGTAGAAAAGGTTAAAAATGCCTGTCAGGTGATTTTCCACTGCCTGTGTCCCCATTGCCCCCAATTACCCTTTACTTCCTGTCCCAGGGACACAACAGGAAGTTAGAGCAAATCTCCAAAAGTGGGAGAATCCACTTCTAATGCCGCGTACACACAAGCAGATTTTCCGACCAAAAGCTCTCATCTGTCTTTTGCTGGCCGAATTTCCGCTCGTGTGTACAGGGCATTGGGGTTTGTTTCCACTGATCTACTGATCTTCAACATCTAACCAGTCATACGGAGTTCTAAGTACTGTATTTCACTATATAAACTCACTGTACTGTTAAAAATAAGTGTAAAATGCAAAACTCCGGTGGATGTAATACGATGTCAGCTTTCCCCCTTCTCACTGTATCCTTACTGTGGAGGAGTGTGGGGTGTAGCAAGATGGCAGCGACAGAACGCCACTTCCGTTACACATTCTGACGGGTCGCCGAATCTGACGAAAACACTGGCCACTCTGCCCCTCCCCCCTAAAGGGGACATCACCCAGCCGCCATTTATCGCAGGAAAAATTGTGGCGCCATTGGGGTGCCATTAAGAAGTAAAGCGCCCCGGAGCCGTAGGCTGGGTTCACACTAATGCGATCCCAGACATCGCATGTGATTGGCATCGCATTGCTGTGCAGACCACATGCAATGTCTGTGCGATGCCAATTCAGCCGTACAGTTTGTATGGCTGAAATCGCATCACATTTGCACCAAATTGGTGCAGAACCCTTTTTTTGTTCCACCCTGGAATTGGATCGCATTGGGTGTTCAGACCCATGGGATCTGATTACACAGTCCACGCTGTGTTCTGCGAAAACTATTTGGGGGTGTCATTATCTTTATATTGACACCCATAGCAGTTCACAGAGAACTGCCTGCGAGTCTCATGCGATACGGGAACCCGCAGAGGAATCGCGGTGGTTCCCGCATTGCACCAGTGTGAACCCAGCCTAAAATTTCATGTTGTGCCCAAAACCCCCCACTAATCAGCATTATTTTTATTTTTTTCTCAATGTGCTTTATTTCTGCGTTTCATTCCCCCTGCTCATGCTTAAATGTACTGCCAGGTTGAGGTAGGTTTGCCACCTTTTCTTCAAGTCAAACTCAAACAATTTAGCGGCGCATAGCAATTTTTTTGTATAGCATAAACTATGCATATATTTCGCAATTAAATAACATTTCTAATCATATGAATTAATCACAAGAGTCCCCCATTATATCTGAATCCACAGAGTTCCCTTACACTGTAATGCCCCGTACACACGGTCGGAAATTCCGACCACAAAATCCGTCTGAATTTTTCAGACGGATTGTGTCCAACACTGGTGTTGCATACACACGGTCGGACAAAGTTGTCGGAAAATCCGATCATTCTGAACGTGGTGACGTTCGTTGCGTACAACGGAACTACGTAGAGGCTAGTAGCCAATAGCTTTGGTCTCCTAATTTGATCAGAGCATGCGTGGCACTTTGTCTGTCGGAATTCCCTACACACGATCGATGAAAAAATCTGATCGGATTTTGTTGTCGGAAAATTTGAGAGCAGGATCTCAAATTTTTTCCGTCGGAAACTCCGACGGAAAAAGTCAGATGGAGCCCACACACGGCCGGATTTTCCGACAACATGATCCGATCGGACATTTTCCGTCGGAATTTCCGACCGTGTGTACGGGGCATAAGGGGGGACTCTGCAGACTCTGATATAAGGGAGAACTCTGGGGACTCTAACATAATAGATGCTCTGGGAACCTTGATTTAAGGGGGAACACTGAGTACTCTGATGCACAGTGAGGACTCTAGTGTAAGGGGGAACACTGTGGCCTCTGGTGTAAAGGGGAACTGTGATATAAGGGGTGCTCTCAGAACCCTGATTTACCTTAGTGTACTCACTCAGAGGCAGGAGAGAGAAGGGAGAGACTTCAGTCACAGACAGGGAGGCATGGCGAGCTCACTCACCCACTGGCAGTCAGCACCTCTCATCCAGATGTGAATGAATGAATGACTTGTATAGCGCTACAGGTGGCAACCCTAGGTTGAGGTCCCAATAGAGCGCTTTTTGTCCCATCCACTGCATGCCCCGGTTTTCCCAGCCATCCGCACACACATGGGGTTTCCCCACGCATGAGGCACAGGGGTCCTTCCCAGGTCAGTGGGGTCCCGACACGCTTACAAACACATACCCTTTATTTGTACCTGGTGGTCCAGCAAGATGGACCGAACACCAGGCAGAGCACTTTATATTTGGCCAAGAATGCCAGGAATTTAACTGTCACTGCTTGTGTCTTCAACCAAACTGTTAAACCTTTCAATGGCTGGTGTCATAACTGATCACATGTGCAGCATCATGGCAGTTGAATATCAAACAGAGGTTAAGATGGCAGCTTCCTTGGCTGAAAAGGATAAGAGGGTTTAGTTCCACTGTAAACAGTTACAGTTTGTGTTCTTTTTGGGATAAAGATTTTACATAAATAAATAAAAGTTGATCGTTGTAAGACCCTTTGTCAGTGGTACATGGTTTGTCTCAGCACTCTGAGTGACATTTTTGCTGGACTGCTTGGTCTGTTAACCGCTTAAAGTGGAGTTCCACCCACTTTTACAACTCTTCAGCATCCCTCACTAAACTGGGCACTGTAAACAAATTGGATATTTTTTTTTTTTTTCATCACAGACTGTATATCTGCTGTATTCATTTTTCACTTCCTCCTCCCTGGCCGCGGCCCATCGCATCATTTCCTGTTTGCAATGCCTCCTGGGAAGGGGCAGCAACTTCCTCTCAAACTGCCGTTGCTATGGAAACCTGACCTGAAACCTATTACACTGCTTATGCTGCACTGAACATGTACGAGATCTGCAAGGATGAGATCCAGGAAGAAATACAGTCTGGCTTCAGATGCCCACACTTAAGATGGCCACGGCCTGCTGCAAGTTTATAAAATAACAAACTACTGCTAAAAACTAACAAAACAGACCTTAGTTTACAGACTAACTTTACTAGAATACATTAAGCTTGTGTATTATAGGGGTATTTTTATTTAAAAAGTATAATTTCGGCCGGAACACCGCTTTAAGGACCGCCTCCTGCACATATACGTGGGCAGAATGGCACGGCTGGGCAAAACCACGTACCTGTACGTGGCCCTTTAAGAGCCCAGCCGTGGGTCGCGGGCACGCTCGTGACCCGGTCCTGAGCTCCGTGACCGCGCCCGCGGGACCAGCGGAACCGATCGCCGCTGGTGTTCCGTGATCGGGTCACAGAGCTGAAGAACGGGGTGAGGTCTGTGTAAACAAACCTCTCCCCGTGCTTCCTACACTGCCTGTCACTGATAGGCTGTTCCCTGTCATCGGGAAAGCCGATCAGTGACGTCAGACGTAAAGCCACCCCCCTACTGTAAAAAAAACACACGTCACAGACTTAACCCCGCCACCTAGTGGTTAACTCCTTCACTGCCAGTGTCATTTACATAGGAATCAGTGCATTTAAATAGCACTGATTTCTGTATAAATGACAATGGTCCCAAAAATGTGTCAAAAATGTCCGATGTGTCCGCCATAATGTCGCAGTCACACTAAAAATCGATGATCGCCGCCATTACTAGTAAAAAAAAATATTAATAAAAATGCTATATAACTATCCCCAATTTTGTAAACGCTATAACTTTTGCGCAAACCAATCAATAATCGCTAATTGCAATTTTTTTTTTTACCAAAAATATGTAGAAGAATACGTATCGGCCTACACTGAGGAAAAAATAATTTTTTTATATATTTTTTGGGGATATTTATTATAGCAAAAAGTAAAAAATATTGATTTTTTTTTTTAAAATTGACGCTCTATTTTTGTTTATAGCGCAAAAAATAAAAACAGCAGTGGCGATCAAATACCACCAAAAGAAAGCTCTATTTGTGGGAAAAAATGGGCGCCAATTTTGTTTGGGAGCCACGTCGCACGACCGCGCAATTGTCAGTTAAAGCGATGCAGTGCCGAATCGCAAAAAGGGGCCTGGTCCTTTGGCTGCAAATTGGTCCGGGGGTTAAGTGGTTAACAGATGTGTAACCACCTCCTGACTGTCGTATAGACAAAGGATGGCGATAGGGTTGCCACCTCATCCCTTTAAACTCGAACACATATGAATTACACAGGTTCTGAGGCTAATTAAATGCAGATAAGGCACCAAGTGTGTATAATTACCACCTTAATCAGCCACAGAACCTGTGTAATTAATATGTGTTCGGGTTTAAAGGGATGAGGTGGCAACTCTAGATGGCGAGCGGGATACCCTCTCGTTCTGGGCCGACGTCCTATGACGTTGCCCAGTCTCTGGGCGGTCGCGCGCCTGCGGGGGCACATAGCGCTGCAATCGCGGGCGCGCTGTGTCACGCTGGGACACGGCACGATCTCGGGAAAGAGCCGATGATGCGGCTCTTTACCCATGTGATCGGCTGTGTCACATGGGTAGAAAATTGTATGGTGTATGGCCAGCTTTAGAGCTGCGCTCTCAGCACAGAAAGCTTTGCTGCCAATGGACACATATAAGTGGCACCTGGGCATTAAAGACCACTATCTTTGGTGAGGGACCCAGACCTTGAGAGAGGAGGTAAGTATAGTGCCTTTAGCTCTGCTTAAATGCTTATTTAACACCGTGCATTTAAAGTTTTGATTGACTCAGCTCCTAAATTGCTTGATTTTTTTTATAAGACGTGCTTTAGAGTTAATTTACACCCATCTATCAGTTTAGTCAATTATAATATAGCTGCAAGTTATTTTTATTAAATGCCAACCACGTCTAGCTTGTATCGCAACACTGAGACTAAAGCAATTATTAAAGGTATAACTCACTCAGAATCAATCAGGATGAAATAGGTAATTCACCCTCCTAGTTAACGATACTCTATAGGCAGACAGTTTTCTCTCCAACATTTTTTAAGTAGGTTTTAACTGAAAGACAAAAAAAGTGTCATATTGGGCTTTAATAGCGAAGCCAAAGAGCAATGTGCAATGCTGTGCAATGCTGTGCAACCCCTGAGCCAGGCAGCGGTCATTGTTCATCGTTGTTCTCATATCTACTGTATGTGACAAGCAGCACATTGGTTTTAGTGATTAGCATTCTTCTCAGCAGCACTGATATCTTGGGTTCAGTTACCCTCAGGTACACAATCTGCATGGAGTGTGTATGTCCTCATCTTGTCTGTATAGGATTCCTTCAGTATCAGCCTACATTCTAAAACCATACTGACCAATAAAACCAAATCCTCTATATACTCGAGTATAAGCCGAGTTTTTCAGCACATTTTTTTTGTGCTGAAAATGCCCCCCTCGGAGTCAAGCACTTTTCTGCAGCAGAAAATTAAATTTTCTGATCCGACTTTGGGGCCCCGTATCTCAAACCCAGTGGAACCTGCACTACAACATATCCAAAGCTGGGGTTCCTAGCACTAAGTGGCCCCGAGATACGGCGCCCCAAAGTTGGTTCAGAAAATGTCATTCTCTGCTGCAGAAAAGTGCTTGACATTTTCCGACCCGACTTTGGGGCCCCGTATCTCGGGGACACTTGGTGCTAGGAACCAGGGGCGGACTGACCATTCGGCCACTCAGGTACTGCACGAGGGGCCCGGGCCACTAGGGGACCCCATCAGGGTTGCCAGCCTAAGTAAAACCAGGGACAGTATGTCAAAATCTGTCTCTGAAATGTCCCTTACCGACATCCTTTTGGTCTAAAAATCCCAAGTTTATAGCTGCTCCACCTCTCCAGTACCTTCTCAGCCAATAGAAACATGTCTGTTGTATACTGGTTGTACATGTATGTGTATACTGTGTGATTGTATACTGTGTGGCCCCATAATCTCTGATTGCCTGGGGGCCCCATAATCTCCTATTGCCCGGGGGCCCCATGAGTTGTCAGTCCGCCCCTGCTAGGAACCCCAAATTTGGTATTCAAACCCAGTGGAACTAGCACTACAACATATCCAAAGGAGGTTCCTAGCACCAAGTGACCCTGAGATACCGGGCCCCAAAGTCGGTCAACTGTGTCCATCTGCAGCAATGTCATTTTGGGACCCTTTGGGTCCAGAGACCCCAAATTTTGGCTGCTGCTAGGGGGCATTTAGGAACCCTTAACTACCAAGTTTGAAGTTTGGGGGACCTATGGCTGCAAATGGGCACAGTGAGGCATGCAAATGGGCACAGTGAGGCTGCAAATGGGCATTGTTGACCCTCTTTTCCACTTACAGTAGCTGCGCATTTCTCACCCTAGGCTTATACTCGAGTCAATACGTATTCCCAGTTGTTTGTGGTAAAATTAGGTGCCTCGGCTTATATTCGGGTCGGCTTATACTCGAGTATATAAGGTATGTGTTTTCACTGCGGTAAGTTTATTGGACTAACTACTGGGCTGACTCCTGCAGTCATACTTTTTCAAGGCCCCCAGGTGTGACAGCATATAGTAGGTTGGGTGTGCACCCCAAAGCTCAAACACACACGTGTGTGTGTGTGTGTGTGTGTGTGTGTGTGTGTGTGTGTGTGTGTGTGTGTGTGTGTGTGTGTATATATATATATATATATATAGTGACATTGTGGGATGTCTAACTCAGTGGTAGATGCATCTTCAGTGAGTTTCACAGCGAACAGGAACTTTATTTTAAGGACATGGTAGCCCACTTTTAGGAACAAAATAACACACAGGGGTTCTTCTCCCAAAAACAATAACAAATGAAAAAATGCCAAACCACCTGGCTCTCTTCAGTAGTACTGCCACTTAAGCTTTACGCTTCAGCCCACTTGGCCATATAACAGGGTTCCCGTACAACTACTGTACCTCTTTTCAGCTTACTTGCTGCTCAGGCCTTCCACTTCAGGCTCTCATCTGTCTCTTTAGATGCACACAGCATCTATCTAGAAAGCAGCCCCTCACTGCTTGGATCCTCAGACTTGGGTCTCTGGCTTTCACTAGTACACTCTCTGGACTCCTGGAGACCTCCTGTCTCTCTGGGTGGAGCCCAAAACCCTAGTCCTGACTCTGCTATAAGCCCAGGACCCACCTGCTCAATCAACCAGCCAGACTACTGGCTGTTCCCAAAACCCAGTCCCAGGATTGGAGATTCCATCCCACCCATAACGCTATGGAATCTCCAGGCTCCCGGTCCCCAACTGTATTTTGCAAACTTTGGAGGAAACTGATAAAACAGACTCCTCCACATTAAATACCCCTGGAGCCCCTCAACCTGCCTATTTGAGAACCCTGGGCGACAATTACTAGGACAAGGAACTGTACTGTCACATATCCCTCCCCCTTGTTTTCGAACCAGAGGGCGAAACACATAGGTGCCAAAAGGAAACTGTGTGCCAACTACAGCTTACGGAAGTCAAACCCTGTCCGACCGCACTTCTCCTAAAGGGGAACTCAACCCACCACTTCCATTGGTGTCTCTCTCTTTGCCCCCCTGTCACTCTGCTATGGGTTTTGAGACCTTCCCAACTATTCCGGGTGCATTTCCATAAGGGCTTCCTCTCCTGAAATTTTAACAGGGTACCCCTGGTCTTTCTACCAACCCTTCTGCCTCCACGCTTCACGTTCCCAGGTTTCCCAAAACCCTTGGGACGCCACACTGTCATGTACCTTTAACAAATGATTTGGTTCATCATTGACATATTCAAACCAACTTTACACCTTTCAATGTTGCCCAGGTCACCAATGCCTTTTTTTCCAGCATTTGCTAGAGCAGAGTCTGCAGAGGGCACACATACCGGAGGGCTGCCATTACCCACGGAAACCTCACAGGACGTCACCTCCCCTGGGTTTACCCACTCTGCAGGCTGCTTTCCTACCAATTGACCTGTTCTGATGCAACTCTGTATTTTTATCCACAAGCTCTCGTCTGATCCACATACAATTCTTACCGCACTCCTTATCCGTTCCCCTATCTCGGGGACCTTATTAGGTTTGTCACCTAAACCAAACATTGGACTGTGGACCCCAGTCTCTTTAACCACCTTCGTTTGAGCCCCGGTCAGGATCTCTGCTGCTTTCAGGTCCACACTTGGCCCTTCCACCTCACGTGGTTTGGCCACTGGTACTGTATATGTGGCCTTCACCGACACTGACAACTGACCAGCACCACCCTGGACTATAGCCTCAGAAATGCTTTCCACGTGGCTGTTAGGAGGTGAAACCACAGACACTTTAGGCAAATTTTCCATGTTTCCAAAGTCTCTCTCATATATTATATCTTCTGGACGTAATCCTTTTAACAAAAGTCAGGTGCGAATCAGGTGCAAATTTTCACCTTAATTCTCACCTGAATTCTCACCTGAACCGGACCCAAAGATGCACAGGACCCTTTTGGAATGCGGACCACGGCCACAACGGACATGTGTGTGAACCGGCTTTATTGTGAGCCGGTCACACTTGCCTGTCATGTGAATTGGATGCGGGGAACCCCCCGTGCTCACGTGCAAATGTGAACTCATAGGTCGGTCCAGGAAGTGTATGTAAACTGTGATTGCGCCACACATGTGAGGTATCCCTAAAACATCAGAGCAATAGCAATAATTCTAGCCTCAGACTTCCTGTGTAACTCTAAAATGGTAACCTGTAAAGGCCTTTTAACTGTTGCCTATGGAGATTTTTTATGCTGTAGTTTGTTGCCGTTCCATGGGCATGTGCAATTTTAAAGCCTGACATGTTAGGTATCTAACTCGTAAAGAAATGGATAAAAAATACCACTTGCCAAAGCGCTCAGGCATAAACAATTAAAACAATTCTTACACACACATTTTATTTATAGACATTGAATTTATATACACACAGTGTTTTTTACACTGGGGGAGCGCTGCTAATGCTCTAAAAGATTTTAAGACATGTGCATTTGATTTGATGTCAGGTATCGATTTACTCTGTGTCTTTAATATTCTACCAAATAAAGTAGGTATTATGTTGTGTTTATGGGCACTAAAATTCATTAAAGTGTATTTTTTTCCAGGCCCCTTACCACGTGATCAGCTGTCAGCCAATGACAGCTGATCACGTGATGTAAACAGAAGATTGGTAAAAATCAGGCTGGCTGGTTGATTGAGGAGAAAAAAAAGCTGATCACCGCCTTCAGTGCAAGGGACATTGGTCCCGAAGAGGAAGAGGCAAAGCCGCCTCATCTCTGCCCACCAATACCGCCTTCCAGTGCCACCGGCCAGTGCCCACACAGTGCCACAAATCAGTGCATAAGTGCCAGCAATGAGTGACACCTATCAATGCCCACCAGTGGTGCCAATCTCTGCCTATCAGTGTCACCTACCAGTGCTGATCAGTGCCCATCACTGCCACCCATCAGTGCCAATCACTGCCACCTATCAGTGTCCATCAGTGCCAGCCATTGGTGCCACCTATTAGTGCCCTTCAGTGCCATCTATCAATGCCCTTCAGTGCCACCCATCAGTGACACCTCTCATTCCCCACCAATGCCACCTATCCGTGCCCACCAGTGCCACCTCATCAGTGCCCACCAGTGCTGCCTATTAGTGCCGCCTATTAGTGCCCATCAGTGCTGCCTTATCAGTGCCCATCAGTGCAGCCTCATCAGCGTACATCAATGAAGGAGAAAGATTACCTGTTTGCAAAATTTATTAACAAAATATAAAACGGTTTTGTTCTTTTGTTTTTTGTTTTTAATTTCTGTCTTTTTAAAAAAATTTTTTACAAAAAATAAAAAACCCAGAGATGATCAAATACCACCAAAAGAAAGCTCTATTTATGGGGAAAAAAAATTAAAATGTAATTTGGGTACAGTGTTGTATGACCGCACAATTGTTGTTTAAGGAGTGACAGCTGAAAATTGGTCTGGGCAGGAGGGGGGTTTAGGTGCCCAGTAAGCAAGTGGTTAAAATGGCTATGCAAATTTTGTCATAAAAAAAAATTGCAACCACCACTATTTTATTCTCCAGGGTCTCTGCTTTCAAAAATATATACTTTTGGGGGGTTCCAAGTAATTTTCTACCAAAATGAAAAATGATGATTGTTACATGAGAATATATGAGAGAAATGTCAGAATATGCAATAATTATTTACTGAAAATATACTATACCCTCTTTTGTCAGACTACAGTTTACTTAGAGAATTAATGAAGCCTTGTGTAAATCTATTTTCAAACATTATTTTTAGTTTTACCTAAATATTGTTCATATTGGGAAACAGAATTTAGCAAAGACGTTGAATATTCTTTGCATTTAATAGTACATGTGGGTAATTGTCTTCCAAATGCAGCTGGGAGGTTTTTGATGAATATCCTTAGTGTTTTCTTTTAAGTAATATATTATTTCAGTAAAAATTCCTGATCTGACTGTTCTCGTTAAGCTGGCATGATAAAAGGACATTCATTGCAGGTCATTAATTGCATTACACTCCAATGTATAATCTGAATGAGCAAAAGGTGATAATTTGTAGGTTAAAATGTGTTAAGTAGTTGAAATGCAGCCTATTTAACTTAATTAAACAGTGTAGTGAAAATGTCTCTTTGGTAAATGGGCGAAAGTCACCTTTTGGGTCTTACATTTTTTTTTTTTTTTGAATTTGAAGGGGAATCACAGGTCAGTACATACACTCAGCTGGCAAAGTAAGTCTTCCGGGACTGGTATGATCTCTGGCTGACATTTCGATATCAGAGTTATTCAGAAGACGCATCTGATAATTAAGTGGAGGGTTCAGAAGCCCATATCAACACTCAAATCGAGTTTACTATTGTCTGGTTGCTTTGTATGATATACTTAGCTGCCATATGTGCATCACCTTTGCTCTTTACATTGCCCTATTGCAGTGATGGCGAACCTTGGCACCCCAGATGTTTTGGAACTACATTTCCCATGATGCTCAACTACACTGCAAAGTGCATGAGCATCGTGGGAAATGTAGTTCCAAAACATCTGGGGTGCCAAGGTTCGCCATCACTGCCCTATTGCATAAACCAGTTAACTAAAGCTGGTGATAGATCTGTCAGTTTTTTGCTCAACCTGTAGGGTTGAACGAAAAAAACTGACCTGATCCCTTCATCCACACATTCGAGGTGGATGGGGGAATCCATCCCGCTATGTCATTGTATTCTGACAGCAGGGAGACTTCCCCACCTTCACAATACACAGATCAGTGCTGCAGTCTATAGCCTTTTGTGCTGATCGAGAAGCTTTTTTCTACAGGTTGGTTGAACAGAAGTCCAATCACCCACAGTGACCATACATAGATCTGAATTCAGTTGGTCCCTATCGAACTTGCTAGCTTTCGATCCACGTAGGGTCAGTTTAAAATATAGCAGGATTCTTTAGTCAGCAGTAGCGATCCTAACCTCTACAATTGTTTATCAACTATAGCCATAGGAACTTTAGCCATAGTTACCAACAATAGTTTTTTGGGGGGCTATCCGAGTTTTTGAAAACTTTTTTTTTAGCTTGGCTACATTTGAGATAGTGTCTCAGGATATCAGCGAAATACTATCTAACTAATGTATATGGGGTCATGAGAAAACCTAAATTGTTTGCTTGAATTGGTTCTTCAGCTTTTGGCAGCAAGCGGCATACACAGAAAAACAACCGTGGGGCCCCATTCATACCTGAATGTTTTGAAGTTTGGAGCTAGAAACTCCAAAACGCTCAAAAGAGAGAGATAGCCAAAGCTTTATTGGCTATGCTTCTCCTTTGTATCTCAGGAGTGCAGTTCCTTCTGTGCCCCTGCGACTCGTTTTCAGCCGACAGCGGGCTAAAGTCCACTGGCGGCTGATGTCATTTTGCTGGTCCAGGCTCTGAAAAGATCCTGACCGCATGGTCGGGATCAGCCGCTGAGAGCCTGCCTAATCTAGCCCCCCCCCCACCCCCTTCACAGCCCAGCAGAGCCGATGACAGTTATCGTTCTCTGCTAAGAGTGGCGGGGAGAACAGAGTGATCAGCAGTGTGTGATCGCTCAGTTCTCAGGGTAGAACCAGCTGGGACAGCTGCAGTTGGCATCGGTGCTGCAGCCATCTAGGTGAGAGTAATTTTCTTTTTTTTTGCCATTCCCGTACTTCTCTTTCAACCTCCAAAATCCCATGGCTTTCAATGGTGCCATAGCGCATAACAAAGCTTGTAACTGAAAAATGTACACAAGCTTTAAAATAGCCAGTATTTAGATTTTTCTATTTTTTTTTTATGTTTAGGTCAGTATTATATTGCATTAGTAGTTACTGTAATGGCTCAAATAGTAATTTCTAAACATAATGAATACCAAATACCGGTACTCCTAAATCACAGGAGAAAACATGCAAAAGGCATATGTGTTTGGCTGGCTTAAAGACAGACTCTCATTATTTTCTTTTTATCCTATTTCCTCAGGCAGCCAAATACATATAGCAATTGACCCTGTTGTTATCAGTGACCCTGTTGTTCAATAAACGCACCTTCTAATCTGGGCTGTAGCTCTACCCTCTTTTGAAGCCCAAATTATGGGTGTTCCTATGTAGGAAGGTACAGCCAGCACAGAGCCCGTCCCCTCGCTAAGCTCAGTGATCTGTCACTATTATGAATGAACAATCAGTGCAGATCTTATACACAAGAAAACAAAATCTTCCCTAGTCTCTACCAGCTTTGCACATCTAGAGAGTGAAATGTTTGCCCATTCTTCTTTGCAAAATAGCTCAAGCTCTGTCAAATTGGATGGAGAGCGTCTGTGAACAGCAAATTTCAAGTATTGCCACAGATTCTCAATTGCATTTAGGTCTGGACTTTGACTGGGCCATTCTAACACATGAATTTCCTTTGATCTAAACCATTCCATTGTAGCTCTGGCTGTATGTTTAGGGTCGTTGTCCTGCTGGAAGATGAACAGTCTCAAGTCTTTTGCAGACTAATGCCGCGTACACACGGTCAGAATTCTCGTCGGAAAAAGCTCTGATGTTTTTCCCGTCGGAATTCTGACGGAATTTCGCTCAAACTGTCTTGCCTACACACGGTCACACCAAATTCCGACGGTCAATAACACCACGCCTTAAAAAACGTTCGACTGCACTATGAAAGGGAAGTTTAATGCTTCTGCGCATGCGTCAAATTGTTTCTGAGCATGCGTCGGAATTTTGCGTGTCGGAATTGCATACACACGATCAGAAAATCCGATAGAAAGGTTTTCCGTCAGAAAAATTAAGAACAGGTTCTCAATCTAACGTCCGTCGGAAATTCGGACAGAAAAAGACCGATGGGCATACACACGGTCGGAAAATCCGATGAAAAGCTCCCATCGGACTGTTTCCATCGGAAATTCCGACCGTGCATAACAGGTTTTCTTTTAAGCTTGCCCTGTATTTGGCTCCATCCATCTTCCCATCAACTCTGACCAGCTTCCCTGTCCCTGCTGAAGGAAAGCATCCCCACAACATGATGCTGCCACCACCACGTTTCGCAGTGGATATGGTGTGTTCAGGGTGATGTGCAGTGTTCGTTTTCCATCACACATAGCGTTTTGCTTTTAGGCCAAAAAGTTAAATTTTGGTCTCATTTGACCAGAGCACCTTCTTCCACATGTTTTCTGTGTCCCCCACATGGCTTCTCACAAACTGCAAATGGGACTTCTTATGGCTTTCTTTCAACAATGGCTTTTGTCTTGCCACTCTTCCATAAAGCTCATATTTGTGGAGTACACGACCAATAGTTGTCCTGTGGACAGATTCTCCCACCTGAGCTGTGGATCTCTGGCCTCTTGGCTGCTTCTATGATTAATGCTCTTCTTGCACAGCATGTGAGTTTAGGTGGTTGGCCATGTCTTGGTAGGTTTGCAGTTGTGCCATACTCTTTCCATTTTCCGATGATGGATTGAACAGTGCTCCGTGAGATGTTCAAAGCTTAGGATACTTTTTCATAACCTAACTCTGCTTTAAACTTCTCCACAACTTTATCCCTGACCTGTCTGGTGTGTTCCTTGGCCTTCATGATCCGTTTTGTTCACTAAGGTTTTCTAACAAACTTATGAGGGCTTCACAGAACAGCTGTATTTATACTGAGATTAAATTACACACAGGTGGACTCTATTTACTAATTAGGTGACTTCTGGAGGAAATTGGTTCCACTAGATTTTAGTTAGGGTTATAAGAGTAAAGGGGGCTGAATACAAATGTACGCAACACTTTTCAGATATTTATTTGTAAAAAAAAAAAATTGAAAACCATTTATTATTTTCCCTCCACTTCACAATTATGTGCCACTTTGTGTTGGTCTATCACATAAAATACCAATAAAATACATTTACGTTTTGCAAGGGGTATGAATACTTTTTCAAGGCACTGTAGATATATTCATATATACGATTAATTTAAAGCATTGTTTTAAATAAAGAATTTCAGAGAAAAAAAATCTAAACAGATAAGAATCGCCATCGCCATCGTCATTGCACAATATAAAGGTAAATATATAAATAAATATTAGCAGCCAGACAGCAATTATGACCTGTCATGTAGCTGCTAATTGACTTTGTTACCATTCCATTGCCATTAGCAAAGGGTATGAAGTTGTTATGAGGAGATAAGGTGTCAGGATATAGGTGAGATGTTGTGGCCATACACAGGACTGCTAATCCTAAGGAGATGTACAGCAGAAAAACACAATGGCTTCCATGGTGAATGGATTAACGATTTCAGTGCCATCTTTATGCACAACAAAGTAACAAAAAAAAAAAAGTTGGATTGTGTAAATGGTAACTACTGCCTAATAGTTGTTTAGTCACCTATTCAGGAGCACCATATATAAAGAAAAGGTTAAACAGGTTATGCCAATGTTTTGGACCTCTTTAGGGATGTTGTGTGGTATACTACACTACTCTGTATTGTACCCTGATCACTGACCCTGGACTTGTCTGGTTGATCCGGCTTCCGATCATATTTTTCTTCTGTCTATTATGTCAATTTAAACAACAAATTGAAAAAAATTGAGTCATTTGGTTATCTCTATAGGACTTCTCAACTGCAAGACCATATCCAGATTCAATTGTACAATGCCACGGCTGTGACATACATCAATCATCAGGGAGGAACCAGAGGTTTCGTGGCTCAAAGAGAAGCCAACTAGATTCTGACTTGGGCAGACTTCACGTTCCAGCCCAAAGAAAAACTGCCAGGTAGACTACATCCTGGATTCAGGAAAGTGATATCTTCATGACCTCTTTCACAGGTCTAAAACACTGGATGTGGACCTCCTGGCTTTTAGATTCAACAACAAACTGATCCTCTGGCCATAGTTATGGATGCTCTGGTGACTCAGTGGGATCAGGTCAACCTGATCGACGCCTTTCCTCCTTTGCAGCTCCTGCTTCGTCTGCTCCAAAGGATTGAGGTTGAAGGCATACTGGTGAATCTCATTGCACAAAATGGGCTCAGGCCAATGTGGACCTCATCAGACTCCTGGCAGACTCTGAAGTAGCTCTTCCAGATGTCTACATCTTCTGTCCCAAGGACTAGCTTACCATCCTGTTTTATAGTTGTGGCTTTGACGGCTTTGCTGTTGAATTCCAGGTCCTAAGGGATAGTGGGCGTGGCCTATCAGATATTTTTCTTTTTTTTTTTTGCTTCTAAAAATTAAGAAATGCATCTCTCACAAGGTCTACCATTACACTTTAGCTTACTTTGCATAGAGCTGGGCAAGGAAGTTTCATCCCAGGAAATACTCCATGGTATTTACCCTCACCTTTCTCCAATCTGGTTTGGATCAACACTTGGCCCCAATGACCATCAACAAACAAATCTTAGCTCTAGAATTTTTTTTTAAAAACACTTGCCCCTCACTCTTTGTCCTTACTAACACGTTTGGAGCTACTGGAGTTTATCCTGGCTACATCTTCATTCGGACTGACTAACTCAACTTTTTTGTCAATCCAGATGGTCCCAATAAGGGACAAACCGCCTCTCATTCCACCATCTCTAGGTGAATCAGGCAGCTTATTGTTCAAGCCCACAGGCTTAATGTTAAGGTTCCTCCTTTTCCTGCCAAGTCACGCTCTTCTAGATCAGCGAGTGCTTCTTGGGCTTTTCAACATAAGGCTTCTGCTTCACAGGTTTGCATGGCTGTCACATGATTCTCTGTTTCACACGTTCTACCAGGTGGATGTTCAGACCTCATGTGATTCCAGCTTTAAATTAGGTTATTCAGGCAGAATTTTGAACTTCAAGCATCTCCCTGTTCCTTTGACCTAGCTGGTGTTTGTGGGCCTGTTAGGGTTTTATTTGCTGTGTTGCCTACCCCTGTGTTGGGGGGAGCGGTTACCTGTCAAAACCAAATCCGTTCCCACTTCCGGGTAAGATCACCGCAATCGTTGAGCGGCGATCTACAAAATTTCCGGCCCCTCCTCCTTCCTTTTTTTTTAATACAGGCTGGAACTTTGTTTAAAGCCGTTTTAAACCCAAAACAAATGTAATGTACAGTATTTCAGCATACCAATCTTTTGATGTAGTAACTGCATTAGTATTCTTTTTTAAAGGCTTTTCCCCCTCTGTTTTCACCTGGTGATCTGGCCAGTAACACACTTTCTGTCTTAAGCCTCATACACACGATCGACTTTGTACCAACTTTCCCGTGGATTTTTACACAAAGGGCGTTGGCCCCAAGTTTGTATTGCATACACACGATCTGACTTTTTAGGCAGCAAACATGAACATAGTGACGTTTCAACGTACTGACGACACTTCAAAAGAGGACGTTCAAATACTCCAGCGCCACCTTTGGTCAACTTCTCTATTGTTGTCTGATCTTTTTCATTGGTTCTGAGCATGCGTGTTTGTACTTTGTACAAAAGTCCGATGGTTTTGTGTACACACGGTCGGACTTTGCTCCATCGGACTTTTGTTTGCAGAAAGTTGGTCCGTTCGCACAGCCAACAAAAGTCCAATGAAAACTGAAAAAGTTGGTCCGTTGGAACGTACACACGGTTGGATGTTGGTCCAAAACAGCTAATTTGCATGTTTGT
Source organism: Lithobates sylvaticus (assembly GCA_028564925.1). Classification (NCBI taxonomy): domain Eukaryota; kingdom Metazoa; phylum Chordata; class Amphibia; order Anura; family Ranidae; genus Lithobates; species Lithobates sylvaticus. The sequence goes on along the minus strand of CM053034.1, from coordinate 172,899,583 downwards.
TGTCAAAAAGTCTGATCGTGTGTACGGCCCTTTACAGTGCCCCCGCTCTGGATAAAGGAGCACAGGGCACCTTTGGACAGCAGCATTGTTGGTAAGCACCCCTATTGGGGGTACATAGTTTTTCTCAACCCTGTAACTGCTACATCTGCAGAACAACTTGAAAAACAACAGACTTATTTAGTAGATCACTAGGTGAAAATAAAGGAATGAAAAACCTAAAAAAGAAAAAATGAATGCAGCCATCAAATCTGAGGCTAGGTTCACACTACTTCTGCTGCAGTTTGATCTGATTTTCAGTGCAATTAAGTAGTGCGTCTAGGTTGCGTTTTGGATTTGGTTTGCATATTCTTTGGGACCAAAATCCCACTGGAATCGCACCAAAGTAACACAGGGCCCCTTTTCCAAAATCACACTATGCTGCGCTGCATTTATGTGAATAGGCACCATTTTTTCAATGGTGATTTCCATTCTTATGTGATTCTGTGTGAACCAAGTCGCAAGTCACATCTCAAATCTGAACGAGGCCTAAGAATTGGCAAGCTGCAAAATAATAAATGTTTCTTTTGGGTTTAATACCGCTTTAAGTCAAAATCCTATTTTTTGTGTCAAAATGGTAGTAAACGTCGGGAGAACAAAAATCTCTCCCTGCAAGGTAAAGGCATAATGTGCTAGTATGCACTGCATACTAGCACATTATGAAAGACTTACCTTGAAATGAAGCCCTCCAGTGCATGCTGTCGCCACTGCAGAGGCTTCCATCTTTACCCTGTCTTCCTTCCGGATTTACAGGCTCTGATTGGCTGAGCCTCGATGACGTGCGCCTGGGAGTCATTGCTGTGGCACAGAGCTCTGAAGGAGCGGCATGGGCATTCTGTTCCTTCAGAGCACATACGTCGGAGATGTCACCGGCTGCTGCTCCCTAGAATATCTCTTAAAACGATGCACGTTTAGGAGATATTCATTTAACCTACAGGTAAGCTTTATTATAAGCTGTAGGAAAAAAATAGAGTTTACTACCACTTTACGTGCATTCATTTTAAGTGATGTGTAAGTTTACCGCTTGCTCACACAGATCAAAGTCTTCCCCCTGACAATGCCTTAATTTACTTTTTTACAGTTTTTAATATGAAAGCAGAGGGACTGTCTGGATCACCAGGGATTTCACATAAAGGAGGCAATACAAAGAGAATAGGATACTTTCTTATACAAGTACATGGTTCAGCAGGGACATATCAGGAATACGAAGTGTTGGGGTAACAAACATTTTTAATCACTAGAATAATTGCCTGATCCTGGGCTCTTTACCCACCAACAACACAATCTGGATAGGCGCTTTCCCATTTGCATGTGAGTACAGGGTGAAGGGGGGGCTTAAAAACATATTTTTTTCTCGTTTTATTAAAATATATATTTTTTCTTCTATTTATTTTTAAATTTATTGCTATATCAGGCAATGAACAACAGCCCTTGTGATAGTATGGGCCACGAAAGGTCCTCTTTATAGAGACATCTGGGGTCTAGTAGCCTAGTAGACCCCAGATCTCTCCTCTGCCCTCCAAAGCAATCGATCAATCCGAGGTTGGTTGAATCAGTTGCTTTACAGGCTGGTAAAAAAAAAAAAATTCTGACATTACAGAGGGGGAGGAACAACAGAAGGTTGCATCAGCCCCAGGCTCCCCAGTAAGAAGCCGGTAGAGCCCCGGAAAGGCAGTGGGCGGGAGGAAGGGGGAAGGACCACTTTCTGCTGCCTGTAAAACTGATCAGGCGGCTGTATAGCCACTCGGATGACTTTACCTTTGTAGAGAATTGCCGGCTGAAAGGAATGATACCAGGATCATGGCTGCAGCTGCAGTCAGGATTCTGATATTACTGCACCCATCCAAGAACACACATATATATATATATATATATATATATATATATACACTGTAATATATATATATATATATATATATATATATATATATATATATATATATATATATATATATAGATCCCTTCCAGCAACAATTGACTCTCCAGTAACAAAAGACCCCCCACCAGCAACAATAGATCGCCATGCAAAAATAGATCCCCCAGCAACAATAGATCTCCCAGCAGCCAGCAACAATAGACCCTCTATCATACCCCAACACCCCTTGCCATTGCATACATTTAGTGCTGGTGGTGCCGGACCTGTGTTCCCCCACGTTCCCGCTGAAAAAAAGCCCTGTATGTAGGGTGACAATGCCAGTGGCAGCTGGTGCTAAACTTTTTTGGGGGGGCAGCAAACAAACCCCCCCCCCCCCCAGGTCTGCACTCAGCCCTCCACAGGGCCCCCGCACTGAGCCCTCCACAGTCCCCCCCGCACACACCCCTCCACGGTCCCCCCGCACTCAGCCTTACACGGGCCCCCCCGCACTCATCCTTCCATGGTCCCCCCGCACTCAGCCCTCCATGGCCCCCCCGCACTCGGCCCTCCATGGCCCCCCCGCACTCGGCCCTCCACGGTCCCCCCGCACTCGGCCCTCCACGGTCCCCCCCCGCACTCATCCTTTCACGGTCCCCCCGCACTCATCCTTCCACGGTCCCCCCCGCACTCATCCTTCCATGGTCCCCCCTGCACTCACCCCTCCGCGGTCCCCCCGCACTCACCCCTCCATGGCCCCCCCCCGCACTCAGCCCTCCCCCCGCCCCCCCGCCCCCCTCGCACTCACCCCTCCGCGGTCCCCCCGCACTCGGCCCTCCACAGTCCCCCCGCACTCGGCCCTCCACGCCCCCCCGCACTCGGCCCTCCATGGACAACCCGATCCCCCTCCTGTCCTGATTGGCCGGGAAGACCATAGCGAATATTGATTCGCTAGTGTCACAAGTGGGTTGGTTCAGAGCCCAACCTTTTTCAAGCTCATTAGAGCCCATGGCTCTAATCATGTGGGTTGAAAAAAAAAAAACCTCATAGACACCTATGAGTCCGGTGCCCCGCATGCAAACTTGGGGGGCGGCACCCCTTATGGACTGACAGCTCCTGGACAACGCTCTGTCCCTGTCTCCCATCAGTGCTTTTGCATTGCCACCCTGTCACACGGCCTTCCAATAGAAACCACATGTTTCAACACAAATTAGACAGGCACGTTCCTTTGTTTTCACCATCAGGAAATCTGGAGAAACACCATGCAGGCATCAATGGAGTGCATGTAAATGTAAAGTGGCTGCAAAGAGGCAGCACTGAGATGCAGCAAATAAAATAAAGGTGAGAAATATATTAAAAAAAAAAAAAAAACGTCAGTGCTTTAGCAAATGCCACCCAATTAGGCTTACATCTGCTTTAATACTAGTTAAAATTAAATAAAAAAATCCCAACCTTGTATAATCATATCACGCATTTCACCATGACAACCGCGCAACTGGCATTTTTAGAAAGAGAGGCCAACAATGGCATGTTCTTGACATAAAATCATTATTTAGATGTACTAAATTTAATTTATTACCCTTAACAAGCAGTCCGCCGAATTCCATGCTTGACTCGCTAGTACATAAAAGAAAGCGTAATTTGCTTTTAACAGGATTCCCCCTGCCAATTGGGTTTATTTATGAGAATTTCAGCAGTTTGGCACCCGCAGAGCTTCGATCGATACCTTCTTAAAATGCTCTTTTTAGGAACAGGCTGCGCGAACGTGTCTTTAAAGTGTGCGGCAGAATCACCTTTCAGCATCGCCGTCGTTTGTATCTTATTAGCAATTTCTTTAATTAGTTTTCTTAGTGATAGATAGTTAAAGTAACAGACAAGTGACAGATTGTTTGTCTTTAATGATTTTCTTGTTTCAGGCCCATTACAAAGCAATTAGAAACCTGACAGCGTTTTCACTCTGCATTACTGATCATCTAAAGTGATGAGAAATGAGAGGCGATGAATATTAATTGTATATTTTCATATGATTATCATAAATTATTACCTTGTCTAATGTAATGCAGGTGAACACTGAAGCAAAGGAATGAAGCGCAGTCATATATGTTAATTTGAGAAGCTGTAGGAACGAGTGTAGTCCCCATTGAATCTCATGTCGAGGATTACCAGTTTTATGTTGAAGATGGAGATGGAGTCCAAATACGTTTTGAGATTTGCTGCGTGAATTAATAAACAATGTAATTAGATATCCAAATACTAATTTTATTACAGGGGTAAAATAATGCAGGGTGGCACAGATTAAAGCTGAAATCTAAGCAAATGGCTAAATACAAATGAAATATGTATATCTGAACTGCTATGCTCTACTATCAATGTAAGGGGCACTAAACCGACCGCCAATGTAAAGAAGCACTTCATTGGTCATCAATGTAAGGGGCACTAAACTGACCGCCAATTTAAAGAAGCACTTCATTGGCCATCAATGTAAGGGGCACTAAACTGACCACCAATGTAAAGAAGGACTTCATTGCCCATCATTGTAAGGGGCACTAAACTGACCACCAATGTAAAGAAGCACTTCATTGGCTATCAATGTAAGGGGCACTAAACTGACCACCAATGTAAAGAAGCACTTCTATCGCCATCAATGTAAGAGGCACTAAACTGACCACCAATGTAAAGAAGGACTTCATTGCCCATCATTGTAAGGGGCACTAAACTGACCACCAATGTAAAGAAGCACTTCATTGGCTATCAATGTAAGGGGCACTAAACTGACCGGCAATGTAAAGACGCACTTCTATCGCCATCATTGTAAGCGGCACTAAACTGACCGCCAATGTAAAGAAGCACCTCATTGACCATCGATGTAAGGGGCACTAAACTGACCGCCAATGTAAAGAAGCACTTCATTGGCTATCAATGTAAGGGGCACTAAACTGACCGCCAATGTAAAGACGCACTTCTATCACCATCAATGTAAGGGGCACTAAACTGACCGCCAATGTAAAGAAGCACTTCATTGGCCATCAATGTAAGGGCCACCAATGTAAAGAAGCACTTCATTGGCTATCAATGTAAGGAGCACTAAACTGACCGCCAATGTAAAGACGCACTTCTATCGCCATCAATGTAAGGGGCACTAAACTGACCGTCAATGTAAAGAAGCACTTCATTGGCTATCAATGTAAGGGGCACTAAACTGACCACCAATGTAAAAAAGCACTTCATTGGCCATCAATGTAAGGGGCACTAAACTGACCACCAATGTAAAGAAGCACTTCATCGGCCATCGATGTAAGGGGCACTAAACCGACCGCCAATGTAAAGAAGCACTTCATTGGCCGTCAATGTAATTGGCACTAAACTGACCGCCAATGTAAAGAAGCACTTCATTGGCCATTAATGTAAGGGGCACTAAACTGACCAGCAATGTAAAGAAGCACTTCATTGGCTATTAATGTAAGGGGCAATAAACTGACCACCAATGTAAAGAAGCACTTCATTGGATATCAATGTGAGGGGCACTAAACTGACCTCCAATGTAAAGAAGGACTTCATTGGCCATCATTGTAAGGGGCACTAAACTGACCACCAATGTAAAGACTCACTTCTATCGCCATCAATGTAAGGGGCACTAAACTGACCGCCAAGGTAAAGACTCACTTCTATCGCCATCAATGTAAGGGGCATTAAACTGACCGCCAATGTAAAGAAGCACTTCATTGGCCATCAATGTAAGGGGCACTAAACTGACCACCAATGTAAATGGGCATTTCACTAACCATCAATGTAAGGGAGCATTTTTTCACTAACAAACACTATCCACATTTATTTTTTAGTCAATATTATTATTCATAATTTCCTTATTATTAGTTAAAGGATAAATTCACCTTATCCTACAGCCTCGTGTCTTTATATCTCAAGTGTGGGATCTAAGACACTGCTGCCTCTGACTGCAGGTCTCAGTAGATTTCGACCCCCTGTACACCTGGATAGGAGGGGTGGCATATAGAGGAGCCAAACCCCTTCATTTTCCCTGCCTAATGAATAAAGTCTGTGATCCATACCAATCACTGACTGTTCATTCATAACTGAAATATAGTAAACTACGGTATGTGTTTACTATGCTTCAGCATGTGAATGAATGGGAAGCTCTATACAGAGCTATTCCTGTTCATTCATTCTGTGCTAATATGGCTGCAGAGATGGAGATGGAGGGCTCAGTCTCTTTTCTTTGTCTCAAAGGTGAAACATTGGAGGTCTGTTTAGATCCCTGATATTTCACCCCCCCAACGGGGCTCCTAAAAAAAAAAAATAAAAAAAAAAATTGTAAATTAATGAATAATTCACGATGCTCTTACGGTAGGTATGTGTGTAGTCCAGGTTCTCCAGTCCTCCAATTTAAGTCCCTCTCCCAAGGAATTTGATGGGGAAGTTTCGATTTGATTTGATACGGAAACAAAGGATTTGTACAACATGGAGATGCAATCTCATTCAAGAGTCTCTTGTATACATCTGCGAGATCAGGACTTTTCTGCAGAGAACGCAGGAAATGGTGTATTTGTTGTAGATAAAAATTCTCCGAGGAGGGCATCTCCAAATCTTTCACAAAATACAAAGAGGGGCACACAAATTATGTTTATATCTAAAAAATATTGATTAATAAACCAGAAATGATCATAATATAAACTTCATTACAGAAGCTACAATGACAAAAATATGCTACACTGTATATCCTATATGATGTAATATACCGTGTGTATATCTATATATATATATATATATATATATATATATATATATATATATATATATATACACACTTAAAGACCGAGTCTCTTTTTTAGATGTGTTGTTTACAGTTTTTTTTTTTTTTGCTAGAAAATTACTTGTAACCCCTAAACATTATAATTTTTTTTTTTCTAACACCCTAGAGAATAAAATTGCGGTCGTTGCAATACTTTCTGTCACACAGTATTTGCGAAGTGGTCTTACAAGCGCACTTTTTTTGAAAAAAATACACTTTTTTTAATTAAAAAATAAGACAAAAGTAAAGTAAGCACCAATTGTTTTTTATATTTTGAAAGATAATGTTACGCCGAGTAAATTGATACCCAACATGTCACGCTTCAAAATTGCGCCCGCTCGTGGAATGGCAACAAACTTTTACCCTTAAAAATCTCCATAGGCGACGTTTAAAAAATTCTACAGGTTGCATGTTTTGAGTTACAGAGGAGGTCTAGGGCTAGGATTATTGCTCTCGCTGTACCGATCGCGGCGATACCTCACATGTGTGGTTTGAACACCGTTTTCATATGCGGGTGCTACTCGGGTATGCGTTCGCTTCTGCATGCGAGCTCGGCAGGACGGGCGAGTTTAAATTTTTTTTTTTCTTATTTATTTTACCTTTTTATTTTTTTATTTTTAACCACTTTCTTACCGGGCCTATTTTGGCCTATTTTCCTTCATGTAAACATCATAATTTTTTTCCTAGAAAATTACTCAGAACCCCCAAACATTGAGTACATTTGAGTACGTTTAGCAGACGTTTGAGTACGTTTAGCAGACACCCTAGGGAATAAAATGGCGGTCATTGCAACTATTTATCTCACACGGTATTTGCGCAATAATTTTTCAAACGCCTTTTTTTTGGAAAAAAAAGGTTTCATGAATTAAAAAATAACAAAATAGTAAAGTTAGCCCAATTTTTTTATATAATATGAAAGATGATGTTACGCCGAGTAAATAGATACCGAACATGTCACGCTTTAAAATTGCGCACAACCGTGGAATGGCGCCAAACTTCGGTACTTAATAATCTCCATAGGCGACGCTTTAATATTTTTTACTGGTTACCAGTTTAGAGTTACAGAGGAGGTCTAGTGCTAAAACTGTTGCACGCGCTCTAACGCACGCGGCGATACCTCACATGTGTGGTTTGAGCGGCGTTTACATATGCGGGCGGGACTTGCGTGTGCATTAGCTTCTGAGCGCGAGCTACAGGGGACAGGGGCGTTTTAATTTTTTTTTTTTTATTTATTTATTTTTATTTTACTTAATTTTTTTTATTTTTACACTTTTTAAAAAAGAAAATTTTTTTGGATCACTTTTATTCCTATTACAAGGAATGTAAACATCCCTTGTAATAGGAATGTATGTGACAGGTCCTCTTTATGGAGAGATGTGGGGTCAATAAGACCCCACATCTCTCCTCCAGGCTAGAAAGCATGAGATTGGTAAAAAAAAAATTACCAATCTCATGCTGACGGCTTTGTTTACTTCCGACGGTCATAGAGATGACTGGTGACCATCTGGTCACTGGAAATCTCTATGCTCGTCATCCGGCGGCGAGCGATTCTTTCTCCGGGCCCCCGATGGCACGGGAGAGCCCGGAGAAGCACCGGATGGCGGCGGGAGGGGGGGACGTCCCCTCCCGCTGCCTATAAGAACGATCAAGCGGCGGAACTGCCGCTATGATCGTTCTTATGGTGCACAGAATCGCCGGCCGGAAAGAATGATATCTGAATGATGCCAATAGCTGCTCGCATCATTCAGATATCACCACTCAAAGTCAAGGACGTCATATGACGTCCTTGGTAAGCAAGTGGTTAAACTGTTTTAAAAAAAAAAAAAAATTGTGTCACTTTTATTCCTATTACACTAAAATGCAATAAAAAAATAAATAAAAATTTGTCATTTAAAAAAAAAAAATGGCCCTTTAAGAGCTATGGGCGAAAGTGACATTTTAACGTCGCTTCCGCCCCGCAATGTCATGAAGATGGGTAGGGGCCATCTTCCCCTCACTCGTCTCCAAGCACAGCCAGCAGAAGGACCCGATCGCCTCTGCCACTGCCGACGGCTCCGGTAAGCGGCGGAGGGCACCAGAGTACGGCGGGGGGGGGCCTTCTCCCGCGGCCCATAAAAGTGATCTTGTGGCGAATCCGTATATATCGCCGTGCGGCGGTCTGGAAGTGGAGATATATATATATATATATATATATATATATATATATATATATAAAAATAATATATATATAATAAAAAAAAAATGTTTTGTTAGATAAATGTTAGAACTTGACAGAAATCCTCAGAAAAGTATTCATATTACACATATATATATATATATATATATATATATATATATATATATATAATATAATAATAAAAATATATATATATATATATATATATATGTAATATGAATACTTTCCTGAGGATTTCTGTCAAGTTCTAACATTTATCAAAACATAATAAAGTGCAGCCCAAAATGCCAATAAAAATTAAAAAGGTAAAAACGATAAAATGTCCAAAAGTCCAGAAAGATGAACCACAAAGACCAGACAGCAACAGCACAGATCCTCCACGTGTGGAAAAGGAGATCCAGAGACACAAAGAATTATGTGACAATCCCTCCGACTTTTAGATACTCGTTTGCTCACCTTCGTAAATGGACCCCTGAGATAACAGGAAGTCATCAGCGCGTGTCCCCTTTGGGGTAAAGTAAAACTATATTGCAGGTGATGAGCTTCAAAAAATCTCCCCCAGACACATGTGGATAAAAAAAAAAGGAATCTAAGTTCTCTCTGTTTAAACAAATAATGCTTTATTGTATGAAAAATCTCCTACTCACATGTATGCAGCCTGAAAAGCGCTCAAAATCTCTCGGGCACGATACACTGTAACATCTCTGTCAGATAGGATTTCTAACATTTTACAGCCATGCTTTTATATTCATATTGGAAAAAAGGCAATATGTTTGTTTGAAAAATGAGCATTCATTCAAAGTAGGAAAGTAAAAATATTAAGCGTGATTGCTTCACACAGTAACACTTTCCATAATAACTCACAGTTATTATAAGAGCGCAGTGGACCATACGATTGTTGACGTGACAGTATCTCACCGTGGTGAACCTACAGTATAGTGACAAGCTGAAGATGACAGATTGATAAACATGCAGAGATGGGAACACTGCAGAATGACACCATACAATACAGGTATAGCAGCTAATGGAAAGATAACTGCTTCATGTCCAGGTTTGTATCTGGCAAATGACTCTGGTATAGCTTGGACAATGCTCATTTCCCATCCTGACTTCTAATTTAAAACCTTTGGTACAACCTGTCCCAAAAGGCATGCACTACCCAGGGGCGGACTGACAACTCATGGGGCCCCCCGGGCAATAGGAGATTATGGGGCCCCCAGGCAATCAAAGATTATGGGGTCACACAGTATACACAAACACACACACAGTATACAATCACACAGTATACACATACATGTACACACAGTATACACAGACATGTATTGGCTGAGAAGGTACTGGAGAGGTGGGGCAGCTATAATCTCAGGATTTTTAGACAAAAAGGATGTCGGTAAGGGACATTTTAGAGACAGATATAAAAAAAACACAGATTTTTACATACTGTCCCTGATTTTACTGAGGCTGGAAACCCTGATGGGGCCCCCTAGTGGCCCGGGGCCTCGGGCAGTGCCCGAGTGGCCAAATGGTCAGTCCGCCCCTGGCACTACCCCCTTTAAGTGTAGCTCTCGTTTTCCAATACCTACCTCTGTCCTCATTACAGTGCTGTTCCTGTGCAGCCCTATCCAAAAGTATCCTGCCTTGATCCTTTTCATGCTTGCCAACCCTACACATTCCTCTGAGGGGGCAGTACTATGCAGGACTATTGGTGGCCATGAGCACGGACCCAATGGGGACGCTTTGGAAAGAAAGTTGTGCTGCCTTATGCAGGGTCACACAGTGAAGATCACTGAAATAAGGATCAAAGCTGCTGCCAGACTCATCTACCTTACCAAATGCTCAGCTTCTGCTAATTCCTGCATTTGCCCACGGAATTAAATTGAAAATACTAACAACATAAAAAAGCCATTTACAAGTCTGCCACGAGCTACATCACCAACTCTCCAAATATAAAAAGAAAAACTGTTAAGCCGCGTACACACGGTTTCCGACAACAAATTTTCGGTGGGAGTTTGTTGTCGGAAATTCCGACTGTGTGTAGGCTTCATTGGACATTTTCCGTCGGAATTTCCGACAAACAAAATTTTAGATTTGGATCTCAAATTTTCCGACAACAAAATCCGTTCTCGTAAATTCCAAGCGTGTGTAGACAATTCCAACGCACAAAATTCTACGCATGCTCGTAATCAAGCAGAAGAGCAGCACTGGCTATTGAACTTCAATTTTCTCGGCTTGTCGCACGTCACCGCACTCTTGACGTTTGGAATTTCTGACAACATTTGTGTGACCGTGTGTATGCAAAACAAGTTTGAGCCAACATCCGTCGGAAAAAAAACATGGATTTTGTTGTCAGAATGTGCGATCATGTGTATGCGGCATTAGTGTGTACCAGGCTTTAGGCCAAGGGTGCCCAAACTTTTTGAGGAGCGAGGGCCACTTTAGCGACTTGGTAATCAGTCACGGGCCACAATGAGCGGAGCGGGCAGATGACAGGTCCGTGTCCACTCGGCATATGCAGAGAAGAAAGGGACACATCCCGTTCTAGTCTATGGGCTCGCCAGTCATAAGGGGACGGATCCCCTTCTGTTTTTTTAAGTGAATCGGATTGGAGGCAGGCGAGTGTAAATGGACACAAGTCTGTTTACATCTGCCGCTCTATAGAGGTGAACGGAGGGTCCAATTGGGTCTACCTGAAAAACAGACAGGCAGAGCCGATCGGACCAATCGTGTGAAAGGGGCCTAAGGCTACTTTTACACTGATGCACTGCGGTTTACTTGCACCTCAACTGACCTCAATCTTCACTTCTTCCTCAGGATTCCTGCAGGTATCGCTGGCTGCTGCTGTCCCCCAGGCAGGTATGGCTGGTGGCTGCTGCTGGCTGTCCTCCAGGGCTGGTACTGCTGGTGAGTGCTGCTGGCTGGTACTGCCAGTGGGTACTGCTGGCTGGTTCCCGACCCGCCATTCCTGAGCATCAGTGTGACAGGGGCCGGCACTGGAGAAAGCATGTGGCTGCAGTAGAGAGCAGAGCCGATGCTTCCTGTATTGCTCCTGGCACAGGCAGAGTACATTTGGTATAACTCCGCCTGTGACAGGAGACGGCGCTGTACAGGAAGCATCGGCTCTGCTTCCACTAGCGCCGGTTCCGGTCTTCATGCTGATGCTCAGGGATGGTGGGTCGGCAACCCGTGATCTGGGCTTGACGACCCACCATCCCAGAGCAGGAGGTGGCGGGCCACATCAGAGGGCGCCATGGGTCACATGTGGCCTTCGGGCGGTTGGGGACCCCTGCTTTAGGCAATCCCTGAAAACTCATCTCTTTAGGGAAGCCTTCAACAAACAGATGAATGAATTCTTCTGTCAGCTCATTCCCCACAGTTATTACCGTTTGTGTCACTTGCCCCACCCTATTAGATTGTAAGATTTTATGAGCAGGGCCCTCTTAACCCTCTTGTATTTTAATGTATTGTAACTGTCATGTTTCCCTTTATATTGCAAAGCATTGAGCAAACTGTTGGCGCTATATAAATCCTTTTTTAATAATAATAAAGTATGTATAGGAAAAGGTAGGCTTCCCTTAGAGGGTAAGGTAGGGTTGCCACCTGTCCAGGATTCACACAGACAGTCTGGGTTTGAAATTATGTGTCTAGGTTTCAGTCCACCTAAAACCCAGACACATTCAGACCAGGCTGTGGCTCCCCAAGTAATTAAGATAACCACATACAAATCTGTTGCCGTCCGGGAGCTGTGGGTGGCTGTCGGGTAGCAGGTTCGGCATCACTGGGAGGCTGTGCCTTCATGTCAGCAAGAGCATTTTGGCCACACCCACCATTTGCCACTGCGCCATTTCCCCAGCGTCGCTAAAGTGTTCAGGTTTGGCTTGAAGAAAAGGTGGCAACCCTAGAGTAAGGGCATGCTTTTAGATAGATTAGAACTTCTGTCAGGGTTTTACTGCTATTTGTGTCCCTACTGGGACCCCCCTCCCCCCCAACTTCCTCTCTCATGACACCAGGACAAAAACATAAGGGGAAAAAGGGTAACTTGGACAAGAAGATACAACTAAAATAAAATAAAACCTCACTGAGGTTCTTACCCTGCCTCTGCTGCTCTCTCTATCTTAAATTGAAAGGGTTCTCCTCCCCTCCTGGCCCTGTGAAACCCTCTCTTTGGGACACACATGAAGTGAGAGAATATCTTCCTATTGGCAACAAAGACTAAAGTTCCAAATCTACCTAACGCAAAAATGTTCTGTGTAGACTTGGGCTTTTTGAAAAAAGGAAACATTGGGGAGATATCCAGATATGTTCAGATCTTGTCAGAAGAAACAAGCTAAGATATGGAGAATACTAAAGTTGCCCCCTAAACATAAGGAAATCGTTGTCTCTTCTAGCCTCCTATGCCTAGTTATTGGTTAGTGAGTCCCCTTGCCCCATAATGCCTCGGTGGTCAATTGTGAGGTCCAGGAGTCTTCACATGGGGGCTTGCCCATGGATTTAACCTTCTAAAAGATAAAATGTGCACAGACGGCAGAAAGATAGGCAAGTTTAGAGCAGTCACCTTGTAGAACTCTATGGGGAAAGGTTCTACTCTACCCTAGCACATGACCCAACCCATAACCTACCCCCTAACAAAGACCCTTAGAATGCTATTCTTCTATTGGGTCCTGGAGCTTTTAGTGCTGAAAGGTAACACTGCTCCACTGAGATATCACATGTCAAGATCTAATCATTTGGTTGACTTACCGTACCTTGATATATATATATATATATCTTGTACCGCCTTGCTTTATAATCTTATAACGATGCAGCAATAGGGCAGAAACTGAAACTCCAGCTCTTGCTCCTGGAATCCCCTAGAGATCTTAGAAAAAATAAAGCAGAGTGCGGTTCAACCCACCAACATCGGAAACATCAGTTTCAGTCCTATTACCTTTTAATATGCAGTTTTGCGCTCATGCTGCATTAGGAAAATGAACCAATAATCAAAAAAATGACCATATATGTTTACATTGTATAGTTAATTAAAGCAAGAGAAGAAGATGCTAATTATTTCATGTTCTTCATACTTTTCCCAATACAGTACATCAGTGTGTAATTATAAAAATCGTCAGAACAAAATGAAGAGCAGCAAAGATCAGGAACATACCTTTCTGCAGATGTTTTTTTCTGCTTAGTTAGGTAAATGTTAAATCTAAAAGGTGCAATTTTTCCAGTGGCTGACATACTTCATCAATCCTAATTTGTGAAATTGTTCATTCACTGATTCAAAGTCTGTATGAAAAAAAAAAAAAGATGTTCGTCTGATTAACTTTCCAGCTTCAAAAAAGTTAACCCATTCTGTAGCCACATTTCTCTAAAATAATGCACTAATGCAAGGCAATGGCCAATGTACTATTGTCTTTAAAGTGTATATATGGGCAAAACTAAACTCTTCAATAGCTGCACATTTGATGTTCTTCTTTTATAATGACTGCAGGTAAAAAAAAAAAAAAAAACACACGTTGGAAGAAATCCACTAAATTTCTAACTTCCTGTTGTTGGCTCACAACACTACTTCTTCTTCACTGAAATCCCAAGCAGCATTGTCAACCCTGCCTTAGAGTCCCTTGACCTGGGCTATGTTATGTTATTACCTTGGTGCTGTAAGAACTTCATCTACAGGAAGGCAAGGAAATGCTCACTATGATAGGGCTAGTGACCTGATCCCTACACTGGATGGCATTGAGGACGCTACTCTCAACTGCGCGGTTCCCTTTAGAGGCACTGTTTTTTGTCTTCTGGGCCTCTCCATCCTGTAGTTTCATTTTGGGACAAAGAATTGTGCATTTAGGTGTTCTTTATTTCCTGCACGGCAATAAGAAACCATCATTGGAGGGCTTAGCTTTAGATTGTCAGGGGACAGCTCATGCTGCAAAACAAAACCAAAGAAATTCCCAGCTCAACTTACCGACCAGTCTGTGACCAACCAAATTGTCCTGTCTAACAGTATGCGTTAAAAAACAGGAGTTAAGTCTGTGCGCATTTTCAATTACATGCGTAAACTACAGAACCTTGCCAAGGCACCCCAGTAGTTCTAACGCTAATGTAGCAGCCTAACCCCTGTGCAGGGCGGCCATGTATTTTCTGGGCTTACCGATTTACCTCCTCCTTGTAGCTCGTCGTTCATGTCTAGGGGTTCCCAGGGTTAGTACCCAGTAATTGCTGAGACTGACACTCAAAGTCCCTTTGAGGATTTTTATTTGCAAAAAAAACCAAAAAAAACATGTGAAACATATGTAGCAGCCTAACCCCTGTGCAGGGCGGCCATGTATTTTCTGGGCTTACCGATTTACCTCCTCCTTGTAGCTCGTCGATGTCTAGGGGTCCCAGGGTTAGTACCCAGGCATGGGTGATAAAGCTCAAGCACTGTAGAACTGCTGACATCCAAATAAATGTCTCTCTAGCCCAGGGAGTAGCCACTTGCAACTGGACACTTCACTGTTGAATAAACCCTTGTTTTGTAGATCTAGCAGCCAACAAGTGATTCAGAATTGGAAAAGTCTCTGCCACAGACTAGGTTGTGAAACTTCAGATGAACATGTAAAAGTCTCTGCCACAGACTTGGTTGTAACCGAAGGATGGGTTAGGAACTTTTCTTATGGTACCTGTATCTCTCAGCCGTTGTGGCGATACCATAGGAAATGTGGATTTAACTAGTGTCCATACGTCTCAGCTCCCAGGCTCTTACCGAGCAGCCAGCTTCATGGCCCTCCTCCGAAGAGTCCTCCCCTGGTCGCTTGTCGAGTTGCTGTGCCTCTCCAATCCTGAGAGGACACCGGGACACTTCAGAATCTTCCTTCAGTTACTGCGCCTCGAACTAGCCAGTTCCGAGGCTCGGAAACGGATGGCTCCCCACCCCAGACCATGAGAGCCTCCGGGGCTGGTCAGGATGACCAGGCTTACGGGGTAAGCAGACACTCCTGGACCGAGACCCCTCACAGGGCTGGTCCGGACCGGAACCAGGACCAACAACAGAACACGATCACGTGACTTCAGCACCTTAACTACCCCTTCCCAGAATACACAGTGGGGCCAGACGTGCCCACTGATTGGCTCCGGAAAAAGATTGGTACCTAATGCGTCAAACCAGACTGCGTTCTCAGCCTGTCACAGGTGCTCACCTCACCTATGACCAAGCAGAACTCCAGTACAGCCTGGCCAAACTGATGCCAAAGTGCAACCTAGAACAATTAACCCCAAAACTCCATTACAGTTTTGGGAAAAACTAAATTTACAAATTCACAAAAAGTGTCGGCGCTACACTAAATTTTGTGAGCCTCCACAGTGGAAGCACATGCATTATAATAGATAGCCAGAGGGCAGGTGAGCCTGGAGGGAGCCCACCCTTCCTTGAGCTGGGAATTGCTTTTGGCTTTGTTTTGCTTGTGTTGCCCTTCCATGTGT
Source organism: Lithobates sylvaticus (assembly GCA_028564925.1). NCBI lineage: Eukaryota > Metazoa > Chordata > Amphibia > Anura > Ranidae > Lithobates > Lithobates sylvaticus. The sequence continues at coordinate 172,883,275 of CM053034.1, read as the reverse complement.
GCTCCTTGGTAAAAAGGTCAGTTATAGGTGGGGGCAGTGGCCATTTGTTTGTACTGTTGAAATATTGGCAAGGAGATGCACTGGACACCTTTGCTGCCAATGTGCTATATGCCTGGGTGTCAAGTGCACCCCTGTGCCTTTAAGAAGAGGTGGGCTAGATATTTAGCTGTGGGGATTTAGACATTGTGGGAGGCCCCTACCATCGAAGGAGGTGAAATTTTACTTAAAGTGTTTGTTAAGTGTAAAATATTATTTACTGCCGGCCCCTCTATTAGAGGCTGGCATATCACACTATGTAAGTCCCTTGTAAAAATGAGCATTATAAATAGCTATTTAGAGCTGTCTTCAGGCTGGTCACATGACTCTGGCCCGCTTTACAGCTCAGAGAAAGTGTGATCTGCCTCTGACGCCAGCTGGGGAGATCACGTGACCTCCAGCAGAAGTAATGTATCAGAGCTGTAAATCGGCCGCGAGTCATGTGACCGGCCTGAAGACAGCTCTAAATAGCCATTTATAACGCTCGTTTTTACAAAGGACTTACATAGTGTGGTATGCCAGCCTCTAATAGAGGGACTGGCATTGACAATTGTAGGTTTTTCATTTTTAATAGTAGCCGGGGGGCGTGATCGGAGACAGAGACAGAGAGAGGGAGCTGGAAGGAAGGAAGGCAGGTGAAGAGAGAGGAGAGCAGATAGGACAGCTACGTATGACGGATGGACGTGCTCTGACCACGGTGGTTAGGGCTCAGCAGCCCTGGTATTCGTGGTCAGTATAAAGAGGGCATACAGGAAGTGGCAGGTTCAGGGTGTTTTTTTACAGTTTAGAGGGGGGCAGATTAAACAGCACAAGCACTATGCTGTGGAATCTGCTTTAAGAGACCAGAATCTGAATTATAATTTTTTTGGGTTAACAAACACTAAAAATTATTTAGAAAAGGATTACATTCTTTTAAAATCCAATTGGGCTTTTATATATTAGCATTTTTTTTTTGCTCAGGCTCTTTAACTAATATTTTTCTCATTTTAAGGGCTTGTCGATTGATTAAAGCAGCAATTGATGACAAGTTGAATTGGTACTATACAGTCATTTGAATGAATTTACTTCTCTTATCAGGTCATGGCAGGTTACAGAAGGCCTTTAAGTGCCTCATCTGTTGGGAGCCAATTGTCTTCGGTCTCTTTGCGCAGTTATTTGTCATCATCAGCACGGTCACATCAAAGCAGCTTAGAAGACATCATTGTTAAAGAATATCTGGACAAGATTGAAAAGCCAAAAGCACAATGCCTCTTTTTGCCAAGGTAAGTAAACTATTTTCCAAGATATTTACTTGTGTACTTGTTTACAATGTACATTTTGTCACTATTCAAAAACCATTAAAGTGTATGTAAAGTCAAAATGTTTTCATTAGTTTTGAATAGACTAAATTTCTTTTTGAGTCCTGTCAGGTAAGTTTCACCTTCTGTCTTAAGCCCCATTCACACTTCGCATAGCAGGAACTTGCCTTCCTGCTCGCAATATTGTGTAGTCGATTTCCGGACGATTACGTACTTCGCACATAGAGCACCTGGAAAGACAGAGATTGGTGTTCCTTCTAAGCAGAAACACAGGATCTCTGTCTTCCCTTCTTAAAGAATGACAATCTGCCTTGTTTACATTCTGTTGGTCTCCAGAACGATCGGTGGGTCCTGGTGGACATCAGGTCTGCCAGATCTGCAGATTGACTCCCGCTGTGTTCAATCATAGTGAGAGCAGGTCGCCGGTGGAGGGCGCATGGGCCCCAGACCTGGACCTGTCAGATCACTTACTAGGTACGCGATCTGGCACAGAGCGGCCATCCTGCAACATTATATCTGCGCGGAAATTTGGCAAATAAGCAATTTTCCCTCTTTCTCTGATTTGCGCTGATGAGGCGGCACTGATGGGCACTGATGAGGTAGCACTTATGGGCACTGATGGGCACTGATGAGGTGGCACCGATAGGCAGCACTGATGGGCATTGATGGGCACTGAAAGGCAGCACTGACTGGCATCATTAATGGGCACTGATTGGTGTCACTGATGGGCACTGCTGGGGCTTTACCGTAATCAGGGCACTGATGATTAGTGTCCTGATTACCTGTCCTGGTCTCCCTGTGAGGAGATGCCACTGATCGGCTCTCCTCGCCACACACTCTGTCAGTGTGAGGCGATGAGAGCTGATAAATGGCACTTCTGCATTTCCATGTGACCGGCTGTGATTGGACACAGCCGATCACATGGTTAAAGATCCCTTATCTTTACCGAGATTGGGGTCGCACCGTGTCCTAGGAATAAGTCGTCCCAGAACAAGAGTTGCACGGCTCCTCCATCATTTGACGGTGGGCGGGTGGCAAGTGGTTATCCAGGGTTTCTCCAGAGGTTGCTTGGGGTTCCTTGAGGTGTGGCTGGTTGATCATCCATTTGATGGTGCCTGCATAGTTCCAGGACCACTTGTCTGAGCCAACTGCATGATAACAGTGATCTTTTCAGCTGTCTGTAAGGGTGGCATTCCAACTACCATTGTAAAGGGGTATCTTCCCCACTGTCCACCAATGCAGGAGGCATTTTTCACAGTGATCTATCAAAGAATTGTCAAGGGGTTCCCTGACACCTGAAAGTTAATTCAAGGGTTCCTCTGCGGTAAAAAGGCAGAGAAAGGCTGCCTAATGCCTTGTACACATGAGCGGATTTTCTGTCAGAAAAATCTTGGATGTTTTTTCCGACGGAATTCCGCTCAAGCTTGGCTTGCATACACACCGGCACACAAAAGTTCGCTGAACTTTCGACCATCAAGAACACAGTGACGTACAACACTACGACGAGCCGTGAAAATGAAGTGCAATGCTTCTGAGCATGCTTCAAATTGTTTTCTGAGCATGCATAGAAATTTTGCGCGTCGAAATTGCTACAGACGATCAGAGTTTTCGATCGGAAACTTTTTCCGACCGAAAAATTGAGAACCTGCTCTCAATATTTTGCTGACTGGAATTCGGCCAGCAAAAGTCAGATGGAGCATACACACAAGCTCTCATCTGTCTTTTGCTGGCCGAATTTCCGATCGTGTGTACGCGGCATATGACAATAGTCAATCTTTCCAGTCGAGACACAATCCGGAATAAAAATCTAAAAAAATTAAAATTTGTTTGGCTCTACATGCTCTTTATTATTCTAAAATTATATTTTGATGGATCTGCATTATTCATAGATCTGTTCTAAAAGCCAAACTGCGTTTTGAACTATAGCTGTGGCCAAACCAATGACTCCATATACAGTATTGTGTCTGCATCTATTGCATATAACACAGTTTTGCAACAATTGCAGTTTATTTCGTGAAAATGCACAATAATGTGTTTACACAGCAGATTACCGATTAGCTGTGTAAATGTTTAATTCCTGGCAATAAATTGTAAGTGTTGTGCTTTACTGTTAACAAACCCTCCTTGAAGAAAAGAAAGACATATTACTTAATATTTTGTACCTCTGGCAGTTTCTGTTAGGATAGGCCATTGCATCTGAGCACAGTTGTATAAATATAGATTGACATTAATGGTAGAAGCACTTTGTGTATGCGATGGATCTTGCTGTAGATGGTGGATAATTACAATCCATTAATATTCTAATGTTACTGTAATTGAAAAGAAAAGGCTTGACAGGGAAAGCTGTGCAGCAAGAAAATGACAAGTACTACTCCCTGGCAACCATCATTCTCCTGTTCCTATAATCACATTCAAAACAGCGACATGGCGGCTGGATTTTATATGGGGCTTTTCACGGGAAACTTTTTTTTTTTTTTGATACCGTGAGTGGCAGACCAACATTCAGTAAATGAGAAAGTGAATAATGCTAACTGTGTATTAATCATTTAATTGCCATAATTATAAACAGTAAATAAAGGCAATTATTTATTTTCATCTCCTATATTGGAGCCTAGTACCGTTTTTCCCATAAACTGACTACTTTTTGGTTTTCTGAATGGGCAATGGGTCCCTTTTATTTGAGGTTGTGCAGTCAATGGGTCTGCAAAGACTTTCTCTACAGCTTTGGGAATCCATCTACCGTTATCTAATTATCCAGTTCGGCTTCAAAGCATTTGTTTTTTATTTTTTGTATAAAAAAAAAAAATTCAAAATCTTAATTTTTGGCAATAAAATTACTTAACCCCCTGAACATTATATATTTTCTGAAAGCAGAGGTTTTTTTTAGAATAAAAAAGGTGATAGTTGCAAATTTTTGTTTCACGTGACATAAGCACAACTGTTGATTAAACGCAAATTTTCAGGAAAAAATATAATAAAATTAATCTTAATGCAATACCGGCTGTGTGAAAGTGATCGGCTGCTATGGAGTTGCCACACCACTTTCACTTTGAAACCAGGAGCCGGCTGAACAAGCTGATGGCTGCTACTGCAACCATTAGCTTGTGATTAAAGGTTCACTCTTTGGACATACATAGTACATCCAAAGATCTGAACTGGTTAAAATGACAATGGGGTTGACTTACTTAGCCCTCGGTGTGGCTTTCAATGCGATTTTACAGTTCCAAATTGGATGACAAGTCGCACCCCATTGCCGGCAGTGGAACTGTTCATATTGCTTGATTATGAAAAAGGTTCATGCACTACTTTATACCGATTTTATTGTGATTTGCTTAGACTTCTGTTAACCACTTCAGCCCCGGACCAATTGGCAGCCAAAGGACCAGGCCCCTTTTTGCGATTCGGCACTGCGTCGCTTTAACTGACAATTGCGCGGTCGTGCGATGTGGCTCCCAAACAAAATTGGCGTCCTTTTTTTTCCCACAAATAGAGCTTTCTTTTGGTGGTATTTTATCGCCCCTGCGGTTTTTATTTTTTGCGCTATAAACAAAAATAGAGCGACAATTTTGAAAAAAATTCAATATTTTTTGCTTTTTGCTATAATAAATATCCCCAAAAAATATATAAAAAAACATTCTTTTTCCTCAGTTTAGGCCGATACGTATTCTTCTACATATTTTTGGTAAAAAAAATTGCAATTAGCGATTATAGATTGGTTTGCGCAAAAGTTATAGCGTTTACAAAATAGGGGATCGTTTTATAGCATTTTTATTACTATTTATTTTTTTTACTAGTAATGGCGGCGATCAGCGATTTTTATTGTGACTGCGACATTATGGTGGACACATCGGACATTTTTGACACATTTTTGGGACCATTGTCATTTATACAGCAATCAATGCTATTTAAATGCATTGATTCCTGTATAAATGACACATGCAGTGAAAGAGTTAACCACTAGGGGGAGGGGAGGGGTTATGGGCTGTGACGTGTGTGGTTTTTTTAACATTAGGGGGCGGGGCTGACGTCTGACGTCATTGATCGGCTTTCCCGATGACAGGGAACAGCCGATCAATGACAGGCAGAGTAGGAAGCGCGGGGAGAGGTTTGTTTACACAGACCTCTCCCTGTTCTTCAGCTCTGTGACCCGATCGCGAGACACCAGCGGCGATCGGGTCCACTGGTCCCGCGGCCGTGGTCACGGAGCTCCCGACCGGGTCGCGAGTGCGCCGGCGGCGCGCACGCGACCCACGGCTAGGCAATTAAAGGGCAACGTACCTGTACGTGCTTTTGCCTAGCCGTGCCATTCTGCCGACGTATAAGTGCAGGAGGTGGTCGGGAAGCGGTTAAAGAGGGCGTAAACACTGCTTTTTTAAAAAAAAATTGTGACCTACAAAGTAAAGGCATAACGTGCTAGTATGCATCACGTGTGAAACTTACCTGCAAAACGGAGCCCTCATTATCCCCGCTGGAGCCCGCATCCATCGTCGCCTGTCTTAATTCCGGGGGCCGCAGACTCCAGCTGTGTGACCAGCTGGAGCTGCTTGATGTCACTCCCACGCATGTGTGCAGGAGCCACCGGTATGGCACAGGGCTCTGAGGAAATGGCACGGGCGGCCGTTCCTTCAGAGCTTATGCTCCGATTTAAGTAATCAGCAACATATAAGTAAATGTCTCCTAAACGGTACAAGTTTAGGAGATATTTACAGTACCTATAGGTAAGCTTTATTATAGGCTTACCTATAGATACAAACATTAGAGGGAAGTTACTTTAAATTAAGTGAAGTTTTACATCATTTACTAAGCCCTGGAACAACGGAACTTGCAGAGTGTAACTTGCCTTTCGTAAATCAACCCCAATGTCTGGGAAGCTATGGCAGGTTGAGATAAAGTTCTTCCCAGAAGTATTTGAGGTCTCCTAATGACATGTGGCCAGGTCCCAAACTTTATAGAGCCAGTTGAGATTCAACTCCACTTCAGGTGGATTCTACAGAACTTGTGTGGATAGGAAAGTCGGTATGCTTTCAAGTGCAATCAGCTTGTATCCAAGAATTTGATATCCTTCTGAGCTTCTTTGGAGGACCTTCAGACCTCCCTCAAACTGCCTTATGAGCTTCTTCTAATCTGCACAAGCTGCTTCAGGTTTCTCTTGGATTCCCTCTGAACTGTATGAAGCACATGAGCATAATACAATTCTGTTATACACCATAAAGACCTGTCATGCCCCGTACACACGGTTGGAAATTCCGACGTAAAATGTCCGATCAGACCATGTTGTCGGAAAATCCGATCGTGTGTGGTCTCCATCTGACTTTTTCCGTCGGAATTTCCGACAGAAAAAAATTGAGATCCTGCTCTCAAATTTTCAACAAAATCCGATCAGACTTTTTCCGATCTTGTGTAGAGAATTCCGACGGACAAAGTGCCACGCATGCTCAGATCAAATTACGAGACCAAAGCTATTGGTTAATAGCCTCTACGTAGTTCCGTCGTACGCAACGAACGTCACCACGTTCAGAATGATCGGATTTTCTGACAACTTTGTCCGACCGTGTGTATGCAACACCAGTGTCGGACAAAATCCGTTGGAAAAAATCAGACAGATTTTGTGGTCGGAATTTCCGACCATGTGTACGGGGCATTAGACTACACCTCCCAACTTGACCTGACTGCTGGATGTCATCATAATAGAATTGTATTTCATTCTGTACAGACCTAGACCACGATGGCAGCTTTCCCAATTTCATTCTGTATCATGTTCTGACTTATAGATGTGATCATAATAGAATTCTGTTTCACTCAAACAGACCTGGAAGTTCATACCTCCTGACATGATCGTGATGACTGAATGTGATCATAATGTGATTTTATTTAGGTATATACAAAAAACAATACAGTAAAACCTTGGTTTGAGAGTAACTTGGTTTAAGAGCGTTTTGGAAGACAGGCAAATTTTGCCTTGGTATACAAGTAGCATCATGTCACAACTGAGTATAATATATAATATAATGCTCTGGTCAGGAAGGGGGTAAATCCTTCCGGGGTTGAAGTGGTTAATGAAAATAAAAGAAAACAATTGAATTTGTGTATATTTTTAATAATCTGTATTTGCTCTTTAGCTATGACTGACAGCTTCCCTTTTGATTGTTTTGTATAGAAATGACATATCTCCTTATGCAAAGACTTCAGCCAGACATCGCAAAGACAGAAAATATAATAATACACCTAAACATGGCTCAGCCTCTCCTCCTCAATCAGTGCGTGTAGCAAGAAGATCAACATCTCAAGATCGCTCCACACATCAAAAAGCATCAGCTCGGTACAGTAATGCAGATTCAGATGACGACCTCAACAAGTCAGACGTAGCTGGCAGTCCCTGCTTCTCATCGCAGTCCAAGAGAAACAGACCCGTCAGTGCTCCTCAGGGGCATGTTAGGTAATCAAACAAAAGCATTTCCTTGTTGTTCTGGGCTTACACTTGATATGTTCCTCTACCAAGAAATTACACATGTTAAGCAAAGTTCATTTATATGTCTAACACTGGTATTGTGTTTCCGCTTCCTCCACTTTATTGTCGACACAATTAAAGCATTTGCAGACTGTAACGTTTCAGGTCAAGTGAATGCTTTTCAGTAAAACAGACACAACGAAAATGTGATTTATGGAAAGCCTCTGCAAGTGAAGGTAATAAATAAATAAGATCAAGTAAGGGTTGTACCATCATCCAGAAATGTTTTGAAATAAAGAGGTTGGGAGCCTGGTCCCCAGCCAGGTCTCACCAACGAAGCTAGGGGGCAATTGGACTATCTTGGTACAATACCTGGTCCCCAGCCAGGTCTCACCAAAGAAGCTAGGGGGCAATTGGACTATCTTGGTACAATACCTGGTCCCCAGCCAGGTCTCACCAAAGAAGCTAGGGGGCAATTGGACTATCTTGGTACAATACCTGGTCCCCAGCCAGGTCTCACCAAAGAAACATACATACATACATTGTATTGTACCAAGATAGTCCAATTGCCCCCTAGCTTCTTTGGTGAGACCCGGATGGGGACCAGGCTCCCAACCCCTTTATTTCTAACAATGAAAATGTGACATTTGTTGTACATTATGTAGTTGTATTATTTTACAAAATAACTACACAGAATCAACATTCTTAAATGATATTTCAAGCTGAACTAAGCAAACAGCTAAATAAACCATCAAAAATACCCTAAAAGTTGCTGTTTTACTAGCCAAAGGAATTGTATTTCTGGCCATCCAGTACCAAGATTTTCACAACTTTTGAAATGTACAGTCAGGTTGGTGGCTTGACTTTTCTATACAGCAGTTCAAATAGAACTATAGGCAATTTTTATTTTTTTAATTTTGGATAGAGCAAGGGAGGGTTATAACTCCTGTCAGATTGTTTTTCACCATTTTTGCCCCATTGCAGAGATTTCCCTTCACTTCCTGTCCCAGAGCCAAGGGTAATTGCTCATTTTGCCTAAGAGAGAGGAGAAACAGTTTCACATACCTCAGGGGTAGGTAACCTCGGCCCTCCAGCTGTGGTAAAACTACAAGTCCCATGAGACATTGCAATACCCTGACAATCACAGGCATGACTCCTAGAGGCAGAGGCATGATGGGATTTGTAGCTTCACCACAGCTGGAGTTCCGAGTGGTAGATGCATTTTCAATGAGTTCACAGCCAACAGGAACTTCAGTTTTAGGGCGTGGTAGCCCACTTTTATTAAAAGTAACAAAAATGAAAGTTCATACATGTATGGATTGCCCACACAGGGGTTCTTCTCTAGAAAAAAAAAATGAAAATACCAAGCCACCTGACTTTCAAGGCTCACTCTGCCTCTAGGAAGGGGTTCTCCTGTCCCTCCTGGCTATCACACTCCTCCAAGACTCAAGGTCCCCATGACTCTCTCTTCCAGTTGTCTCAGCTATGGTCTCCCTGACTCTCTCAGCTGGCCGAACACTCTCAGTCCACTGACTTGTAACCTCTCCCACATGGAGTACTGTCTCACGGTTATTGCCTTGGATCATAAACGTGAGCACACCTCCCTCCTGGCTGCAGCAACTGCTCCAACACCAGCTCTTACCCTACCTCCCTGAGCTATGCTCAGATCTGCCTGGACACAACCTGCAGAATTACTGGAAAACCTGGACACAAGACTCAAGACTCCATTCCACCCCATGCTCTTTGGGGTCTTCAAGTGTCCAGCCCCCGAGCCAGACTTACCAAATCCAGAGAAATTGTAAAACACTTCTGCCAGGAGTCTAGGAGAATTAGCAAAACGCCCAGTGTGCATGAGGCCTTAAAGCCAACTATTGATTTTGGCCTTAGCCACTTTTGGTTACTTTTATTATGACAGAACACCTTTTTGTGATAATTCTAGTCCTCTTTTCAAAAAGGGAAGTTCCGCTTTAAGCATTCCTCCCCCCTTCTATGCCACATTTGACCACCTAGGCGACTCGAGCGGAAGTTCTCCTTTCCTCCTTCCAGCAATATTTTGGGACACGTCACAGGTCCCAGAAGATTGCCCGGCCATTGAGGAGGCTCAGCGCAACTCGCACATGCGCAGTGCGCACCCGGCTGTGAAGCCACAAGCTATCACAGCTGGGTGCCCACACTTGTAATACCGGCGCCAGAGAGAACTGAGGGAGAGAACCAAGGGTTCAGGGGGCCACATTGCTGAATCGTGGTGAGTGTGTGTTTATTAAAAGTCAGCAGCTACACTTTTTGTAACTGCTGACTTTTAATAAACACAAAAACGGCTGGAACTCTGCTTTAACCAACTGCTGTCCGTTTTCTCTCTTTATTGTTCTTGAGTGAAACCGTTCATTTGCCAAATCATTCTGTTTACTTTGGATATGTTAGCTGAAGTACTTGTAAAGCCGGCCATAGACGGTTCGAATCCTGCTGAACCGGCCGAGATTTGAACCATGTATGGGCAGGCTGAATGTATCCAAGTTGATTGATTGATCAATGGCAGGACTGAATGACTGAATGACAATGACTGAATGGCAGGAGGAATAAATGGACTATGAGAGCGCTTACCAGCACCCTTGCAGTTCATTGAGAACTACAAGCTGTTGGTTGCAAATGCCAATGGCACTTGTAGTTGATTAATGCATCAAACTTTGTGGCTGAATGACACGCCCTTGTGGGCAGAGCCCTGCACCGCTTCGCTGTTTTTAAAATGTGGCAGCGGGTGCGAAGAGAAGATCCCCTGCCCACTGTTCCACCCTAAGGCTCAGTTCACACCTATGCATTTTTTAATGCTTTTTGCAGAAACGCACTAAAGTCCATTTGACATGGTTTCCTATAGGACACGTTCACATCTATGCTTTTTTCAGCTGCCACGTATTTGGAAAGGGTCGGGGATTTTCTTAAAAGCAAAATGGTGCGTTTTGGCTTAATAGACTTCAGAGGAGAATCTGCACAAAAGCATGTACAGGGGGTCCCCGAATTACGAACTCGTTAGGGACTGCCCGCCTGGTCTTAACTCGGAAATGTTCTTAAGTCGGGCGTGCATGCGCAGACCGACAATTACGAACATTTCCGATGTTCCGTCGAATGCCGTTCTGCGCATACGCGGCAAATTACGGACATTTCCGATGTTTGCCGTCATTTTCCGAGGCTCCGTCTGGCCGCGCATGCGCAGAACGGCCGAAGGACGGCAGAAAATGGCGGAGGGTCCCCGCAGCGCCCGGTTCGCAAGCAGGGGATGTAGTGTGTTTTTGCTGCAATTTCACCATGATTTTGCCTCAATTTGCTTTTTTTAACCCACCAACAACAAATTGGCCCCAAAAAAAGCATAAAAAATGCAAAATGCATTAAAAAAGTGTGAAAAATGCATCAAAAAGTGTGCAAAAATGCACTGCAGAAACAGTTTAAAATAAAACTGCGTAGGTGTGAACCAAGCCTAAATACAGGTGGAACATGTAACATATAAGACAGCTATGTCTTATGCCGCTTACACACGAGTCGGTAAAAATCTTGTTTTTTTTTTCCGACGGAATTCCGCTCAAGCTTGGCTTGCATGCACACGGTCACACAAAAGTTCGCTGAACTTTCGACCGCCAAGAACGCGGTGACGTACAACACTACGACAAGAGGAGAAAATTAAGTTCAATGCTTCCGAGCATGTGTCAAATTGTTTCTGAGCATGCGTAGGAATTTTGCGTGTCGAAATTTCTACAGACAATCGGAATTATCCGACCCAAAAATTGAGAACCTGCTCTCAATCTTTTGCTGGCTGGAATTCGGCCAGCAAAAGTCCGATGGAGCCTACACACGATCGCATTTTCCGACCAAAAGCTCTCATCGGTCTTTTGCTGGTTGAATTTTCGATTGTGTGTACGCGGCATTACTGTTTATAGCTGTGTATGTGTTAATTACAACTTGCACTATTGATCACTATAAACAACAGGCTTTTATTTTTCAACAAAGCAGATAAAGATAGACAGGTAAATATGTGAGAAGAAGCTCAAGGGTGTATTAACACCTCAGCGTTTTGTTGTTTTATGATTTCAAAAGTAATCACGTTTGCTGCATCTTTGGCACAGTCTCTTTCAAAATGCACCTTCAATAGGTAATACATGCATCTAAACCTAAAGCGTTTAGAGGCAGTTGGACACTTCTTTCAACTGCACCCGAACGCATGCAATGTTATCCTATGTGTCCATGTACACAGTCTCGTTTTTTCCCGTTTTTTTATGCAGTTGCGTTTAACCTCGTTTTTCCAGAAGCAAAAAAATGCGTTCAGACACTTTGCTTTTCCACGTTTCAGACGCAAAACACAGCTAAACGTGGCTAAACGCAGGCACCTGCGTTTAGCCGCGTTTGCGTTTATAAGCCTTTTTAAAGGAACCCAATTTTTTGGACCAGAAAACTCAGAAATATGATGGTAAACCATAAAAAATACTAGAAAAATTGGTTTAAAATGTCGTAATTAGTTTAGATAGTTCATAGAGCGTATATACTCACTAATGCATACATGTTTGTGAAATGCATACATGTTTGTGAAATATCCAACGGACATTCGCTGTGCCATCAACGGATGGGTCCAATATCGACGAGCTCTGATTCTGGACCTCTAATGCCAATTTGCAACGACATTGCTCCCTCAATAAGAGCAACATCAGGAGCATTTCCTGACATATATTCAATATGGGATCCATTTAAAAAAAAAAAAAAAAACACAGAAAGAGGCAAATGCAAGTGTACAACTGCTCTCTCTGCTGCTGCTGCTCACTCTGATCAAAATGGCAGAAATAGTTAATAATACATGCTTTCTGAGCTTGGGGAGGGTCTATATGATGTTATCTTTACAAATGCTTATAGACGCAAACGCGACTAAACGCGTCTAAACGCGGCATTAAAACACAGCAAAACGCACGTTTTTAAACGCAGGTTTCTGCTTTTTAAAACACGCGTTCAGCAGAGTTTGCATCTGCGTCTCGTGTGCATGGGGCCTAAAGCTTCACTTAAATTAAATTACATTTTATTTTCTAGGGGTTTTTTTTCCCCTGCCCTGGCCATTATAACCAAAAAATATATTATTTGCAAAACCCCTATAAATTACTTGAAGAGTTCACTGTCCCCTCTCCTATTAAGGGTGACATATTTGAAGCTAGAGTGGCAAAATAATAAAGTTAGGGAGTTGCATCCTTTTTCTTTTTCTTATGCTTGTTGAAAGTCTTGCAGTTTTTGCGGTTAAGAGCGACATAGTATAAGCATCAATATGGGATGCATGCCATGGTAAACTGTTGATAAATGAAGAATAACCTTAATGGCATTGGTAAACATGAACATTTCCAGATTGATAGAACAGATACTACAATAGCCAGGAGTTAGTGTAATATGTATAACAATTTAAAACATAGGCAAAATTACATATATTGTGTGGTCTGTCAATAGCAGTAACACAGACGTTTTTGTTGAAACTGAATTTGGACTTTAGTTTATTTGCCTTGTACTTACAGTGCCTTGAAAAAGTATTCATACCCCTTGAAATGTTGTCATGTTACAACCAAAAAGGTAAAGGTAATTTATTGAGATTTTATGTCATAGACCAACACAAAGTGGCACCTAATTGTGAAGTGGAAAGAAAATGATAAATGGTTTTCAAAATGTTTTACAAATAAATATTTGAAAAGTGTGGTGTACATTTGTGTTCAGTACTCTGATACCCCTAACTAAAATCGAAAATGCCTTCCGAAGTCACTGAATTAGTGAATAGAGGCCACCTGTGTGTAATTTAATCTCAGTATAAATACAGCTGTTCTGTGAAGCCCTCGGAGGTTTGTTGGTGAACCTTAGTGAACAGATAACATCATAAAGGCCAAGGAACACACCAGACAGGTCAGGGATAAAGTTGTAGAGAAGTTTAAAGCAGGCTTAGGTTATAAAAAAATATCCCAAGCTTTGAACATCTCACGGAGCACTGTTCAAACTATCATCTGTAAATGGAAAGAGTATGGCACAACTGCAAACCTACCAAGACATGGCCGTCCACCTAAACTGATAGGCCGGGCAAGGAGATTAATCAGAGAAGCAGCCAAGAGGCCCATGGTAACTCTGGAGGAGCTGCAGAGATCCACAGCTTAGATGGGAGAATCTGTCTACAGGACAACTATTAGTCGTGCACTCCACAAATCTGGCCTTTATGGAAGAGTGTCAGGAAGAAAGCCATTGTTGAAAGAAAGCCATAGGAAGTCCCATTTACAGTTTGTGAGAAGCCATGTGGGGGACACAGCAAACATGTGGAAGAAGGTGCAAAACGCTATGTGTGGCGGGAAACTAACACTGCACATCACCCTGAACACACCATTCCCACCGTGAAACATGGTTGTGGCAGCATCATGTGGTGGGGATACTTTTCTTCAGCAGGGACAGGGAAGCTGGTCAGAGTTGAAATATTATTATTCACGATTTATATAGTGCCAACAGTTTACGCAACGCTTTACAATGGGGAGAGCAGAGGCACAATAGAGGGAGCACAGCACAATTACAGTACAATACAGAAGGGACAGGAGGGCCCGGCTCGTGGAGCTTACATTCTAAAGGGAGGGGGTGGTGGTACAAAAGGTAATAGCGGGGAATGATTTGATGAGGTTGTTAGGTGGGTGTGGGATAGGCTTCCCTGAATAAGTGAGTTTTCAGGGATCTCCTAAAGGTGGACAGGTTAGGGGCTGATCGGATATACGAAGTAGAAGAAAACCTGTTAGCGTCTGCAAAAGAATTGAGACTGGGGCGGAGATTCACTTTCCAGCAGGACAACGACCCTAAACATACAGCCAGAGCTACAATGGAATGGTTTAGATCAAAGCATACTCATGTGTTAAAATGGCAGACCTAAATCCAATTGATAATCTGTGGCAAGACTTTTGCATAAAATTGCTGTTCACAGACGCTCTCCATCCAATCTGACAGAGCTTGAGCTATTTTGCAAAGAAGAATGGGCAAAAATGTCACTGTCAATGTTACCAATGCAAAGCTGGTAGAGACATCCCCAAAAAGACTTGCAGCTGTAATTGCAGTGAAAGGTGATTCTACAAAGTATTGACTCGGGGGGCTGAATACAAATGCACGCCATATTTTTCACATATTTATTTGTAAATCATTTTGAAAAACATTTATAATTTTCCTTCTATTTCACAATTATGTGCCACTTTGTGTTGGTCTATCACATAAAATCCCATTACAATACATTTACATTTTTAGTTGTAACATGACAAAATGTGGAAAATTTCAAGGGGTATGAATACTTTTTCAGGGCACTGTATAGTCCATCCAAAGCCCCGTACACACGATTGGACTTTCCGATGGGAAATGTTGAACATTTGTGTGACCGTGTGTATGCAAGACAAAATTGAGCCAACACCCTTCTGACAAAATCCCACGGTTTTGTAGGCAGGAAAGTCCGATCGTGTGTACGTGGCATAAGGCTACCCTGTTCACAAGGTGACAACGCTGCTGTTTAATTTAACTGCAGAAAGAATAGTGTTGTCTTCTTATTACAAGAAAGGGAAAACTGGACAGGTAATAAAACTACATTACAAGGGGGGGGGACAGGGACACAATAAAACAAAACTGCTTGTGTTAATGCTAGTTATAGTGTTTATACATTTTTATTTTTCCTCTAGTTCCATTTAAATTATTTTCAAAGCTTGCTATTTTACTATCCTTTAAATTATCAAATATAAAATAAATATAATGTGGTATATGCACAGCACAATACATTTCTTACAGCATTTATATATGATTTTCCATGGTTCCTTTTAATACTATAAACTAGATTTAAAACCATCCCTGTGTTCCCCTGAGGGTCCTTATACCACAGCTTGAGAAATCCTGGTGTAGACACATGAAATATTGTTAAACACCACAACTGCCTTAGAACCTGAAGTCACAGCTTTCCGTATATTTTTAAATGAAGTGCACTTGTCATCAAAACTACGAGATGACCTGTCTTCCTTTTAATAACAGCTTCCCATTATTATAGTGTTCAGTTATGTGTGTGTAAATTTTGTGTGACAGTGCAAGGTTTGGTATAACGTCTTTCTGATTTTTTTTCAGGTATTCAGTGAAAAAAGATCACATGTCTCCTGCTGGATACAGAGCAGTGCCAGTTTTTAAACGGCTGCCGTGGATCATCAGAGCCACAGCTTACAAAAATGGAGACCACGGCACACCCATTAAAGTGTCTGCACCAACAATTCCACTGGTAATTACAGAGGTGTCATAGTTATACATGTTTATTTGCCCCCATTTCAATGTAGTTCTCTTGTATAATAAGGTCAAAATTGCATGGAATCATTTTATATTTCTTGCATGTTATTAATTAATACATTAGCAATTACCGGATATACTCGAGTATAAGCCGACCCAAATATAAGCCGAGGCACCTAATTTTACCACAAAAAAACTGGGAAAACGTATTGACTCGAGTACGAGCGTAGGGTGAGAAATGCGCAGCTACTGTAAGTGGAAAAGACGGTCAACAATGCCCATTTGCAGCCTCACTGTGCCCATTTGCATGCCTCACTGTGCCCATTTGCAGCCATAGGTCCCCCGAACTTCAAACTCGGTAGTTAAGGGTTCCTAGATTCCCCCTAGCTGCAGCCACATTTTGGGGGTTTTGGACCCAAAGGTCAAGCACTTTTCTGCAGCAGAGAATGACATTTTCCGAAAATGTAATTTTCTGCAGCAGAAAAATGCTTGACTCGAGTATAAGCCGAGGGGGGCATTTTCAGCACAAAAAATGTGCTGAAAAACTTGGCTTATACTTGAGTATATACGGTACATGTTTTAATTTTATTTTCATTTGAATATTTAAATAAAATGTGTGGCTTGACACAGAAGCTATTTGGATACCATAGAGCCAACTCTATCCATCTTTAAATTAAAAGAGATATAATGTGAATTTAAAGACAATTACCTATTTTTTTTTCTCTCTGAATGGGTAGAGTCCAGCAAAGCCATTAAATGAGATTTTAAAAATATTTGCAATCCAAACCAAAGACAATGCCATTGCATTTTTTTTTTGACCCTAGTTAGAGCGTAACTGATAAAACAATGGTATAGCAGCCAAACCTTATGCTACACTGCCCACGTCCTCATTTTACATATAAAAAAGGACATACAATTTCCCATGGGACTTTAAAAGGCAGTCATCATGGTAAATATAGTACAAAAAAAAAAAAAAAAAGTCAAAAAGCTTTATTTAGAATTAAGTGAAACTTAAAAAATATGAAATACAGTGGCTGGTATATGTCACATGATAATGGGGACTTTCTTTGGGTATTTATCTTGATATGCTATATTCTTTATAAGTACCATATACCAGCCACTGTATTTTATATTTTGTGTCACTTAATTGTAAATAAAGCTTTTCTACTTTTTTTTTACTATATCGGCCATGATTACTGCCTTGTAATGTCCTATAGGAATTTTAATGTCTTCTTTGATAGTTGGAACATAAACACATAAGAATACAGCATGTCAAGATAAAAACCCAAAGAAAGTCTCCACTGGGAAATATTACATTACCATGTGATATCACATGATAATATGATATTCCCCAATGGGGACTTTCTTTGGGTATTTATCCTGACATGCTGTATTCTTATGTGTTTATGTTCTAACTATCAAAAAAGACATTCAAATTCCTATAGGACATTACAAGGCAGTAATCATGGCCGATATAGTAAAAAAAAAAAAGTAGAAAAGCTTTATTTACAATTAAGTGACACATGAAAATATACAGTGACTAGTATATGGTATTTATAAAGAATACAGCATGTCAGGATAAATACCACTGTATTTCATATTTTTTATGATAATATTATATTTCCCAATGGGGACTTTCTTTGAGTTTTCATCTTGACACTTTAATACAAAAACTCCTGATAGTAAACCAAATGAATAGTAATATAATTATATAGGTTGGCTCTGGATGTTTAAGAGCACAAAAAGCGTTTATCTTCATTTTCTTCACTTTTGTAAAAAGGTCAGGCAATACATATGCCTGTATGTGTTTATTCTCCAACTATCAAAAAGAACATACAAATTCCTATGGGACATTACAAGACAGTAATCATGGTAGATATAGTAAAAAAATAAAGTACAAAAGCTTTATTTACAATTAAGTGACACATAAAAATATAATGTTGTGCTCTTAAAAATAAAGAGCCAACCTATATAATTATAATATTATTCATTTTTATTACTATCAGGAGTTTTTTGTATTAATGTGTCAAGATAAAAACTCAAAGAAAATCCCCATTGGGAAATATCATATTATCATGTGATGTCATATGATAATATGATATTCCCCAATGGGGACTTTCTTTGGGTATTTATCTTGACATGCTGTATTCTTTATAAGTACCATATACCAGCCACTGTATTTTATATTTTGCGTGTCACTTAATTGTAAATAAAGCTTTTGTACTTTTTTTTTACTATATCGTCCATGATTACTGCCTTGTAATGTCCCATAGGAAATTGTAAGTCTTTTTTGGTAGTTAGCGCATAAACACCATACAGGCATATATGTATTGCTTGACCTTTTTACAAAAGTGACGAAAATCAAGGTAAACGCATTTTGTGATTTTTAACATTTAGAGCCAACTTGTATAATTATATTATTATTCATTTTTATTACTATCGGGAGTCTTTGTATTTTTACTACTAGCCTTTGTATTTTTACTACCAGGCTTCTAACATTTTAATGCAAGTGTTTTAAGTATTCTATTGTCCTAAGAACTTAGAACTAAAGTGAAGACTTGGAAAAAAAAAAAGCACACAAATTGAAAAAGATATATACTTGACACATGCACACTTTAATTCCTTAAACCCACGGTAGGTTTGTTTGGTAGTTTAGCCATGTCCATGACAGATTTTTTAAATTCAAAGTGCAGTTCCTGAAAGGTAATTTTGTTGAAGGCTGTAATTGCTCAATTCCTTATTGGATAAAAAAAAACAAAAAAAAAACTTCACGCAAAAATTAATTATAACCATTTGCTGTGGGTTACTGTTTATTTTCCATGCTTTAGTGAATAATTCTAAAATGATAAATATGTGAACTTGTCAGTAACAGAATGGCATTTTCTCTTACCTTGTATGCCGCAGTTACTGGAGAGATGCACCGAGAAATTAAAGCTAAACATGGCCGCCCGGCGTATATTCCTGTCAGACGGCAATGAAGCTATTGAACCCAAAGACATTCCCCGCGATGCTGATATTTATATCTCCTCTGGAGAGTCTTTCATAGATCCTCTGAAAAATGTTAAAGGTACAGAAAAATGTGTATGGCTTTAGGGTCTACAATTAAGACTGATTTCACTCTGTCTTTTGCTTGGTTTAACAAAACTAATGTTTACTCATTTACAGCTCAGTAAGAGTATAATGTGCCTAATGAAAGACAAATCCACTGACAGGCTCGTTTATTGCCCTTCATTAGCATCCGTGCCTAATTTAATATAGATCTGAAAAGACATTAGGGAGCCTGCAGGAGGTTAAATGGTGAAAAATATAATAAATTAAATCACAGATTATTGAATTTGCTGTTTAGTTCCAGTGACACCTAACAGACACAACCCATTAGGCATGTAACACCAGATTCAGAAACATTTCAAAGTAAGGTAATTAATGTATTAACTTATGAACGTCAACGAGTACAACAAAACTTAAAATCTAATTCTATAATAACAAGCATTTTTATTTTTTTTAGTCCCATGACTGTGGAACCATAGCTGTGTAAATCATACTTTAATTACATTTTAAGAATCCGATTGATTCTGAGAGTAGCCTCTCTTAAGGCAGTATACGTGAAATGAACACATAGACATTTTGTCCTTTTGCTTTTATTTACCATGCATTACAAATGTGATTGTGCAACAGATTAAATAGTTATTACCTTTCGATAAATCAGAAATAATATAAACAAATGCATAATATGTTAGATATATAAAAGGTTTGATATCTTTGTATGAGATGAGATGGGCATTGCATTTAGTGAAGTCTGTTACTGAACAGCATATAACTACTATAGCTATAATGTTATTGGATATGAATGCTTGCTGTTCTGTTGAGATATATATATTTTTGGTCGAAGTCCTTCAACCAAGACAAATATGGAACCACATAAAGACTCCACAAGGCTTAAAACATAGACCTGAGGTGTGCCCTGGTCAGCTGGTCAGTATGCCAAGAAAGGGGCATACCCAAGATAAGTAATGGATAATTGTAGAAGAGGAATGCGCAAGGAGGTTCTCTGAAAAAGGGGAATGGGTGGGATGGTATCATGCACCGGAACCGACAAGGGATACCAGTGAGTGTGCTGCTTAAATACCCCCTCCCGGGCTCTTCCCATAAATTCAGGCCACCATACTGGCCTTCTTATTTATGGTCGAAGTCCTTCAACCGAGACAAATATGGAACCACATAAATACGCCACAAGACTCACAACACAACATAGACCTGAGGTGTGCCCGGGTCGGCTGGTCGGTATGCAAAAATACTAGGATAGGGAAGTAAGACATTGTGGGTCAACCCCTGGGCCAGACTGTTGGCTTTGGACACTGTGAGGTGTCTACATAGGATCTGGAAATCGGGGCCACTGTGGGTGAACTTGCTGGGCCGTAGGAAACCGCGGAAGGCTAGTTAGATAGCCGCTTGGATGACCAGGCTGGGTAGTAACCCGAATGGGGAACGTGAGAGGCTGACGTGTCCCTGAACATGACACTTGAAATGGGTAAGCGCTTGCTATTGGGTAATGGCTGATGCTTCTGGATGTCACATTGGATGGCTTTGACTGTGTGTGGTGCGAACGAGGTAGGCTTTTTGGGGTCCTGCAAGGACAGAAAATGATGGATGCTGGCCAAGTACAGCCTGATGGTGTTGTGGGACAACGCCAGCTGTGTGTCACAATTGACACGAGGGCCAGGACGTGCTTGATGTTTCCTGTCGCAGATCCGGGGTACGTGGCTAGAAACCTGCACTAGGCGTCCCAAGAGGTGTGATAGGCCTTCAGTGTGTTGCATGATAACGACTAGTTAATGAGATGGGTCATGTTGTGAAGATATTAGAGTCCTATGCCTGAGAGAGGAAACCAGGAGGCGTGAAATAAAGGATCGCCCCTGAGGGACAATCCCTGTGAGCATCCCTCACAGGGACTATAGCTGTGCCTTGGTACACCCTTGCAAAAGGGTGAAGGCGTGAATGACCAGCCTAATCCAGGCCAACTTGGGAGGTAGGCTAGCCTGCCTGGAGTGAGTGTCAAGAGTGATGCCTAGGAAGGTGATGGACTGTGCCTGGCCTTCCACTTTATGCTCTTCTATGGGCACGTTGAGATCACCAAATTCTACTCTTAATTTGTCCAAGTCTGACAGGGGCTCACCGGGTTGTTCGATCAGCAGGAAGTCATCAAGGTAGTGGCTGACTTTCTGGCACTGCGCTTGATGAGACAGGATCCAGGTAAGGGATTGAGCGAGAGTTTTGAACAGCCGTTCAATGTTTAGTGACCTTGTCTGCGTAGGTGAAGGGTCACCCTTCGAAAACAGAGTGTAATGCAAAGAAACTTGTGACAGTAACTAGCGCCTGATGAGCAGCCCAAATCATGTATGTGATGTGAACGTAGTTAAAGGTTGCTGTAGGATGATGTCAGGGTGGAACCCATGTACTACACACCTGACTCAACGCCCTAGTTATGAACTCCTGGTTGAGGCCAAGAAACCTAGTCAACCAAGAACCTGTAGAAAAGGTGACATAAAAGTCCAGGTTTTAATGTGGCATGGAATGAATCCTGACCCCCCTGGGTGAAAATGCAGACCCTAAGCCTGTGGAGGCTGCGGCAACCATGACTACGTGAGGTGACGAAGCCGATGCCTAGTAGAATAAACATGGATATGCTGTTTCAGTTTGCGAGGAACTAGTCCCACATTGCCAGATCAGCTATTGCAGCTTGGTCCAGCCTGAGGACTTGATCGGGGTCCTATGCCTGAGAGAGGAAACCAGGAGGCGTGAAATAAAGGATCGCCCCTGAGGGACAATCCCTGTGAGCATCCCTCACAGGGACTATAGCTGTGTCTTGGTACACCCTTGCAAAAGGGTGAATGCGTGAATGACCAGCCTAATCCAGGCCAACTTGGGAGGTAGGCTAGCCTGCCTGGAGCGAGAGTCAAGAGTGATGCCTAGGAAGGTGATGGACTGTGCCTGGCCTTCCACTTTATGCTCTTCTATGGGCACGTTGAGATCACCAAATACTACTCTTAACCGCTTCCCGACCGGCCACTGCATATATACGTCAGCAGAATGGCACGGGCAGGCAGAATCACGTACCTGTACGTGATCGTGCATGTGCCTGCCCGTGGGTCGCGCGCGCGACCCGGTCGGGAGCTCCGTGACCCCGGCCGCGGGACCAGCGGACCCGATCGCCGCTGGTATCCCGCGATCGGGTTACGGAGCGGAAGAACGGGGAGAGGTCTATGTAAGCAAACCTCTCCCCGCACTTCCTACACTGACTGTCAGTGATCGGCGGTTCCCTGTCATCGGGAACGCCGATCAATGACGTCAGACGTACAGCCACGCCCCCCTACAGTAAACACAACACATCACGTCACACTGACTCCTCCCCGCCCCCTTGTGGTTAACCCCCTAACTACAACTGTCATTTACATAGGAATCAGTGCTATTTAAATAGCACTGATTTCTGTATAAATGACAAATGTCCCAAAAATGTGTCAAAAATGTCCGATGTGTCCAGCCAAAATGTCGCAGTCACAATAAAAATCGCTGATCGCCGCCATTACTAATAAAAAAAAAAAAATATTAATAAAAATGCTATAAAACTATCCCCTATTTTGTAAACGCTATAACTTTTGCGCAAACTAATCAATAATCGCTAATTGCGATTTTTTTTACCAAAAATATGTAGAAGAATACGTATCGGCCTAAACTGAGGAAAAAAAATGTTTTTTTATATATTTTTTGGGGATATTTATTATAGCAAAAAGTAAAAAATATTGCATTTTTTTCAAAATTGTCGCTCTATTTTTGTTTATAGCGCAAAAAATAAAAACCGCAGGGGCGATCAAATACCACCAAAAGAAAGCTCTATTTGTGGGAAAAAAAGGACGCCAATTTTGTTTTGGAGCCACGTCGCATGACCGCGCAATTGTTAGTTAAAGCGACGCAGTGCCGAATTGCAAAAAGACCTCTGGTCCTTTGGCTGCCAAATGGTCCGGGGCTGAAGTGGTTAATTTGTCCAAGTCTGACAGGGGCTCACCGGGTTGTTCGATCAGCAGGAAGTCATCAAGGTAGTGGCTGACTTTCTGGCACTGCGCTTGATGAGACAGGATCCAGGTAAGGGATTGAGCGAGAGTTTTGAACAGCCGTTCAATGTTTAGTGACCTTGTCTGCGTAGGTGAAGGGTCGCCCTTCGAAAACAGAGTGTAATGGAAAGAAACGTGTGACATTAACTAACGCCTGATGAGCAGCCCAAATCATGTATGTGATGTGAACGTAGTGAAAGGTTGCTGTAGGATGATGTCAGGGTGGAACCCGTGTACTACACACCTGACTCAACGCCCTAGTTATGAACTCCTGGTTGAGGCCAAGAAACCTAGTCAACCAAGAACCTGTAGAAAAGGTGACATAAAAGTCCAGGTTTAAACGTGGCATGGAATGAATCCTGACCCCCTGGGTGAAAATGCAGACCCTATGCTTGTTGTGTGTTTTTTTGTAATTAAAGGTTTTTTTTTTTTCTACCTGAGAAAACTACGTCCAACCTGGTACAGGATGGAACGACCTGAACTCAACTGACCTAACGGAGAAACGACAGACAGAAACATTGAGCGGCCGTGTTATGTGCCACTGGAGACGATGAATGGCCAAATTGTATGCCACTGGAGATAATAAGTGGCCGGATTGTGTGCCACTGGAGACGTGCTTGCAAAGATTATATGAAGCAGAGTATCGGCTGAGTTATGAGAATGTACGAGCGTACAAATGGATTGGTCTGAATAACAACTAGTAGCTTATGGCAGATGCCTCATGATAGAGACCTAAATGTAGTAAGTTGCGTGATAGATGGAATTGTGATGTGTGGTGCCGAGGATATGAATCTTTTTGCTGCCGGAACGACTGGATTAGAATCAGGCTATAGGGTGCATGAATCGGCCTAACGGCAATTGTGAGTCCTGTGACTGGCCTAATGTGGTGTTGCATGGTGGTTTTGCAGGGTCACCTGTGCGTGGCTCGGGGGAGTAACGAAATATTGTATGGAGGCGGCAGACTACGAGTTAGTGATGTCTGAGCCGAGCGATAATGTTGTCAGATAATGACTGGCAACAACTCAGAGGTTTTTAACGAAACTACGAACGATTCTGTACATGGTACGCAGATGCGACTGGGATTCGAATGGGGCTGTCATAGATTGTTAGGGTGCCACCCCCCCTCCAACCCAAACACATACCAACCACCCAGGCTTAATCAAAATATAGAAAAGGCACCAAGTGAGTCTAATGGCCAATAGCCAATCAGCCACAGAACCCGTGCAATCAATACTTGATATATGTTTTTTAAAGGGTAACTCTACTTTTAACTTTGGTGAAGGAAAGAAAACTATTGGTGAGCGGGCATAACTGTGGCAGTAGTGATGATTTTGCTACTAGTGAACAGATGATTTTAGAAAGTTTGAAAACAGAAAATTGCAGATACTATCTTTTAAATCTATGGGATAATTATTTTCAGATAATATAGATTAGGGTTTTGTTTAATGACCTTGTGTATGATGTGTTTTATTAGTTAAAAAAATAAAATAAAAATTGAGAAGCTGTCTTGGTCATCGGAGGCAAAAAATATAAGCATGGACAAAGCAGCAAACTAGGCCAGAGGTGCATTTTACCCAATAGTGATACTAATTATGATGTCGTTGGTGAATTAAATCACCTACTTTCTTTTTATCTTTTGGGATCTTCAATGTTAAGACTATACTAATATTTTCCTTTCCTACTTTTAGTTGCTTACTTTACCATTCTCTCCTCCCACCCTCCTCTGTCCACCCCCCCCTTTTTTTTTTTTGCTGTGGGCTCAAAGAAGTTTCCTTTGAACTCCAACTATGTGCACTGTTCTTGCTGACATCAGGGCTTTCTATGGATTATTTTGAGTCACTACTGCATCCCAGATACTCCGGGGTCCACCCTTGAATATTTGTTAATTTTATGTTATCAATGTGGTTTCTGTTTCTGTTTATACATTTACTTTTCTTTCGTTTTTTTTTTACTTTGTTTTGTAACAACTTGTAAGCACTGTGGGTTGGACCCTACATTTCTGGTTGGTCTTATTAGGCCGATAATGGCCCATCGATTGTTTTGAGGACTCTCATACTTGTGCCAGTACCTTAACCACTTCAGCCCCAAAGGATTTTACCCCCTTCCTTACCAGAGCACTTTTTGCGATTCGGCACTGCGTCACTTTAACTGACAATTTCGCAGTCATGCGACGTTACACCCAAACAAAATTGACGTCCTTTTTTCCCCACAAATAGAGCTTTTTTTTGGTGGTATTTGATCACCTCTGCGGTTTTTATTTTTTGCGCTATAAACAAAAGAGCGACAATTTTGAAAAAAACACAATATTTTTTACTTTTTGCTATAATAAATATCCCATTATTTTTTTTTTTAAACAATTTTTTTCCTCAGTTTAGGCCGATACGTATTCTTCTACATATTTTTGGTAAAAAAAAATCGCAATAAGCGTATATTGATTGGTTTGCGCAAAACTTATAGCGTCTACAAAATAGGGGATAGATTTATTGCATTTTTTTCATGACTGTGACATTGCGGCGAACACTTCGGACACTTTTGACACATTTTTGGGACCATTCACATTTACACAGCGATCGTTGCTATAAAATTGCACTGATTACTGTGTAAATGTGACTGGCAGGGAAGGGGTTAACACTAGGGGGGCACTGCAGGGGTTAATGTATGTTCCCTGGGAGTGATTCTAACTGTGGGGGGAGGGGACTCACAAGGGGAGGAGACCGATCGATGTACTGGGAACACACCATCGGTCTCCTCTCCTCTTTACACACACAGATCTACGGTCCTGCTGTGTTCCCGGGCAATCGCAGGTGCCCGGCGGACATCGCGACCGGGTCCCGAGCGACGCCGCGCGCCCCCCTAGACGGCCGGGAATGGGAGGACATCATATGACGTCCACCCAGGATAGGAGATCCACCGTGTGGGCGTCATTTGACAATGCTTGGGTATTGAAGTGGTTAAAGGGGTCCTGCTTGGTTATTCCGTCATGTTTTTCTTTTTATTTTGTATTTTTGTACTTACTTTCTAATAAAAACATCATGGAACAAAAAAAAGCATAAACCACTAGAATTTCTATCTGTGCCCACCAAGTATGGGGTCTTGGTCTTTTTTTAGTTTTTGTGAAGAGACTGGTATACATTTCAGTCATCCTTTAGATTATTTTTAAATGCTTGTATAAAGGCAAAATGACAACGTAAAAATCCCCAGTGGGATTAATTGTTCATTCTTTTGCTTTAACTCATCATGGTCAGTGGGATTGGTGAGGGTATAAATTGCCTAAAAAATCTGTACTTAGAGGTTTCCAGTCTAAAAAGTTTGAAGAATTTTGAAATATACTTTTGGTATTACTGAAAAATTCAACGGAGATAGTAAGAGCCCTTAGTATGGCCAAGGCAGCTTGGTGGAGCCTCAAACTGATAAGTATAAATTTCCAAAGACATAAAATACACCAACTGTGGTTGATTCCGTCTATATATCAGTATATAAAATTGACATATAGGGTTCATGTAGATGTACCCTTCTACTATATTACTACATTTACCTGTAGAAAACAGTTTGATGGCAGTAATGTACAAGTATGTTTTTGGATCACAAGAGTAAACACAAACTTGGTAAGAACTTATAAGCTCTGTGTAGATAATTTGTTAATTTTAACATAACCCATAATGCTTGTGTTGCAAGACTGAGCTGTTAACCAACCAGCTACTGTGTTGTTGTTCTAGATCAGTGTTTCCCAAACTCCTTTCAGTCAAGGCACCCTTTAAAATTATGAACAGTCTCAAGGCACCCATTCTAAAATGTAAAAAATTGTTCTAATAATTTTACATAATGCGACAACATCAACACACGTAGGACATCCAACATAAGAGGTGATTTATTTTTTCAAAGTAACTACACTTTTGCACACTGGTACGGGCTAGTATTCCATTACATTTACCATGATGCTCATGCACTCTGCAGTGTAGTTAAGCATCATGGGTAATGTAGTTCCAAAACATCTGGGGTACCAAGGTTCTCCATCACTGGTCTAGAGGCTTTTGAAAGAGAGCTTTGATCATTGGCCAAGATAGGGAGAGTAGTTTTGATATGTTCTGTCTGCTACTGCCACAATCTGCTTTAAAATACATGGAAAAAGATGCTATTGTTGCTTTAATGGAGGGGCTCTATTATTTGGACTATTCCTACATAAATACAGGTAAAAGTTTCTAACTATTTACAATGTTTTGAAATATCACATGTATGGAATTCTGCACTGCACAGATTAAGTATGCCAGATCATGTGATGGTTAATTTGACTTTGAATAAAGACAATGGCTCTTACTATACCTGTCACTTCCAAACCCATCAAAATTATATAATGCATGTATTCATGGATCTAATTGAATTATTATTTGCTTTGTAAAGCTGGAAAACACCCTGTTTAATCTGTGATTTTTCCATGTGGTTGATTTATTAGGTTTGAGTATGTGAGAAATGATGTCTGTTGTCTGTATTGTTTCCACTAATGGCATTTAAAGGGCCACCCAAATGAAACTTGATTTACATTAAAGAGTTTCATATAATATGGTGAAACTAAGCAATTATTTGCAGTGGTGTTCTTTTTTCAGCAGAAAAGTAACAAATCCACCAGCAAAGTACAGAGGAGGCTGTTTTCCCCATCTGGATCTTATCCTTAGCTAAGAAGCCAACCTTTAAAAGCATTAGGCTCCATTCACAGCTGTACATTTTTTCTGTAGTTACAAGTGTATAAACTATGCACAAATGCATTAAGAAATCTGCGTAATTAAAACCCAACTTCAGGATTTTTAACGTTTAATTTTCTTGTGAATATTATGATAAAAAGTAGCTTTAACTGCAATAATCGTCTTCTCTGGCACTGATCCCTGAAGAAGCTCTATTTTGCTACTGCTCATCCGGTTTGGAAGGCCCCCAGCATCATTTTGAATCTTCTACCTGTGGATTTTGTCATCTGATGAAATTTCCCCGATTTGTGACAGCTTAAATGTACTTCTTTTCCTAATTACTAGGCTTCTTTACCATGCCTCACTACTTTATTACTCTACGCTACTCAATGCAGCTGATGTCGACTTTTCCTTTAGGAACTAGACCAGGCCTATCAGACTTGAAGCTGAATTTCAGTTCTATATTAAACTTGAGGCTTGTTAGTCTATGGATCTGTGTCTGTTTTTAACACTCCCTACTCCCCACCTTCTTTTTTCCAGCTCAACTTAAAGAGGAGTTACAAATACTGTAGCTGCTGATTTTTAATATTAGGACACTTACCTGTCCAGGGGTCCCGCTATGTCGTCACCCCAGACGTTTTTTGAATCGGCTCTTGGGTGCTGCTGCCGCCATTCATGGTAAGAGAAACCTACTGCACATTCGCGAAGCTCGCTGAGCTTTCTAACTGGCCCGGCGGCGGAGGAAGGAGAAGGGGGGCTGAACTTCCGAGGGAATGGCGCCACGGTGCAGTCTCACGAAGGTGGGGAAGGGTGTCTGTCAAAAACAGATATCGGTTCCCTCCTCCCCCCTGAAAGGTGCCCCAGAGGGGGGAAGAAGCAGATAAGCGGAGGTTCCACTTTTGGGTGGAACTCTGTTAAGTCAAAATATGACTCCTGCTCCTGTTCTAAA
This sequence comes from Lithobates sylvaticus, assembly GCA_028564925.1. Taxonomy (NCBI): domain Eukaryota; kingdom Metazoa; phylum Chordata; class Amphibia; order Anura; family Ranidae; genus Lithobates; species Lithobates sylvaticus. The sequence goes on along the minus strand of CM053034.1, from coordinate 172,854,482 downwards.
ACCACGGTTCCTAAATCACTGGAATAAATAGCTGTTAGCCACTATGGTGTACACCTGGGTTGCTCTGGCAGGGTCTGCTCACTCAGGCAAAGCATCAGAACTGGGATTAGTAGGTGTAAGCAAAGGAAAGACAGCACCCAATGGGACCCATGCAGGATCAATACCAACTGACAGTTAAGCTGTGTTTAATATAACACTACTAACTACACTATTAACTACATTGCATAGCATCACTTACAGTTTGATAGGAAGAAATAATAAATTACTTTAAGACATAATGTTATCTTTCTACAGTTGAGTCTGTGAATTTAATTATTACAATTTTATACACTGATTAAGGCATTAGAAAATATTTTCTATGCTACTTGACTACAAAGTTATGCAAAAGTATAACTTGGAAGAGCAACTACAACAAAACAGCAAATTACATGGTGATGACATATAAAAACTGCTAAACTTGCTAAAAGCTTTTTAAAACAGTACCACCTCTTGCATGCTCTTTGGACAGGAAGTGGACTTGACCATATTGGTGATGCTAAACTTATAAGACTAGGTAAAATATTTTAATGGGCAAGTGAGTGGTGGCAGATAGGTCTATCGCTTCTCACATAGAAAAATAGCAAATTTGTGAGGCCTAGTGTGCATTAACACGGCCTATACCCCAAAGAGAAGCTTAAACAGATAGACATAAGAAGTATATGCATGTAAACAAAAATAAATTTTATTTAGGGCAGCAGGCCCAGAAATAAATCAAGGGATAGGTAGGTAAGCATACAGTTTTACAAGACAGTATGTATACATGGAATCATATGTATCCATAGACATGTACAGAAATGCAAAAATTGCACAACAACTTGCGATAATATCAGGGTCTTTCAGGAAAATGCCGACATGTTTCGGACGGACGTCCTTTTTCAAGGCAATATCTGTTCCTGTATTTGCTCAATAATACTGTATAAGACAGAGTAGGGTCATTAGTATACAACATATTGTGTTGGTAAGTATAAACCTGTAATTGAACCACTCAATGATAATGGTACTCACTTGCAAAGCATTTGAGGGGCTGAAATGGGCCCAATAGTCTTGGGGTACAGAGGTATGGTCTCAGTATGTCCACAAAGTATACAGTGGGTCTTGTGCTATTAAAAGCAAACGGCTGCTAGACATTTGAAAGGCTGCAAGATCTCCAAGCCATGCACTAGGGAGTTGCGATGGCTGTATGTACCTGGGCCAGAAGTGGTATATGGCTAGGGGATAAAAGGGAATAGATAGGGTAGTATTAATGTCACTTAAAAGTGAAAAAGAGTGTATTAATGCAAAATAAATTGCATGGAGTAAGAGAGTAATGTTACCTGATGGAAGGAGAGCTTGAGATGCAGTATAGCGGAACGCCGGCAGGAAAGTGTGATGACCAGTCCCGCCATTGTAAGGCTTATATGTGTATGATAATTGGTATCAGCTGTGCAGGCCATGGTAGAGGGTGGATGCGCTCAGCTGTAGTGTAATTGGAGGCCAGGTGTGGGGATGGTGGCTCAGAGGCCACAGTGTAATATCCCCAGTGTTGAGATCTCAGATGCGGCGGCGCCGCGCGTCGACACGTCCAGAGGGGCGTGGCCTCGTGCGGCGTCGGGGCGTCACCGACGCGGGCAGACTGACCCCTCCCCGCGTGCTGAAACGCAAGCGGAGGGGCGCGTGTGGTGGAATACGTGCGCCTCAATGGGTATATGCAGCGCATGCGCCGTAAGAGGTACGCGCATGCGCACATGGTCTTACCCGCGCCGGGCAGCCAGTATATCAAATGGGAGCGAGAAAAGCCGGATTAAATAATGGGTGAATGTGTGGAAGTATGGCAATGTTGTTACCTTTCAATAAGTTCAATGTACTAGACATTAATAGGTCAGCGAGTGAGTCACAGTACCATAGAGATGGGTAAGGGGCCCCCTAGTGGACAGAGACGAACAATGCATTAGAATAACAGAGACAGCAATATTCACATATCCACAAAAATAGTAGAGACAGTATGCTAGTATCATTTGATTTAAATAATTGTAAAACAGTACGGACACTGCAGTAAAGCCAATATGATGTAAACATATTTCTAGAACATTAAAACAGGTACATTTTTGTTTGGAATAGAGCACAATAACCATAATGTGAATATGTGGTTGGGCCGAATGGAGAAGGGGTCCCAGAGAAAAAAATGTACTCAAGGGGTCCATCTTCATTCTTGAAAAGGTTATAGATCAAGTTCACACACCCCTGATTCAAAGCCCTCAAGATAGGGCTTGAAGTTAAATGCCTCGTTGAGGCCGGGGGGGGATGTTGCGTTGAGATGGAAAATCCATTTAAGCTCACTTTGAAGTAGGGAAACTCTTGATACAACAATATGAGACACAAATGTCTGCTCTTGATGCCAAATTAACATCAATAAATACCCAGCTTACACAATTCCTAGACCATCCACTATACAAAACACTGGACCTTCAACTTAAAAAACGTTTTGACAAATTTAACCATGACACTTTGACGCAGAAGGACAAAAAATTCTTCCGCGACAAAAAAGCTTTCCAAGAGGAAAGAGCCTACAAATGGAATGAGGCCAACCGTGCTGTACGCCCACCAGCCCCAGCACGCTTCGCCTCCAAACCAATGCCTCCCAAGTACGTTGCTGACCGTAACACAGACAACTCACATGTTGCACCCAAGTCCAACCCCACACGGGGCCCACGTAACCCCAAAAGAGGTCGCACACCCAATCTTTCCAGTGACGAGGTCTCCGATCCCGAGGGACCGACTGACGACTCACCGGCTAGAGATCCGTCGGTCGCTTCCTCGTCCTCGAAGACCTCTAGATCACATTCTTTACCTTCATCTTCCCAACACTTTGATTTTTTAGACTTAATGCGAGCATCACAAAGAATCCAACACAACAATACTCACCAACCGAAAAGAACACCAAGATAACTTCACCGTCTTGTAACATTATCAACCTTTCCAAACACTCACTCACCAAGCATGAAATTTCAGTCCTTGAAAAGGGACTCACTTTTTGTCCTGTATCTCATATAGACAAATTCACTGTCATCAAAGACATTCATCTGTTTGTCCGCAAATTGCTATTACATAGCATATACACACCCAATCCCTTTTCGGATTCGCTTTTACACTCTGCAGCGGAAACCACTGCCCTCCAACAGCTAACTGAACTTTTGGAGGAAAGTGACAACCCCAATCTAATAGATACTTTAGATCTTGACACTCTCTTAGCCAGCACTGAGGATGACTCTCCCACTCCATCACACCCACCTTCTAAAACAATTATAAAAAAGAAATCCAGTTTCTACCCACCCCCTAGCACTAACCCACGAGCCGCACTATTTTTGCAGGCAGTGACACGGGAAATCCGCAACCTAAAAATCTATCCCAACCGATCTAAGGCAAGAAACTTCTCATACAATCAATACCTCGCTCTCCAAAATCTAAAAACCAACTCCACGATCATAATAAAACCCGCCGACAAAGGCGGAAACATAGTTATACTCGACAGGGACGACTATATTCAAATGTGCCACGACATCCTTCAGAATAAGGAATGGTACAAAAAGATTCCCACATCCTTTATCACTTCAGCACAACAACAATTATACATACTCATAGATTCCGCCACTACACAAGGGGTATTGGACAAAAACACTAGTGACTATGTTAGAACCAAATTCCCACGTACAGCTACGTTTTATGCACTCCCCAAGGTGCATAAAAACCTACCCAGACCACCAGGCAGGCCCATAGTTTCCGGAAGAGGCTCTCTTACAGATAACCTCAGTCGTTATATTGATAAACTACTGCAACCTTTAGTTATTCAACTCCCTTCTTATATACGAGACACTACCCATCTCCTACAAAGTCTGTCTTCCCTGACCATCGGTCCCGACACCCTACTTGTCGCGATCGACGTCGAGGCATTATACAGCTCGATTCCCCACTCCCTAGGACTTTCGGCTATCCGACACATACTCACCACTACCTCTCTATACTCTACTGATCTTTCCACATTCATTATAAATGCTCTAAACTTTATTCTCAACAACAACTTTTTTTCCTTTGATGGTTCCCACTACCTCCAAGTACAGGGCGTGGCCATGGGCACTTGTTGCGCACCGGCCTACGCCAATCTGTACTTGGGGGAGTGGGAACGTCTTCTATTTATAGATCCTTCTGCCAATATGTACACCAAACATATTGTTACCTTCCGTCGATATATCGACGATATCCTTATTGTCTGGCAGGGACCTAGTCAAATTCTACAAGACTTTCTGATTTACCTCAATACCGCTAATCAGCTAAATTTGAGGTTTACCATGACTTATAGCCCAACCTCTATTTGTTTCCTAGATCTGACCCTTATGAAAGATTCGGAAGGCCACATCCAAAGCCATTTATACCGTAAATCTACTGCAGGCAACACCATTCTAGCTGCCTCCAGTTTCCACCCGGAACCTCTCCTCAATTCTATTCCATATGCCCAATACCTTCGTGCCCGCCGCAACTGTTCAACCGAGGCCTCCTTCGAAAACGAGGCCTCAGTTTTACGGAATAGGCTGCTAGAACGAGGTTACTCACCCAAAATTTTGAAAATCGCATACAAAAAAGCGAAATCTAAAACACGTAACTCTTTACTCTTCTCTTTCAAACCGCAAGCTACCCACACTCCATTGCGAATCATTACTAATTTTTGCGAACAACACTCTTCAATTACCCAGATTTTAGAGAAACATTGGCATATTCTAACCACAGACCACTCATTGTCCCCATTTGTTCCGACACACCCCTTACTCACTTATAGACGAGCTCCCTCTCTCTGTGACAAACTAATCAGAAGTGAATATACTCCTGCTAGTTATTTACATAAACAAACCAAGGGGACATTCCCCTGCGGGAAATGCAAATACTGTAAGTATCTATCTAAATCTAATAGATCCAATACCCTACCTAATGGACAACCCTTTTTCCCCCAACATTTTGTTAATTGCCGCTCAGTTGGCATTGTATATCTACTAGAATGCGAGTGTGGGTGTTTTTATGTTGGGAAAACCAAACTTCCTTTTTGGAAACGCATTTACCGACATACCCTTAGTATTAACCAAAAAGACCCTGACCTCCCCCTAGGGCGACACTGTGCAATCGTCCACCAGGACTCAACCCCTCAGATTACATTTAGAGCACTTGACCATATTCCCCCACCTAATCGAGGGGGTGACTATAATAAATCCCTACTTCAAAGTGAGCTTAAATGGATTTTCCATCTCAACGCAACATCCCCCCCCGGCCTCAACGAGGCATTTAACTTCAAGCCCTATCTTGAGGGCTTTGAATCAGGGGTGTGTGAACTTGATCTATAACCTTTTCAAGAATGAAGATGGACCCCTTGAGTACATTTTTTTCTCTGGGACCCCTTCTCCATTCGGCCCAACCACATATTCACATTATGGTTATTGTGCTCTATTCCAAACAAAAATGTACCTGTTTTAATGTTCTAGAAATATGTTTACATCATATTGGCTTTACTGCAGTGTCCGTACTGTTTTACAATTATTTAAATCAAATGATACTAGCATACTGTCTCTACTATTTTTGTGGATATGTGAATATTGCTGTCTCTGTTATTCTAATGCATTGTTCGTCTCTGTCCACTAGGGGGCCCCTTACCCATCTCTATGGTACTGTGACTCACTCGCTGACCTATTAATGTCTAGTACATTGAACTTATTGAAAGGTAACAACATTGCCATACTTCCACACATCCACCCATTATTTAATCCGGCTTTTCTCGCTCCCATTTGATATACTGGCTGCCCGGCGCGGGTAAGACCATGTGCGCATGCGCGTACCTCTTACGGCGCATGCGCTGCATATACCCATTGAGGCGCACGTATTCCACCACACGCGCCCCTCCGCTTGCGTTTCAGCACGCGGGGAGGGGTCAGTCTGCCCGCGTCGGTGACGCCCCGACGCCGCACGAGGCCACGCCCCTCTGGACGTGTCGACGCGCGGCGCCGCCGCATCTGAGATCTCAACACTGGGGATATTACACTGTGGCCTCTGAGCCACCATCCCCACACCTGGCCTCCAATTACACTACAGCTGAGCGCATCCACCCTCTACCATGGCCTGCACAGCTGATACCAATTATCATACACATATAAGCCTTACAATGGCGGGACTGGTCATCACACTTTCCTGCCGGCGTTCCGCTATACTGCATCTCAAGCTCTCCTTCCATCAGGTAACATTACTCTCTTACTCCATGCAATTTATTTTGCATTAATACACTCTTTTTCACTTTTAAGTGACATTAATACTACCCTATCTATTCCCTTTTATCCCCTAGCCATATACCACTTCTGGCCCAGGTACATACAGCCATCGCAACTCCCTAGTGCATGGCTTGGAGATCTTGCAGCCTTTCAAATGTCTAGCAGCCGTTTGCTTTTAATAGCACAAGACCCACTGTATACTTTGTGGACATACTGAGACCATACCTCTGTACCCCAAGACTATTGGGCCCATTTCAGCCCCTCAAATGCTTTGCAAGTGAGTACCATTACCATTGAGTGGTTCAATTACAGGTTTATACTTACCAACACAATATGTTGTATACTAATGACCCTACTCTGTCTTATACAGTATTATTGAGCAAATACAGGAACAGATATTGCCTTGAAAAAGGACGTCCGTCCGAAACATGTCGGCATTTTCCTGAAAGACCCTGATATTATCGCAAGTTGTTGTGCAATTTTTGCATTTCTGTACATGTCTATGGATACATATGATTCCATGTATACATACTGTCTTGTAAAACTGTATGCTTACCTACCTATCCCTTGATTTATTTCTGGGCCTGCTGCCCTAAATAAAATTTATTTTTGTTTACATGCATATACTTCTTATGTCTATCTGTTTAAGCTTCTCTTTGGGGTATAGGCCGTGTTAATGCACACTAGGCCTCACAAATTTGCAACTTATAAGACTGAGCTTATCTTTCCTCTTTCTACTCACCGGCTTATATCAGTAAAACATGAGGTTTCATGTAATTACCCCATTGTATTTAAATCTGACTTTTTTTTTTTTTTTTTTAGAAAAGCTTCAGGTGAACATGTGCTTTGCCCATGCAAAGCTAAGGTCGCCCAAATCTCGGCAGGTTCAGCAGGCCATGGCTAAGATTTGAACCGTTAATGGGCAGGCTAAATGTACCAAGTTGATGGATCGATCAACTTGGGCACAGCTATGTGGCGCAATGCAAGGTCTCTAACATCCACCAGCTCTGTGATGTCGTCATGGAGGAGTAAAAGAGGACTCCAGTGGCAACCTGTGGAGCTCTGGTGAACTCCATGCCCAAGAGGGTTAAGGCAGTGCAGGAAATGAATGGTGGCCACACCAAATATTGACACTTTTGGGCCCAATTTGAACATTTTCACTTAGGGGTGTACTCACTTTTGTTGCCAGCGGTTTGGACATTAATGGCTGTGTGTTGAGTTATTTTGAGTGGACAGCAAATTTACACATTTATACAAGCTGTACACTCACTACTTTACATTGTAGCAAAGTGTAATTTCTTCAGTGTTGTCACATGAAAAGATATAATAAAATATTTACAAAAATGTGAGGGGTGTACTCACTTTTGTGAGTTACTGTATACAATACAGTATACTTTAATGGTTAAATAAATATAATTAAATCATTTATTTTCATAGTTTACCCTTATTTCGTAAGTCAGGGGTATGCTACCCTTAAATGTAACAGATTGTCCACCACTAGCTCTGATTGTAGTGTATTTGTCAGGAGATGGAAGTAAGGTTCTACTTATTTGGAAGCCTTTATTGGCAGATGTCAGATTCACTTCACCGTGACTTGTTCCATAATGCTGCATCTAGCACTGCATGTGCTGACTGTTTTAAGTGCAAATCTCTACCTGAACACATCTCGGCTATCGCTTCCCACCAAGAAAAATACATATAATCTCCATAAAATAATTTGTTGCCTATTCCTCACTGCCTGTCATGCATATTGTATATATTTCTATATTTTCAGTTCTCGATATTCTGCTGGTTTTGCGAGATTTCTGTTAATATTAATGGCAGAATAAGCTTTTGTCTTGCTTGCAGGACATCCAAAAAGGTGAAAATAAACACAAATAATGTAGGTTGGGGAGGTCTAAATATTCATTTGGTATTTGTTATATTTTTTAGATTGAAAAAGTGTGTATCTTACCTATGTTTATGCTAAATATTGTAAGGTATATTGCTGTTAAGGAGTATCCAAAGTATGAGACTGTTAAATATACATTTCAAAAATATTATATTATATTTGGATGTTCCATTTTAACTAAAATTTACACTCAATGCCCATCCTTAATTCTACTTTAAAGCTGTTCTAAAACAATTCTATAAATAAAAAAAATGATAGCTTTTAGTTGTATTATGTTGCTTTATATTATTCCATTACTACTATTGTAACCTTTGTAGTTCTTGTATAGCGATACGTTTGCATCCTTCCTGGTGGATCGGATGAGATCTGATGAAAACGGACATGCTGTCCGTTTTCGTCCGATCCCTCCATAGTAATCAGCGGCGCTCTGATAGGCCCCTCCCCGCTCAGTGAGCAGAGACGGACCTGTCATCCGCCAGGTCAGCGGAGATCAACAGAGAGATCTCCTGCTGAGCTGGTGGACTCCGCTGAGCGGATCCACCTCGTGAGAATGAGGCCTGACTCGCCTTTCTTGGACAACCACCAGGTCCATATCCAAGCATTTCCATCTCAATTGGCATGCATTTTGGCCTGAGTTTACACTTCCTGCTAGCATAACTGGGTACTTTAGCACAGGCATTCTTTTGCATTGACACCTTAAAATATAACTAGAGGCAAAACTTTTTCTTTAGTTCTGGAGTGGAGAGGGATTAGAGCACCTGTCAGGTTTTTATTGCTGTCTGTGACTCCATTAGGGAGATTCACCCTCTCTATTTGTCCTGTTTACTATTATCGCTGAAAGTTAAAGAAAATCCCACATTTTGGGTTGTCCCCAGAACAATAAAGAGGGGAAATCTTCCAATGAGGATGCTAGTTTTGTTGACAACCAGAAATTAACTCATTTTGGAGAGACTTTCTCTCACTTCCTGTTTGGCTATGGAACAGGAAGTGATGGGAAATCTCCCCAATGGGACACAGATGGCAAAAAAACTTGACAAGGGTTATATCCCTCCCTTACTCTATCCAAAGAAAAAAAGGTTTGGCTTTAGTTCTACTTTAACCCCTTCCCGTTCGCGCTATAGCTAAAAGATGGCTGCTGCGCAAACTTAATTTGCCGGAAGGGTGTCCATGGACGTCCTCCCGTGTTAGAGCGGCCTATGAGACTCAGCTGATCACAGATCAGAGTAAGGGGTCTATCCCGACACCTTACCACGTGATCAGCTGTGATGTAAACAGCGCCGGTAATCGGCTATTTTGTCTCCTCGCGCTGCTGATCACCTGCGGCTGTGAGAGGAACATCGGTCACGATCTTGGAGATCCTCTGCAGAGGCTTCTGTGCCCACCAGCGTCACCTACCAGTGCCCACCAGCGCCACCCACCAGTGCCCACAGTACCAACCATCAGTGCCCACAGTGTTACCTATCAGTGCCCACAGTGCCACCTATAAATCACCAATCAGTGCATCATCACCAGTGCTGTCTATCAATACTACCTACCAGTGCCACCTATCAGTGCCCATCAGTGACATCTATCAGTGCCCATCAGTGCCGTCTTATCAGTGCCCATCAGTGCTGTCTTATCAGTCCCCATCAGTGCCGTCTTATCAGTGCCTATCAGTGTCGCCTTATCTGAGCCCATCAGTGCCCATCAGTGCAGCCTCATCAGCGAATATCAATGAAGGAGAAAAATTACCGTTTGCAAAATTTTATAACAAACTATGAAACATGTTTTTTTTTTTTAAATGTCTTTTTTTGTTTGTTTAGCAAAAAATAAAAACCCAAGTGGTGATTAAATACCACCAAAAGAAAGCTCCATTTGTGTGAAAAAAATGATAAAAATTTAATTTGAGTACAGTGTAGCATGACCGTGCAATTGTCATTCAAAATGTGACAGCGTTGAAAGCTGAAAATTGGTCTGGGCAGGAGGGGAGTTTAAGTGCCCAGTAAGCAAGAGGTTAAGCAAGGGAACAATCTGTCATTCCGATATATATTAATGATTTTTGGATTATAGTATAGGGCTTCCCAAACTGTACCATACAACTTACACGTATAACCCTTAATTAAAAAATAGCCATTATAAAAAAAGATAGTTACTGACTCTTAGAAGTTGATTTACTAAAAACAATGAGGCTGTTTGCTTTGCAAGGGAAATTGCACTTTGCAAAGTAATTTGTCTCAGAGCATAGTGGATGAGATAAAGACCTGCTGACTTCCATCATCCAATCACATGCAAAAAACTAAATGTTTTTTAAAATTTTCCTGGCACGTGATTGGGTATTCTTTGCAAAATGAAACTTTCACATTCACTGGGATCTGGGGCAATATCCCTTGCAAATTTAATTCCTAAACCTAAATTTTAATTCTAACCTTAAAACTCAGGTGAAATGTATGTATGTTTAAGGCTATTAATACTATCGCGGAGATACTGGCAGCATAAACCTCTGGGATAATTAAAAATATGCAAAATTAAGCACCAAAATGTAATCATCTTCTCTACTGCATTTGGGAAGTCACCAGGAGACAAGTGGTGGGACCTGACATAATTGGGAACCATGCTTTTGCCTTGTCTATGCGTTGGGGCTGTGCCCAAAGCACCTGCTGTGAATGGGCCCTTAATCTTGCTCTCTACCTGTGACCCTAATATTAACCTAATCCAACCCATAACCTATATCTTAACACTAATTTAATCCCCACAGCAGTGAACTTACCTTGTCTGATGCCTGGGGCATTGGTACTTAAAGCTGGCCATACATGGATTATAAGCAATGCAAAGAAAGCTGGCATCCCACCATTCAGAAACTTTGATCCAACATAACCACGCATGGGAATCTTTCTCACCAAATAGTATGCAGCAACAGCCCTGAAGAAGGGGGGGTCTATTCCCCCGAAACGCATTGGCTTGATGTACATGTTGCTAATTTTTATTAAAGCTCTGTGGACCATATTTTACAAGTCACATTTCTCTGGACACTGGGCTCTCCATACTTTTTATCTAAGTCTACATGCTGAAACAATCTTAAGGTCGCACAGGAAAGGCAGCAGCCCAATCCCCCAGAGGGCCCATCACCTCCACCCATCACTGGGCACTATCCGCTGAAAGACATTTCTTCCATCTGCCCACATGAATATCCACTAAGCTAGATGTCAAAGGGAAGTAAGCATGATGTGTCTTTCGGCCAACTTTTGCTTCTACATTTTTTGCCCGATCAATGGTGTCCTAAATGCTGAGAAATGCAGGCAGATACTTATCCATCATGCCATACCATCAGGGAGCCAATGTCATTAAAGCGGAGTTCCGCCCATATAAAAGTCAGCCGCTACAAAAAGTGTAGCGGATGACTTTTAATAATGGGCACTCACCTGTCCCACGGTCCAGCAATGCGGGCGTAGGAAGCCCCGCTCCTCTCCCCCTCCTTTCTGTGGTGCTGGCATTCTGACTGTGGGCGCCCGGCTGTGGCTTCACAGCTGGGGCCAGCACTGCGCCTGCGCGACCCACGCTGCGCTGCGCGCTATGACTTGCCGGGCAATCTTCTGGGACCTGTGACGTATCCCAGAAGATTGCACGGAGGGAGGGGGAGAGGTGAACTTCCTTCTGGTGCCGCGGACCCCCGGGACAAAGGGGGAGCTGGAAGCCTCTAAAAAAAAAAAAAAAATGACATGCCAAATGTAGCATGTCAGGGGGTCACGTTCACTTAAAGTGGAAGTTCCATTTTTGGGTGGAACTCCGCTTTAACCACTAAATGTAAGCATGTACAGAATGGCATGGCTGGGCAAATGGGCGTACAGGTACGTTCCTTTGAATTTGCTGCTGTGTGGTCGTGTGTGCGAATGCAGCACACGCGCGCAACCCTGCCACAAGCTCCGTGAGTAGGATCGCGGGTCTCGATGTCCACGGGGATACCCACGATATTCTCACGGAGAGGAAGAACGGGGAGATGCTTGTTTACATTAGCATCTCTTCGTTCTTCCTCTCCGTGAGACAATCTGCCTAGTGACACTGTCACTGATCACCGCTCCCTGTGATCGGGAGCGGTGATCAGTGACATTTCACTCGTAGCCTTTCCCCCCCACAGTTAGAATCACTCCCTAGGACATACTTAACCCCTTCCTAACCAGCTAGTGGTTAACCCCTTCACTGTCAGTGCCATTTTTACAGTAATCAGTGCAATTTTATAGCACTGATTGCTGTAAAAATGACAATGGTCCCAAAAATGTGTCAAAATTGTCCAACGTGTCCGCCATAATGTCGCAGACCCAATAAAAATCGCAGATCGACGCCATTACTAGTAAAAAAAAAATAATAATAAAAATGGCATAAAACTAACCCCTATTTTGTAGACACTATAACTTTTGCGCAAAGCAATCAATAAACTCTTATTGCGATTTTTTTTTAACCAAAAATATCTAGAAGAATCGGCCTAAACTGAGGAAAAAAATTGTTGTTTTATATATTTTTTGGGGATATTTATTATAGCAAAAAGTAAAAAAGAATGTGTTTTTTTCAAAATTGTCGCTCTATTTTTGTTTATAGCGCAAAAAAAATAAAAACCGCAGAGGTGATCAAATACCACCAAAAGAAAGCTCTATTTGTGGGAAAAAAAAGGACGTCAATTTTGTTTGGGAGCCACGTCGCACGACCGTGCAATTGTCAGTTAAAGCGGCGCAGTGCCGAATCGCAAAATGTACTTTGGTCTTTGGCCAGCCAAATGGTCCGAGGCTTAAGTGGTTAAGAACACGGATTCCTGGAAATGATGGTTTGGCCCCCACATCATGAAGTCTGTCTGGGATGAAGAGGCAGAAGGATTTGAGGCAGCCTACATCCACAGAAGATCTGTAGTTAGTTCCTTAACCGCTTCCCGACCGCCTCACGCCGATGTACGTCGGCAGAATGGCACGGCTAGGGAAAACCACGCACAGGTACGTAGCCCTTTAAGAGCCTAGCCGTGGGTCGCGCGCGCTGCCGGCTGCGCGCTCGCGACCCGGTCGGCAGCTCCGTGACCATGGCCGCGGGACCAGCGGACCCGATCACCGCTGGTGTCCCGCGATCGGGTCACAGAGCTGAAGAACGGGGAGAGGTCTGTGTAAACAAACCTCTCCCCGCGATTCCTACTCTGCCTGTCATTGATCGGCTGTTCCCTGTCATCGGGAAAGCCGATCAATGACGTCAGACATCAGCCCCGCCCCCTAATGTTAAAAAAACACACACATCACAGCCCATAACCCCTCCCCTCCCCCTAGTGGTTAACTCTTTCACTGCCAGTGTCATTTATACAGGAATCAATGCATTTAAATAGCATTGATTGCTGTATAAATGACAATGGTCCCAAAAATGTGTCAAAAATGTCCGATGTGTCCGTCATAATGTCGCAGTCACAATAAAAATCGCTGATCGCCGCCATTACTAGTAAAAAAAATATATAAACTGTGTGAGCAAGCACTGTGCGTACCTAGAAGAATTGATGCTGGTTTAAAGCCAAAGGGTAGTCACACCAAATATTGATTTAATTTAGATTTTTCTTCTGTTCGCTCACTTTGCATTTTGTAAATTCATAAAAATAAACAATTACAATATATATTTTTGAAAGCATTCTTACTTTACAGAATTTTTTCACACCTGCCTAAAACTTTTGCACAGTACTGTATATATACTGTATATATTTTACAATTCCGATTATCTTTGACTATAACTGTTTTTCAGAGTGCTTTTCCTTTTTTTATGCTGAGCCATTATCTATCACTACAGATAAGCTAAATGATTTCACAGAGTCTGAATTCTACTTGTGAAATCCTTCAATTAGCTGGAAAAAGTATTTGTGCTTTACCTGCGGACAAATGCATTAAATCCCACACATGTGGATTCCTCTTGTACTAACATTTACTGACAATAATTTTAAGAATCCTCACTTCTCACCCTCCAGAAGCTCAATATCTGTCTGTCTTTCACACACAAACTCGCATAGCACTTTGTTGCTGCGGGGGACAGTGCCTTTCACAGCTTTCTGCATAATCTGGCTTATTTAATAAGGCATTGCAAAGAGCAACAATGATGTGCAGAGTGCAGAGATGATGTGCAAAGTCTAGTAGCCCATAGCAGCCAATCACATTTCACCTTTCATTGGATTAGAGTAGCCAGTACAATGATAATTGCTGATTAGCTGTTATTGGTTACTGCATTTTGCACCCATCTTTTTTCTTTCTTAAAGTGGTGTTTCCATCAAAAAAAAAAAAAGAATAATTAAAAAAATTTTTTTTTTTTACTCACCTCTAAATGCCTGTTGCTATGAGGGTCCCTCGTAATCTGCCTCCTTCAGTGCCGGGCACTGACATCACTTCCCCTCGGCGCCGCACATCTGGGACCTGTCACGTGTCCCAGATGACTGCGGAGTGTATCACGGCACAATGCGCCGCTCGCGCATGCGCAGTGGGTGCCCGGCTGTGAAGACACAGCCGGGTGCCCACAGTAAGAATGCCGGCGCCGCGAACGGAGCGGGGAACGAGGGGAGGCTTCGTTCCCCTGCATCGCTGTACCCTGGGACAGGTAAGTGTCCAATTATTAAAAGTCAGCAGCTGCAGTATTTGTAGCTGCTAACTTTTACATTTTTTTTTAGGGGGCACCCCACTTTAACCACTTGCTTACTGGGCACCTAAACTCCCCTGCTGCCTAGACCAATTTTCCGCTTTTAGCGCTGTCACTCTTTGAACGACATTTGCGCGGCCATACAACACTGTACCCAAATTAATTGGAATGAAATGATTTTAGCATTTTTTTCCCCACAAAGAGAGCTTTTTTTTGGTGGTATTTGATCACCTCTGGGGTTTTTTATTTTTTGTTAAAAAAATGTAAAAAGACAGATTAAAAAAAAAAAAAAAATACAAAACCGTTTTATATTTTGTTAATAAATTTTGTAAACAGGTAATTTTTCTCCTACATTGATGTACACTGATGAGGCATCGATTAGGCTGCACTGATAAGGCAGCACTGATGGGCACTAATAGGCGGCACTAGTGGGCACTGATGAGGTGGCACTGGTGGGCACTGATAGGTGGCATTGGTGGGCACTGAGAGGTGGCACTGATGGGTGGAACTGAAGGGCATTGATAGGTGGCACTGAAGGGCACTAATAGGTGGCACTGATAGCTGCCACTGATGGGCACTGATAGGTGACAGTGATGGGCACTGATGGGTGGCAGTGATGGGCACTGATCGGCACTGGTAGGTGATACTGATAGGCAGCACTACTAGGTGGCACTGATGAGGCACTGATTGGCACCACTGGTGGGCATTGATAGGTGGCACTCGGGGGCATTGATAGGTGGCGCTGATTGCTGGCACTGGTAGGCACTGATTCATGGCACTGTGGGCACTGGCAGGTGGTATTGGTTGGCACAGATGAGGTGGCTTTGCCTCTTCCTCTTTGGGACCGATGTCCCTTACACAGAAGCCGGTGATTGGCTTTTTTTTTCTCCTCGCGTTGTCAGCGTGAGGAGAAAAAAAACTATTACCGATCTTCGGTTTACATCACATGATCAGCTGTCATTGGCTGACAGCTGATCACGTGGTAAGGGGCCGGGATCAACCCCTTACTCCGATCTGTGATCACCCGAGTCTCATTGACTCTGTGATCACAGCGCGCACCATGCGCGCCCTGCAGGGGGCACGTGGGGAGCGTGCAAAGGGGAGGATGTCTATTGACGGCCTCCCGGCAAAGTAGGTCCGCGCTGTAGCCGTCATTTGGCTATAGCGTGGCTCTGAAGAGATTAAAGTGATTGTAAAGTCTTGTTTTTTTTTTTCCTATAAAAATAACAAACATGTTCTACCTACCTGCTCTGTTGCAGTGGATTTTCACACTCTTCTGTGATCCTTGCACCTCCTTACTGTTAAGTGCCTCCACAGCAAGCAGCTTGCTATGTGGGCACCTAAGCCGAGTCACAGCTCCCTGTGTCCATTCAGACTCGAACCCCCGACCCCGGCCTCCTTTCTCCCCTGATTGGCTAGCCAACTTTGATTGTCTCAGCCAAACAGGAAGGAGAATCTCGGACTGTTGAGACACTCGTGGACATCGCTGGGCAGAGGGGGAAGTCACATAAGTGTTAGGGGGGCTGAAGGGGCTGCTGCACACAGAAGGCTTTTTATCTTTATTTTTAGATAAAAAAATCTTTACAACCCCTTCAAAGATGAAGTATTACTTTTTTTTACAGTACTTTCCGATGTGACATGCGGCACTTTTCCCCATCTTCATAGGTGTTGTGTAACAATAGCTGTGATGTCCGACAGCCAGTTATGGGTAGGCACTGATGAACTTACCTACTTGCTAATTTCTTATATTTCCCTGGGACAGCATCCTCCCACACATGTTTCTATATCTGGTGAACCTTTCCTAAGCAAAAGAGCATTACTCCACTACAACATATATACTAGTACTAGATTGACCCTTTAAAGTTTTTGCATATTCAAAAACTTCCACTTACTTGCTATATCAAAGCCTATCCCAAACCCACCTAAGAACTGTCCCGAACCACCCCCATCAAATCATTCCCCGCATCTATTACCTTTTGTACCACCACCCCCTCCCTTTAGAATGTAAGCTCTATGAATAGGGCCCTCCTGTCCCTTCTGTATTGTACTATAATTGTGCTTTCCCCCCTCTACATTGTAAAGTGCTGCGTAAACTGGTGACGCTATATAAACCGTGTATAATAATAATATCAAATCACTTTTAATTCTGTGAAACATACCATTTAAATCGATTTGTTATAGCCTTTTGATGTGCAACAAAGACCTACTGATCCTGCCAGACATCCAGCGGAAATGATAACTTCCTGTGTTCTCTGCCTATTCCGCACTGAAATATTAAACAATATTTTCAGCGCTGCCTGGTTTACCCTTTGTGAACTACACCCCCTCCCTGTGTTATGGATAGAGAATAATGAGAGGGCGAAATGTTCTGTTCTTCCAATCAGGAGCGAGCCACCTAGGGTGGCTATGTTGCTATTCCATATACAGTACAGTGGGTGAACATTGTCACTTTAGGATCAGAAGGTTACTGGAAGGATCACCAGGTAAAATAAAACCTTAGAAAAAAAAAAAAAAATGCTACCACCATATCTGTAGATGGTAAGCTGCAATATATTACATTTTTTCTTTTGGGTATAGAGACTCTTTAAGCTTGTATGGAAATAAACCTTAAGCTTTCTAAATTCAGATTTTTATGAACCCTGAGCTTTAGTATTCTCAACTTATTGTATATATTACCAAGGACTCCTTAAAAATAAGCCTTGGACATTTATCCACAGCACTTATTGCCAGCGGTAACTTGATAAAACTGCGTTATTAACCTCGCAGGCTTCTTTTTCTTACAGTCTGTGCCTGTGCTGTTTAGATTTCTCTGTGCTCAGCACATCAGCATGTTACCAAGCCTGCAGGGCAGACACACTACTATCATTCTTATGGCGATTCTGTACACTTGACTGGACATTTAAATGAATATCAGAATTCATCAAGTAAATTTGGTCTACTCACTGTCTCTGCTTGTACTTGTCCCTGTCTTCTGCATTATCCTCTTTGCCGCTCTAAGCCAGCAAAATAATATATAAATGACTAGAAAATATAAAATATCAGCTTCATTTAAACAATTTATAATAATGACTATTATCCATAATATTATTAATGCATATGTGGGTAAAATTTTTGTACAAAACTTTAGATACTTGGTATTTATATACTTCATATGCTTATTCTGTAACTCTGAATGCAGCTTGTTGTATTGCTGTATATTATACCTAACAGTACTGAAAAAAGCTAAAAATAAACCTGTGATGTAAATGTAAACCCTATAACAGTGATGGCGAACCTTGGCACCCCAGATGTTTTGGAACTACATGATGCTCAACTACACTAAAGAGTGCATGAGCATCATGGGAAATGTAGTCCCAAAACATCTGGGGTGCCAAGGTTCGCCATCACTGCCCTATAAGGTGCCAAAACATAACAAAGAAGCTTTAAAACTGCCTTCAGGATCACGCAGGAGCTGAAACTCCACAGAGCCATTCTTTGGCCTTTGGATAGGTTGATAAGTCAAAGAACCTTCCATTATGTGGGGTGCAGTCTTGCCTATTCTCTACTATACAGAATTCAGGGGGTTCCCAGGGTGATCATTAAGGTAGTTGTGTTATATACTGGCTCCTTATGATGCCTACAGTTATGGCATGGGTTTTTTTGCCATAGTATTTTCTAAAATGAAACTCCAGCCAAGTAGTTTAATGCACAGATGAAATTTATGCAAGAGAGCTTATTTGCCTTCCAAAGGACTTATTCCGGTTCAGATTATTATACTGTCCTGCCGCACAGCAAAGCCCGGTCTGGCAGGGCAGAAGACCTGTTTTTATCTGCTGCACTTACAGTACACTTATGCTGCGCACACACGGTTGGAATTCTCGTCGGGAAAAGCTCTGATGGTTTTCCCGTCGGAATTCCGACGGAATTTCGCTCAAACTATCTTGCCTACACACGGTCACACCAAATTCCGACGGTCAATAACACCACGCCTTAAAAAACGTTCGACTTCACTATAAAAGGGAAGTTCAATGCTTCTGAGCATGCGTCGAATTGTTTCCGAGCATGCGTCGGAATTTTGCGTGTCGGAATTGCATACACACGATCGGAAAATCCGGTAGAAAGGTTTTCCGTCGGAAAAATTAAGAACAGGTTCTCAATCCAAAGTCCGTCGGAAATTCCGACAGAAAAAGACCGATGGGCATACACACGGTCGGAAAATCCGATGAAAAGCTCCCATCGGACTGTTTCCATCGGAAATTCCGACCGTGTGTACGCGGCATTAAAGGTCTTGCTCCCCTTGCTTGCAGACATTCTTTTTTATTTATCACTTAATCCTGAAACACATTTCATCTCAGTTAGTCCTTGCTGCCTCCAACAGTGACCTGGCCATAGGCAAAAAAAAACAATTGTCTCTCTCTCAAGCACTGTGAATAATTACTAATAAAGTAGCTGCTGTCACTTTTTTTACCAAAAAACAGTGCTGCGCTACTAAGTGACTCAAAACATATATAACATAAATATAATAATAATCCAATCCACTGATTGTGAAAAAATACAGAAAATGTGTATTAAAAGTTTGTGCAAATAAATGGTGACTGATTGAAGGGAATCCAGCCGTAAATCAATTCACCCCAAGTGCAGACAATGATAAGTGCTCTCCACCACCAGTTTCGCAAGCTGCTCACCTCGTGAGTAAAATCAGCAGTTGTCCCCTCTAGGGATAATGAAGACACCTGGCATACCATGGATGCTAAGACCTCCTTAGGTGAAAGGCTCCTTAATTGGGTTCCAAGAACCTCGATCGTCTTGCACGTTGGATTTTATATGCAAGAAAAAGGTAACATCTAGTGCTCTCCATTTCCAATAATTTAATTTAAAATAAAAGGTAATAGATACACTTACAAAGAAGGCACAATCAACTTGTCCATACTGCAAGGCATTGAAACATCCAAATCTCGAGATGGCCACGGTGTGACATCAGGACATAAGCTCCTCTCCCTAAACGCGCGTCGTCAGGGTATTAACTTCTTCAGTAAGGGGTCCATTAGAATCTCTTCCGCAATGGGTTTGTGAGTAAATAAGGTTTTTTTACATGGTGTTCTCCATTAAGTTGCCCCTGTGACGGACCCCATACTCAAGATGTCCACCGTAAATGCTTCCTCTGTCAGGTACCACACAATCCAAGACCCATTAGCTCACCCAGTCACCAGACAACACCAGTGTAGGGTACATCAGGAATAGCTTTTTTTTGAGATGTCACACACATATATACAGCCGGATGACTAAAAACCTAACCTAATTAGCATGAGCTAATTATCTAAATCAACACTGGACTCCTTCATTCAATTGCAGGGTTAATTAGCATATACAACAATAGGTGGAATACTTTTTAGAATCTGTGTCAAGCCAGACTACTCATTTGCATTATACAAGACAACAGAAAGGTGGCTGGAGTTGATGATATTAGCATCTGACATGTCCAGAGTCTATGTGTCTTGGGGGGCCAGCATGGACCTGAATCCAAGTAAAACCAGCTCAGCGGTCCCCAGGCATACAGCTCCCAAACAGCACCGTTCCCCCAAATGCCAGGGCCCATAATCGCAAGGCAAGAGGCTTGCATTACGTCCCCTCCAACAGCCTCTGTCCCGGCTAGGTCTGTCACAGCCCCTATATAGCAATGCAACATGGCATATACCTATACCGAGTGCAAGGGGAGCTATCCCAATGAATCAGGACTCTCCAGCCCATGATCCACTAACGGTTCCGTGATGGACTGCACTGTCCCTGGTCATGCTCCTGACAGTGCCAGCCTGTATTGTTTTCCCCTGCTTGAGTCTTAACAACCTTGGTGTCATCCATAGCTCCATTGGGTATGGCCCCCTCCTCAGCCTTATCCAGGGAGGAGTTCACCGCAGCTTTGCTAGAATTTTCCAAATTGCTACTATGCTTGCTGACTCGGAATGCAGAGGCTGTAAGTATACAGTACTTCTATGCCTTCCCTCCAGAATCTTTGTCAGACAAACAGTACATGTAGCTGTACCCTAAGATTTCTGTTGCTGAGGCTCTGTCTGATGAAGGGTCTCACAAACCCTTGATAGATAGCCATAGCTCTGTTAGCCTTCTAGTGTTGTTACTAGTGTGAGTTCCCTGAAACAATCTAGTACACTCATTACTTGATCCTGTTTTGTACAGTGACTGGGAAACTCCAGATAAACCATTCAATCCCCCCAAGCACTTTACAGACCATTGCCTGTTTGAGGAGACATTTATCAATAAGTGAGTTGTTCTCATGGTGGATCTGGCAATATCTTGCCTTAATAAAATACTAACCATGCCTGTTGAGGATGCACCAGTGTTTAGGGTTTCCATTTACAAACATCTGGAAACTCTTTCCAAAGCATTGTTTTTGCTGACAGGCCCTGCCATGCAACCTGCCATAGCTGTAATGTCTGTATATCAATGAACTGGACTTTAAAGGGAATGGACTGAATTTATGTCATATGATCCAGCTACTTTCCTTACTGATCCTGTATTTGTAGAGCACGTAAAATGTATGCCTTCAGCCCTACACTGCACTACACCCTATTGCGTACACCAGTGCTTTTCAACCAGGGTGCCTTGAGGTTTCTACAGGGGTGCCATGGCAAAATGCCTAAAATCTGCAAAAATTGTATACAAGTCAGCAGGTGGATCAAGCTCGCCTTTTAGTCACACAAAGCCATAGGTTTTTAATTACCTTCTGATGGTAAATGACTCTTTGTTGCTTCCTTGAATATGCTCAGAAATGTTGTCTCTGAGGTAAAAGTACTAGAAGAAGCCACATACTTTTCTGAGGCCAAGCAGAATTCCTTTCCTAACTCCCTGGCTTCAACTTCTGAAGCCAGACACAAGCAAGGAACTTGGTTCCATTGCAAGCCCTAGGCCCCTAAATCTCCTGAGGCTACAAAGGAATACTCTTCTGCATGAAGGGATGCCCCCACTTTCCAAAGAGAGGACCTCTATTGGACTTTTCAAGCACCTCATCAGAAAGCATCATGGATGACTGGGTAGGTAAGGTGGTTTTCAGGAAGTACAACCTAGAGTTCTGCTCTCTGCCCCTTCCTCATTTCTTGCTATTCAACCTGCCTATGTCTCCAATGACAAAAAGGTTTTAGGGTTTGAAGCATGATAAGAGTGGAAGGGGTTCTACCTAGCTGGCTAGCAGTGTTTTGTTTGTTTGCCAGTGTCCAATTCCTCCTGAAGGCAGCAGCATGTTCTAAGTCCCAAAGCTATTTTGGCTATTCTCCCCCTATGCAGTTGACAGCGGGCCCCATCTAAGTGTAGCAATAGGCAACTTTAATAGAGTTCTTAAAACAAGAGACACTCACAGGATGGATGTGATAAAACAGCTCTCTGTGTATAAACGATCTTCCGCTCTGTACCGGGTGCAGTGCTGCTTCAGGAATAGTAGCCAATTATTCTAGCGGCGCTGGTGGCTTCCTCCTCGGCCCTCCCTCCCCTCCACAGCCCAGTGCTCCAGTGAGCACCGGAGGGGCAGAACAGAGAGCCGAAAACTGACATCCCTGGCTTTCTTCTCATAGAATGCTGAGCAGTGAGCGATCAACAGTCTTTGATCACTCAGTTCTCAGTGCAGAGCCAGCAGGGGACAGATGCAGCATTGGATCAATGCTGCATTCACCTAAGTGAGTATAATTATTTTTTTACAAAATCCCATACTTCTCTTTTAATAAATTCTAAGAAATAGATTTTTACAATATATACAAAAATCCTGTTTCCATTTTGGTACTTGCTAAAAATGTTCTTTGTTTAAAAAAATGGAATGTATTTCTGCCGCGAAATCTAAAATATGGTAAGCTGCAATATGTTACATTTTTGTTTTTGAGTTTAGATATCTTTCAAAGGTAAGCACATTTGCAGCGTAGATTGATAATCTGTAGGATTATATAACCTTGCAATCTAGTTTGTACCCTGTGTTTTTTTTTTTTTGCTTAGGTCATTGTCTAATTATATAACATAACATAGATGTTGAAAAAAAACAGAAGCTTTTGACTACAGCTTTTGATTTATCTCAACCAGGACTATATGTAAGATACAGGGCCTGTTCCTTGGATTCATAGAGACAAGGCTTGCCTTGTGGACTAGTGGATTTCCTTACCTTTGCTATCCTGCAGCAGAGTTTTTGATTTAAACTTATATGTACGTAAGCTGTTTTTAAAAAGGACACTGTGGTGCAATGGTGCAACATACCAGTGCAATGTGTGCTGCACAGCTGCTTGTATTCTCCACCAGAGGCACATGTGGCAAGTAGGGTTGCCACCTTTTCTTCAAGCCAAACCCGAACACTTTAACAGCCTGGGACCCCTTTGGGTGCCCCAAGGAGAGTAGTATTGCGGTGTGTATAGCATGCTGCAGCAAACAGTGGGTGTGGCCAAATTTCTCTTGCTGGACCTACCCCCCAGTGATGCCAAACCTGCCTCCAGGCAGCCGCCCACAGCTCCCGGTTGGCAATAAATGTGTGTGTGACTATCTTGGCTACTTGGGGAGCCACAGCCCGGTCTGAAGAATGTGTCTGGGTCTCAGTCTGCCTGAAACCCGGACACATGAATCAAAACCTGGACTGTCCGGGTGAATCCCAGACAGGTGGCAACCCTAGTGGCAGGGTAACAACACAGGAACACAATTAGAAGAAGAAGGTACCTTTGCTTTTGCTCTGAACCAGACCTTCGGCAGCACTGTACTGCCCCAGATGCCCACTTACAGCACAGCACAGTGTTTTGAGTAGAGCCTTATTCTTGTTCATCTTTTTTTGTACCTCAGTGCTGCTTATTTCCATCAGCATCTTATAGCCACTTCCTGGCTACATGTAAGTGATGGCTGCACCTCATTTCTCTGGACTGGCTATCTGATAATGGCAGCAGTGGACCATGCGTGAGCAATGTGTGTTAGCAAGACCACTTGTAGTCTCCATTAGGGGTGCATTAGACAGGGTGAAAACAAAGAAGCCTAACTTGGAAACAATTGGGGGAGAATTACCAGTTGTTAATTTTAGTAAAAGCTGCAGATTTAAAAAAAAGACTGAAAAAGGGCATCCCTCGTTTGCTGCGGGGTGAGGGTGCTAACCACTATACCACTGGGCTTCCCAGGATTGTGTATATATTATACAAAATACACATATATATTTGAAAGATTTTTTATATATGTGTATTTTTAGGATTATTATTATTGTTGTTTTTAATTTTTAATTTATTTTTTATTATTATTAATATTATTACTTTTCAACAGTACATTTTTAAGATATGCAATTGTTGATAAAGCATTGTGCACTGGGTATTGTTACTATCCACAACAAAGTGGGGCCGTATGGATGGCAAGGGTTACTAGCTTCTCCCCCTCCCACTTATACTTCCGGGTCATTTTCCCTATTTAATCTTCACACTCAGCCGAATAATCAGACAACCTGAAGAAGGGGCGTGTCCCCGAAACATGTAGTGTCTCCAGTCAGCGATTAGTGACTCTCTTTGCTCCCTTGGCATCGGCAGTTCCTAATTGACCTCAGCAGCAGGGTTTGCCTATACGCTTCGGATTCCCTCGGACTTCCGCCAGGCTGTGACATCACTTCCGGGCTTCGTACACAGTGGGAGCGGCCGCTGTATACTGGCCCCAATAGTTCCTGTGCCTGCAGTTTGGTTCCCCCTTCATCGGACCCCTGGCCTTACGGTCCTGGACGGGCCCCCCCACCATCGGTGCTCCTGTGTTCTTTGTCCAATGGCTTTGTGCTGGGTTTCCCTAAGCCCCTGTGCCATCCATGCGGCTCTAGAATCCAGGTACTGTCAGTTTTTTTAATCTAAATCTCTGCATGACCATCAATTGACTGCAGTATGCCTTGGTGAAGATTTTATAATTTTTTTAACACTAATAAAAAGTTTTTACTTTACCTCCGAGGTTCCTATTTATGTCTACTGATCAGCGCTGTTCACCCCTTTGATTATAAAAAAAAAGACTGAAAACTATTTTTTATTCTGATTGGCAGAGGATTCTGTATAGCGTTCCTTCTCTGCTGGCAGCTTTTGGGTATTAGCATGTTTTGTAGCCGTTCTCTGTAACTTTTGAAATTACATTAATGTGGTAAAGCTTATATGAGACTTAATGTGTGTATTCAGATCTACTTCAATTTCTAAGCTTCCATCAAGGTTTACTTGCCTTTTAAGCTTTGTCAGCTTTGGCTGTATTTCCCAGTGATTTACGCTGCTGTTCCTTATTGCACTAAAATATTGGCACATGATGATGGAAATTTCACATCCTCTCTTGCTGGATCAGCAAGCTTAACCTACCAAAATCTGGTGTTGCGCGATGCTTTTGACTGATAATCAATCTTTCCGCTGCTCGACAGTTGTTACAGGGACGCAGACTAGAGGAAGTGGCAGATGCGGACTGTCTTCTGAGAGAATAGGCTGTAGGTGTGCTGGGGAAAAAGTAACAAGTCGTGCATATCCAAGTTTTTGACTATCCCGAGAGCCAGGAAATGTATCCACAATGTCAGCATCGTCACTTATGATTTAATTTGTCAAGTAATCTAAACGCTGAGCCCTGTTGTCCCACCGGACCCATGCGTACAACCAACGCTTCCTAATATACATAAGGGAGGTATCGAGGGATACCACCTGTCTCTTGTTTTCATTCCTAGCCCCCCATTTTCTACTACCCTAACCTCAATGCCTAAATAATTGAAAACATCATCTGTTGAGACTGTTTTCCTTAAAGCAGATGTAAATCTAATCACTAAAATACGCATATAATTCTTAAAGAGACCCTGTCACAGATGTGAAAAAATTGCAGGTAAAACTCCAGAAAACTGAAGTAATTTAAATGCTTATTTGAAGCTTTTTATAAATATTTTTTTTTTATACAGGGTGTACGATGGGAGACGGACATTTTTAGAACAGATAGTTCACAGTAAGTGATGATTGGAGGGGGACAATCTAGGTTCCCACCCCACTGGAATGCCAATTCAGTCACAATGTGGGCGTTACAACATTGTTTGTTTGCTTACGGCAGCTTTGTTCAAAGTGGTGGGTCTATCATAGTAACGCAGCGGCTATTTCATGGAGAATTCAATGTTGGTCGACATGGGGCCATTCCCAGTCGCAACACGGTCCTCAGGTGGGTTGAACATTTCAGAACAACCGGAAACATTATGAACAAGACACCACCAGACCCCGCCCGCACTGCAAGGAAAACATTTCACGGGTGAAAGAGGCACTGGTTAAAAGCCTGGGACAGCCTGCTTGAGTGCAAATGAGTTAGACCCCTTTCACACTGGGGTGAAAACCGCCTCCTATTCATTCAAGTGTGACTTTTTACACTGGGGCGGTGCGCTTGCGGGACATTACGAAAAGTCCTGCAAGCAGCATCTTTGGGCTGTATTTAGCGCTCCCAAAACGCCCTGCCCATTGGAATTAAAAGCACATTTCCGAAGCGCTGCAACATGGAAATTAATGACCCCTTTGTTGGGGTTAAAAGCGCCCCACTAGCAGCCAAAAAGCGTCGCTTAAACATCGCTAAAACGAGCAGCGCTTTAGCGCTAATGCGGCCGCGGCCCCAGTGTGAAAGGTGTCTTGGGGTTGAGTCATGAATCAATGAGAACCATTTTACAGACAGATTTAAGATTCCATCCTTACAAAATGAAGGTTGTTCAACAGCTCAACGTGAGAGATTACGAGCAACGAAAATACTTCCAAGTGATCTTGGAAGAAAATGAAAATACAATAATCATAATGAGCGACAAAGCTCATTTTCATTTGAATGGAACAGTAAATAAGCAGAACCTTCTTTACTGGGCTCCCGAAAATCCAAGGAACACTCAAGAAAGTCCTCTCCACTTTGCACGTGTTAATGCCCCGTACACACGGTCGGAAAATCCGACCACAAAATCCATCGGATTTTTTCAGACGGATTTTGTCCGACACTGGTGTTGCATACACACGGTCGGACAAAGTTGTCGGAAAATCTGATCATTCTGAACGTGGTGACGTTTGTTGCCTACGACGGGACTACGTAGAGGCTAGTAGCCAATAGCTTTGGTCTTGTAATGTGATCTGAGCATGCGTAGCACTTTGTCCGTCCGACTACGCTACACACGATCGGAATTGGTGTGATCGGACTTTGTTGTCGGAAAATTTGAGAGCAGGAGATAAAACTTTGTCCGTCGGACAATCCGATGGAAAATGTCCGATGGTGCCTACACACGGTCGGAATTTCCGACAACATTGTCCGATAGGACAGAATCCATCGGAAAATCCGACCGTGTGTATGGGGCTTTACAGTGTGGTGTGCGGCTGCCACTTTTGGTGTTATCGACCCGTATTTTTTTGAGGAAAACGGCCTAACAGTGACTGTTAACTCGGAATGTTAAACTCACATGCTGAACAACTTCTTACGATCAGAACTGCAAAGACAACGAATAAACAGCTGCATTTAAGAGGATGGTAATCAACTAAATTATACTATTTTTGGCATGTGGCATGTCTTGACCTCTGTTTTTGTAAAATGAAATCCATTTAGAGTTGAAAATCTACGGAGTACTGTTTTTTTTCAGAACCGTCTGACTACCAACCGTTACCCTGTATATTGTAATGTACCTTTGAACTTTTTTTTGTAATTTCACTGCTCCTAGAAGCTCAAAGCATATCCCCCTCCCTCCATGCACGCTCAGCCCTCTCCTCTTCTGGGAGTGTCTAATCACTTTCTGTGCTGGCCCAGCATCTCTGCTCCTCCCCTCACCTCCCTACATAATATTTATGCAGCTGCCAGGGGAGAAGGGGAATAATATAGAGCAGTCTTTCTCAACCTTTTTACACTTGAAATAATTTTTTGGTTTTAGACAACCCCTTCAAAAATATTTATATCTACAGATAGTGTGGGCAGTAAGTTATACACATAATAAACTAAATAAAATAGAACGTGGTGTAAAGTATTTGACACCCAAGGCAGATACATTTTAGCCTTCATACATTGATGGTCAGTGGAAAAGTACCTTTACATTGGTGACCAGTAAGAAGAATGCCCACATATAACAGTGGCAGTGGACCCAAACTGTGCAAGTACCATCGGGCAGAAGATCAATCCTCTACTTCTCACTGCTCAAAGAACTCCTAGCAAATTCTGTTTCAATCCTAGGGTTTTACAGAGCCGTTTTAGAGAATGGCTGCTATACAGTGTTTTTGTGGCAGCTTTGAACCCGCTGGGGCTGTTAATATCACACTCAAGATGGTGGTGGTACCCAGCAGCAGTCAGTTTTTTTTGTCTGCACAAGTGAGATAAATAACATGCAGGAAATATTTTAAATGTACATTTAATTTTGTATAAAGATTTTTGATGGTCTGACATTAGGGTCTCTTTAACTTGGGATTTATAATCTTTTTAACTCTACAGCTTTCACTTAAATAATACCCATTGATCCTGCCATGAAGGTCCTTTTTCACACACTTCCTTTTGTAGGGTGACAATGCTTTGTCCAGTTTCCCTATTGTGCTCCTGCAGTGTTACACGGTAATTTCCGCTTCTGGTGGAGACGTTTTAGTTTGAGGCTAAGGCACTTCAAAGAGAATCAGCCATGACATGAATAAGAGTATATTAACTATTACAATTGTGCATATTTACTTATCAAAGTTTTATATTTGCCTGGTTTAGCTTTATTTATTTGTTTTGTGTCTGATTTGTCACCTTGAGGTAAAATATTACCCAAAGACTAACAAATGCTGCCTACACTCATTAATAATTTTCCAGATTCTGAGTATATAGTCATTGAGGTCAGGCAGTTGATAGGATGGTACATTTCAGACATTGGGTGACCTTTGACCCTTTGCCACTTTTTAGTTTAAGCACTAGGTGACTCCAGACAAGGGTAACTTTTGAGACATTTTCTTATGTGCGTTTTACAGTTGGAGCTTACCATAACCTTAAGCTCTTGACACCAAACTGATCATAAAGGGAGTGAAGAGAAGTAAAGTATTAACTGCGACTACCTTTAAAGTAGAACTGTTGCTTTGTTTAAAAAAAAGGCAAAACACAGGTTCACTTTAAATGTGGGACAACAAGATAGCTGAACCACACCTATAATTACATTCCTCAGGAAATTTGAGGGTGTGGGATTTTGTTACCTCCAAACATCTTGTTGAAGTGTAAATTAACTACCAATAATCCAAAAACCCATATGTTTTATTTTGCTACATCTTTGTTACATAGAAAATAAGTATTGAATACATCACCATTTTTCTAGGTAAATATATTTCCAAAGGTGCTATTGACAGGAAGTTTTCACCACATGTTGGTAACAACCCATGCAATCCATACATACAAAGAAACCAAAAAAAAGGTTCATAAATTAAGTTATGTGTACTAAAATGGAATGACACAGGGAAAAAAGTATTGAACATGCGAACTGAAATTTATTTACCGTATTTATCGGCGTATAACACGCACCGACGTATAACACGCACCTTAACTTCAAGAGGGAAGTTTCAGGAAAAAAACTTTCCACAGACCCCTGAGCCCCCTGCATAACACACAGACCCCCTGCATAACACACAGACCCCCTGCATGGTACACTGAGCCCCCTGCATAACAAACAGACCCCCTGCATAACACACAGACCCCCTGCATGGTACACTGAGCCCCCTGCATAACATACAGACCCCCTGCATAACACACAGACCCTTTGCATGGTACACTGAGCCCCCCGTATAACACACAGACCCCCTGCATGGTACACTGAGCCCCCTGCATAACACACAGACCCCCTGCATGGTACACTGAGCCCCCCGCATAACACACAGACCCCCTGCATAACACACAGACCCCCGCATGGTACACTGAGCCCCCTGCATGACACACTGAGCCCCCTGCATGACACACTGAGCCCCCGCATGGTACACAGGCCCCTTTCATTATAAAGCCCCTCTCCTCCTCTGCACTCCCAGGAGACCCCCAAGCCTCCTGGGATGGCATTGCCAGCATGCTCTGGATTGGAGCTATTGAATACCTGCATTGCCATCGCTGCTGGCCCCTTCTCGTACGCCGCTCCTCCTGTGTCACCTGTGGATCTTTTGAACACCTCCATTGGTGCCATGGACCCGGTCATGTGACATATCTCTGCTCTGAATCATTGATGGTCACATGACCGATCTCCTCCTCCAATCACAAGCTACACTCCAGGAAGGTGGGCGAAGCGGGAGGAGGATAGCGGTGTTGGGGTATGAATTGCAATACAATGGCATGGGGGAGCGCTGTGTGGGAGGTGGCCGGCAGTAATGTTATCTGGAGTTGTCCTGGCTGCGCTGTCCCACGGCCAGGAGAGGTGGATGGACCGCCCGATCCGCACCCCCCCCCCCCCGCTGGTGAAAAAAACAGACATCGGCGTATAACACGCAGGCACAGTTTACACTCTGTTTTCATGGTAAAAAAGTGCGTGTTATACGCCGATAAATACGGTAATACTTCGTGCAAAATCCTTTATTGGTAATGACAGCTTCAGGATGCCTCCTGTATGGAGGAACTAGTCGCATTCATTGCTCTCAGGTGTGATTTTGGCCCAGTCTTCAAATCTTGAAGGTTCCATGGGCCTCTTCCTTGAACTCTGATCTTTAGTTCTTTCCATAGATTTCAAGTGATTGACTGGGCAATTCTAGCAGCTTTATTTTCTTTCTTTAAAAAACAATTGAGAGTTTCCTTGGCTCTGTGTTTGGGATCATTGTCTTGCCGAAATGTCCACCCTCGTTCCATCTTCATCATCCTGGTAGATGGCAGAAAATTTGTATCACGAATGTCTTGGTACATGGTTTCCATCCATCCTTCCTTCAATGATATGGCTACAGGGGCAAGTTCAGAGGGTAGTGATAAATGGGGAGTACTCGGAATGGTCAGGGGTGGAAAGTGGGGTCCACCAGGGTTCTGTCCTGGGACCAATCCTATTTAATTTATTCATAAACGACCTGGAGGATGGGATAAACTGTTCAATCTCTGTATTTGCAGAAGATACTAAGCTAAGCTGGGCTGTGGAGGGCGCAGGGGCAGCCCGCTCAGGCTCTCAGTGGCTGGCTACAATCCAAACTTTATCGATCTTTCAGAGAATGGAAAATTGCCTGAATGAAAATCTAAATAAAATTTATTGTCAAGGAGCCAATTGTCTGTTTGTTTTTTGTGCTCACAGTTCAATTAAATAATTCAACTTTATAAATGCAAACTTTCTAATAAATTAAAAGATTTCCATTAGAGTTAAGTTACGCGGTCAGGTTTGATAAATAAAGCTAAGCAGAGTTCATTAACTGTTTCCTTTGTCTCAGACTATGATATATATCAATATGATAATTTCTTTCATTGTTTTGTTACTCACAAGTTGTATAACTTTGTAATACAGACTTGCATAACATATATGACCTAAGAGCATTTTTGAGATGAAGATTGCAAGGAGTTATAAAGGAATAAACTTACGCCCTACTATCTTTAATCTTAAAGAAAATATAAACCATCAACCTACAGTGGATAAAATCTAAATAAACTCAGAAAAGAAAAAATATATATAATAAATGTGTAGTGACCATGAATTAGCTGCAACCACTTGGTAGTATACCAAAAAAAAAACTGCGTAATGAAATGTAAAAAGAAGAAATAAGAGTGGCGTGCTTATTCAGTAACGTGACATGAATTAGCGGAGCTCCACTGGGTTTTTTTTTTTTTTTTTAGGCAAACATTAACACAATCAAAGATTGACACTTGCAAACTCACTGTTTTGGAGATTGAGTTTGCCCGATGTCCACATCAACTTATATCAAATCTGTCCTGTCGTTTCCATCTTGCTTGTGGGCATGTGATACCCACAAGCATTTACTTCCTTGTTCCCTCGATGCTGAGCTACCAGCATGCTTTGCTCGTTCCCGCGCATGCTCAATAGTAGCTTTGTGGAGCATGTAAACAACACAGCCTGACGTAATAGCGTTACTTCCGTCCTTCAAATCCCGCGATAACTCGCGGCAGGCCTCCGGAATGACTCCTGGGAGCAATGACACAAGCTCCCAGGAGTCATTGCTGCCTAAGGGAAATGACGAAATAGACGAAAATCCCTGCCCATATCCGAAGACTAGACGAACAGGAAGCAGCTGTAAAACAGAGGTACCTTAGGAAAAAAAATAAACGGTCCGTTTTTATTTTATTACATTAATGCAATCTGATAGAGATCATTTTATAAAATAGGGTGGAGCTCCACTTTAAAGAATGAACATGATATGTATCCAAAACATACAAATAAATAAATGTGAATAAAAGTCCAACTAAAGCCCAATGGTAGGAGTCAGTTCATATAAAGAAAAAAATCTCATAGGGGTAACTTGATAGAAGAAAAAACAGACAGCACATTAATCCAAACATTGACTGTTATATTTATGAATTGGCCGCTCATCTCCAAAAATGACCCAAAGGTCAAACAAGGCTTATCAGATAGTCAGATAAGAAATCCTGCCGATGGATCTGTAAAGACATCCAGGTCCCAAGCGAAGACAAATAACTACGTCCAGATCTTAGTATCAAAACATCTTGGGATGATCCCTGAGGAAGTCACGTGACCAGTGACGCAACGCGTCGGTTGGAGCCATGTGACGTCATTTCCAGTGGCGTTTTACGGAAGTGCAGTAAGGAGGCGAGTGTGTCACTACTCCCATTGTTTTTTACTGCGATTTTTTATTCTTACTTGATGTAAGCAGCTTATTTTACTTAATAAATGTACTTTTTATTTGGCAATATTGCACTATGGCTGTTCTTTGTTTCCTTTGAGCGCCATTTATACAAGAAGTGCTATTTCTTGGAGCGAGCTGTTTTCTCTACATATGGAGTTTCCCAAGATGTTTTGATACTAAGATCTGGACGTAGTTCTTCGTCTTCGCTTGGAACCTGGATGTCTTTACAGAGCCATCAGCAGGATTTCTTATCTGACTATCTGATGAGCCTTGTTTGACCTTTTGGCCATTTTTGGAGGTGAGCGGCCAATTCATAAATATAACAGTCGATGTTTGGATTGATGTTCTGTGTTTTATTCTATCAAGTTACCCCTATGAGATTTTTATCTTTATATGAACTGACTCCTACCATTGGGCTTTAGTAGGACTTTTATTCACAATTATTTATTTGTATGTTTTGGATACTTATCATGTTCATTCTTTAAGTATATTAATTCATGTCACGTTACTGAATAAGTGCACCACTCTTATTTCTTCTTTTTATAGAAGATTGCAAGGAGAATCTAGCAAATTATGCGTGACATGAAGGATGAAGAATATCTAATATGACATGTAACTATTAGCAAGATACACATGTAAGCTTACAGATATCCATCACAGCTTCTTATCTACATGCAATTGTGTGGGTTCTGCCCCAACTTATATACCATTTTTATTTTTTTTAAAGCAAAGTACAATCTAACTTCTGTAGTTTGGCTGAGTTTTGTTACACTTTTAACGTTAAAGGACAGCTCAAGAAAAAACAAAAATATTTTAACAAGAAAAAAAAAAACTGAAAAATCCAGGTGTATTTGATGGATCAATGGACTTAGGAGTCCATTGATTGATTTTTATTATTTCAAATGGTTACAGCACAAAGACAAAAAGTATCCAACATGTTTTGGAGGACATGAACAACCCCCTTCATCATGGTTTAGGATACTATACTGGAGTGTTTGTTGGACTCTAGAATGCTCATGGGTGGACAAAACTATACCAGGAGTTAAAGCATAACTAAAGAATGCAAAGTTCAGCCTTTCTTTTTGAACAAATGTGCGGTGCTCTCACTTTAAAATTTAAAAATCTAATAAAGCAAATTTCCACCCAAAAGTGAAACCCCCACTTTAAGCTGTCCTAACCCTCTGACATACCACATTTGGCATGTCATTTTTTTTTTGGGGGGGGGGGGGGTGTTGGTATCTAGTTTTGACAGGTACCCAGCTCCCACTTCTGCCCACCGCCTAGACGACTCCTCCTCTCCCCCTCCCTCCCTGCAATCTTCTGGGACACGTCACAGGTTCTAGAAGATTGCTCAGCCATTGAAGCCGCAAGCTGTCACAGCCAGGGGCCCATGCTTGCAATGTCAGTGCCGTGTAGAGGAGAGGGAGAGAACCGAGGCTTCGGACGGCCGCATCGCTGGACCGTGGGACAGGTGAGTGTGTGTTTTTCTAGCTGCTGACTTTTAATAAACTGAAAAATGACTGGAACTCCGCTTTAAGAGTCCATGTGCATATCATAATAAGAAAATATCCACCAAAAGAATATTTGATTTGTGCCAATGAAAAAAATTTAAAATGTCCAAAAAATTTGAAAGTGCACTAAATGTGTATGAAGAAAATTCTCTTAAAATATGCCACCCTTGTGTGCCAGCCACCAAACGGATAGACCTGAAACACAGGGAGGTCTAAAAGCTCTTTGAAAGAGAAAACCCAAGGGGATGGATGGATGGATAGTGGATGGTCCAGCTTCCACAAGTTAACACACCTCCAATTTAGTCATGCACAGGATTGCCCATCATTATAACAGCCATTAGAACATAGGGAAGAGCAGGTAGAGCCGTGATAGTGTGGTCGGTTAAAACACAATTTTTAACTACTGAGGCATGTACTCACATAAAGGACAAAGCAATAAGGCATAGTATAATCCACCCGCCAAGCAACCCCACAGTTGTGTAATGACATCAACACATTAGTCCTGTCCTACGCATTTCGTCCAAAAGGACATCTTTAATGGGGCATACGTATATGTTAAAATTCTTAACCGAAGAAAAAAAAAATCCTAGCAAACTTTCTGTTAAAATTCCCATTGCAGCATTTGCTGTTTACAACTTTCAATGCTCCTGGCTCCTGCTGTCTCAGTGTTGCTTCCTTGAACTTCACATCTTCACAGGAACCATATAACACTGGACAGTGCAGTCTCCAGCCAGCCTCCTTGGAGGAGAAGGGAGTACCTTGACATATTAGGCTTCTTGGCTGTGTGTTTCAATTTATGCATACGCTGCAGAGAGACACAGCTTTTGTTCCTGCATGCAAGGGTGGCTGTGTAAAGCTGCAAGAGGAAAGAGCCTTTCTGAAACAGGAAACCTAGGGCAGCGGTCATAGCACTATCTTAAACTGGGACATATGCAAGGATTAAGATATAAAGAAGCTGCATACTAAGTAAGTGATTAAATCAGCTGCTGAAAGTGCTTATAAAATGACGATTTGATATCACAGTAATGTATAGTCATTGGGACAGGAAAGTGAGGGTAAGTCTTACCAAAGTGAACACAGACAAAAATATACTTTTTTTTTTGTAGCGTGTGCCCTCTCTGAGATTTTTCCAATTTTGCTGTTTAATTGACAAAATACCAGTATTGAGGTTTTGGAGTGGGTGGACCAGAGCTCTCGAGTCAAGGAGCTGAGAGGCCTGAATTTTGATTTTGCCTGATACATGGCGAACCTTCATGCAGGGTCATCCAGTTACCAGCTTTTCATATCTGATGACAGTATAGAAGGCTTAAAGTAAACACAGGCTCACTTTAATTGTGCGGTATATCTTTAAACCATCATTAACCATCTTCATCTGTAAGGATGAAAAAAAAATATAGGATCAATCCCATAGCAGCAATTATCAAAAACAAATAGCTCAAAGTATGTGAGTAGTGTTAGATTTTGTTATACTTTTATTTACTTATCCACATATACATTAAATACTGTAATTATGGCAATTTTGTATTTCATGAAAAAAAAATGGTGTTAGTAGAAACCCTCCTTTGATATTTCCATGTTGGTTTCCAATTGATTCGGCTAAAGGGAATGCCGTGTGGTATCATCTTTTATGTGAAGTATCAAAAAATGCAAACACATCTTTTAGAAAAAAAAGCACAAGCAAATAAATAAAACACATGTCTATCCAGACTCACATGGAAGTCACCCTTTTCATATCTGAGACAACGGAGGCCTTGCCAGGGAATCTCTCCACCCAGGAACCTTTTGTGCCAAATGTTTACAATAGCAGCTCCTTCTGATCACACTGCCAGCACTTGGCTATCTAGTTTTTAGCAACGTGCCAGCTTAGGCGCACCTGCCCCCGTCTGCCTTCCCAGTGCACAGGGAGTTTCACATGACCTCACCCCTTCCCAGCTGACTTAGTTCTAGCTTTGTAGATGGCTGTGTGCCCCCAGACCCAGAGCTGGAGGTAATTAAGGAGCCAATAAACAAAAATGACAATTTGATCCATAGAAAAAGAGCATTTTGTGACATTTGTGGATTAAAGGAGAAGTCCCATTATAAAAAAAGAAAAAAAAACAAACATTACTTTAGAGGCTGATTAATTGAAACTGGAGAAAAGATGGTAAGCACCAAGTGAAGCTTGTCCCCAATCTATCAATCACAATTCTTATTTCATTTTCCTGTAATAAAAAGGTGAAGAAATTTTTTGTTCCAGTTTTACTGAATCAGCCCTAAAAGGCTTAAGGTATACTTAAAAATATTTGTTTTATCTTTGAAAAACCCCTGTCGGGTAACAATTGCAAAAAAACAGCCAATCCATCCAGTATCATACCCAAACGCCGAATGCTGGGATGCTCGGCTGATGCCGTTTTATAGTTTAAGGCTCAACATAAAGTGAGAGCTCTGCTTATGATCTAATGATTTATGATCTGCCACATTGCATCATTTTCCATCTCCATTATTTTTCAGTGAGGCCATTTAGTACTGAAAGCAAATGTTTCCCCAAAACTTTTTCAAACCATTAACCTAACCCTTATGCCGCATACACACGATCGCACTTTCCAACAACAAAATCCATGTTTTTCTTCCGATGGATGTTGGCTTAAACTTGTCTTGCATACACATGGTCACACAAATGTTGTCGGAAATTCCGAACATCAAGAGCGTGGTGACGTACAACACCTATGACAATGAATGCACAAATAGGATCAGTAGTCAGCGGATCCTACCACCTTCTACGCCTGCTACGTAGACTCATCCCCTTCATTCCAGAAAAGGACAAAGCCGTAGTGGTAGGAACAATCATCAACTCTCGACTCGACTACGCAAACTCCCTCTACATAGGACTACCTAAATTCCAGATTGCACGACTACAAGTCGTTCAAAACACGGCAGCAAGACTAGTCACAGGAAAAAAACCATGGGAATCCATCTCCCCATCCCTGAGGACCCTCCATTGGCTAACCGTAAAGAATCGGATCACATTCAAGACCCTCTGCTTGACCCACAAATGCACACAAGGAGATGCTCCTCAATACTTATGCGAAAAAATACAACACTACACCCCCAATCGCAACCTCCGATCTAACGACCAAAACCTCCTCCTTGTCCCCAAATCCGGTACAAGTCAAGGGGAGAACGAAGATTTGCAGTCCAAGGACCACGGCTATGGAACGCTCTACCTACGAACATCCGCTTGGAAAAAGACCATCGGGCCTTCAGGAAAAAACTCAAGACCTACCTCTTCTAAGAAGGAATCAACGCAGGTCGGATCAAGCGCCTCGAGGCGATTCAGTTCGCAGTTGCAGCGCTATACAAATCATTCATTCATTCATTCATTCATATGACGAGCCGAGAAAAAAATTCAATAGCCAGTGCGGCTCTTCTGCTTGATTCTGAGCATGCGTGAAATTTTGTGCGTCGGAATTGTGTACACACGATCGGAATTTCTGACAACGGATTTTGTTGTCGGAAAATTTGAGATCCAGCGCTCAAATTTTGTTTGTCGGAATTTCCGACGCAAAATATTCGATGGAGCCTACACACAGTCGGAAATTCCGACAACAAGCTGCCATCGAACATTTGTTGTCGGAAAGTCAGACCGTGTGTATGCGGCATTATTCTCACACCAACATTTAATCTTAGCCTCCCTCAAGACTTATAACCTAACCCAAAAAAGTAAGTTTTTCCAAAAACCTGTCTTGAGATGGGAAGAATATTGGGCTTCCATTGCTTGTCAGTTTCTGAAAATGCTGATTTTCCTATTTTTATGCTTTCTGAATTATTGATTCAGGACAAATGTTTAGATCAGGAAATAGCTTGATTTTGACTTTCTTCTTGTTCTGGGTCTGTGACTGATAAAATATGAAAGCTAAATAATTAGTTTGACAGCCATAACATATATCATTTTGAAAGGAGATAAGCAATGGCAGCCTTTTCTTTCTTTTACACTCAACCTTCCCCGAACACTTAATGCTTAACTCACCCCTTAAAACTTACCAAATAACCCTAACATTTAACCCCTTAAATCCCAACCTCTACTGTAGTCTTCATTGCTTTATGAGAACCCCACCGGTGGATACATTCTTCAGCCAGTGGGAAGTGTTCACATCACCAGGGAGGGACGTGGGCACTCTAAGAAAATACCCTGCCATCCTGCGGCACTCAAGAAGGAAGACTTATCCAGTGTGTTCCATTACTGCAAAACTCAGGAAAGAAATCAGGGCATTAAATGTTTTTTGTTTTATCTTAATGGGGGATTAGATATAGCTGGGTGTATGAGTAAAGTTTGTTTGAAAATACCCTGGGCAGAAATCAGATTTAATTTATAAACTTCATCCTTATTCCTAACCCTAGCCCTACACTAAATTACCAATGAAAGGACCATACTTACCTCTTCTGTTTCAAAATCTCTAGCTATAAAATCTGAGCTCTAAAAAATAAAAAAAATTAAAATAAAAAAAAAAAGCTAAAAAAAGATTTACAATTTCATTTTAATACCCCATCCCATATCATTTGCTAATTCCTACTAATTTAATAGCATATATAAATATTTGTGCAGGCATTTAATTTACAAAAGAATTAAATGTTACACATTGTTTTTTGTAACAACTGAATGATGGAAGTGTGAGTGAGTTGTCAACTTCTGTTACGCTCATGTCCATCTTTCTTCGAGAGTAGAAAAGCAGGATGGTCTAAATCCGCCAAGTTGGGTAGTCGCTTGAGTTGTTTTTTTAGCACTTGTCAGTCTGTTCAGCACATATATTGTTTTGTGATTGCTCATAGCTAATTATCTTCTTTATATTATTAGATCCATGACACTGGAATAATTTAACAGGAGAGAGCTGCAAATAAAGAAAAAACACAAGTTGGATGGCATACCTTGTTAGTTGTGTTTTGTATCACACTTAGAAGTTGCCACAGTGATAAAAATTTAATTTGTTCATAGTTGAGGAATCAACTGAGAATAGTTGTGTTTTTAAATTGGTACATAAAGCTTTCATGGCTAGAAATGTATTCTTTCACTAGTCAAACTATAATGTATTTTCAGTAAGGGCAACAGTATAAGTACTTTAGATTTTTGCATTTTTTTTATGCTCGCTGTTCCAAATTTTATTTATTGTACTGGATTTTCCTTACATATTTTCAAACACTCTATATAATGGTCATATGTATATCAGGAGTGTGATTCCTTGTGTTGATGGCATCAGTATGAAATCAGTTTGAGCCCCCCGTTCACATCGGGCCAATTTGACATGCGATTTGACATGTCATATCGCCGCCTATTGCCGACAACTGCACCGTCTGAATCGGTGCGACGCTGACTATGCAGCGCCGCACTGATTCCCAAAAGTAGTTCCTGTGCTACTTTTGGGGACTTCAGGGGCAATTTCAATAGATATCTGTGCAGGAACCCACACAGATTTCTCTGAAATTGCCCCTGAAGTCAGACTGAAATGCGAGTTTAAAATCACGGGAGTTAAGCTGAACACGATTTCAAACCCACATTCAGTGTGAACCTAGGCTGAGACACTTTTGCAATCATTCAGAACTCATTGACAGTTGTATTTGGCCTGAAGTTGACCTGCATTTGACTTGCTTCAAGCAGGTTTTGCATTCCCATAGACCTGCATAGAAATGCAAAACCCTTTTGGAGAGAACAAAAGCCCATTGAAGCAGGTCCTTACCATGTATAAATTGTGTGCATGCTTTTGCAATCGCTACATAGACTTACCTCTTCTCCAGATGAAAGCTTCCACATCATGCACATTGCTACAGCTCTATTAGTCTTTGTGCAGCCAATACACGATACAGAAGCTGCTGTCACTCCAACTGGCAGTGGGCGATCCTGCAGTAGTTCAACTACTTTAGGCAGATGCACTGTGCGCTAGTTCGATAATGCACATCACAGGGCAACAGCCTGCATAAAGTAAGCGGTGTTGCCTGAGTAGCTGGGTGTTGCCCGGGTAGCTGGGAAAGGTTCTGGTGTTCTGGTGTTCACAGCAAAGCATCACACCAGAACCTTTCCCAGCTACCCGGATCGTGCGAGGAGCCTGTGGGATGCAGTAGAACTGCCAGGACTACATACGTATGAGGAGCATGACTCTCACTTATATCTTGTAAATGTTTTTAATCTTGTGCAATAAATGATACTGTTTTAACACTACACTTAGATAGGCGCCTCCCCCCCCCCCCGTTTCTTTCATATCCATGGGAAGGACACCTAATGACTGCAATGGCAGTCAATGGCAACTTCCACATATATCCATCAATATGGTGAGACCACCACCACTGCCATCTGTGTTAGGATTCACCCAACTCCAGTATAGAACAAACACGCTAGCATAATTGCATTATAAATATGTGTGTTTCATTGTGTTTGATGGATCAGTGAGTTTGATGAATTCTGTCTGGTACAACAAGCCTCGACATACTTGTTTCTAATTTGGATTCATCGCTAATCAAAACAGTAATGATACGTTCAATCTGAAACTTAACTAAAAGTTATTTACCTTCCAGCCAACGTTCCCATGTGAGTGCATTGTTTATTGAAATAATATGCATTGCCGCAATAATTTTTATACAAATATTTCTGCAATGTAAAGTCATCCTTCACCTCTTTAACAAACATTTCACAAGAAAGTTCACATGAAGGTGACAGGGATGTGATTGACGCCCAGACAGGGTGTTAGTAATTTTAATAAAATGGAAAGGCGAGACTTACACTGTTTTAGATATGATGTCAGGATAATATTATTGACTATAAATTTTAATGACAGCACCTGTCGTAATTAGTTAAAGATGGCCATTGTGCCTTGGGGGGTGTCCACGATGACACTCAGGAACAAGTAAAAACAAAAAGCTTGCATACTTAACGCGGAAAGGAGTAACTGCACGCAGGAATGTGACCAGGGCATTATGTATTTACCAAACATTGCAGCAATTGTAATTTTGACAGGTGACATAATGCAACATGACATTAGCTTTTATTGCCATCAGCACAACTGCAGGTTGATATAAGAGTTTAAATGAGAATGCAGACAGGTTTTTCTATTTTTGGCCTTTGTAAGCAGCCACGGTCGTGATAATGTCTCTGGTTGAGCATACTATCTGAAAATGGAGTTGTATTGCAAACTAATTTTTTTATAGCTTTGGACACAGCAAGGCTGGGTTTGACCCACTGTTAGGTCTGCCAGTGACCTCTGTGATGGCTGAAATTTGCTTCACTAGGTGGATACGTACTCACTATCTGCCCAGTATTCAGTGAACTATATACTTGTACCATATACTAGTTAATTTGGGCACGCTCTAATGCCCCGTACACATGGTTGGAAATTCTGACGGAAAAAGTCTGATCTGGTTCTTTTGGAAAATCCGATCATGTGTGGGCTCTATCAGACTTTTTCCGTCGGAATTCCCGACGAAAAAAGTTTGAGCGCTGGATCTAAAGTTTCCGACAACAAAATCCGATCTGACTTTTTCCGATCGTGTGTAGAGAATTCCGACACACAAAGTGCCACGCATGCTCAGAAAAAATTTGGAGATGAAAGCTATTGGCTACTGGCCTCTACGTAGTCCCGTCGTACGTGTTGTACGTCACCTTATTCAGAACGATCAGATTTTCCGACAACTTTGTGCGACTGTGTGTATGCAAGACAAGTTTCGGCCACAATCCGTCTGAAAAAATCCGACGGATTTTGTGGTCGGAATGTCCGACCGTGTGTACAAGGCATAAGAAGCAATACAGTACATTCTTATTAAGGCAGTGATGTAAAGGGAACCCTATTCCCATAATCTCCTGCAAACTCAGTCAGTAAATGAATGTGGAAACCCCACTGGGTCTCACACATTGCTAAATGGTAGGACAGAGAGCCTGTGGATTAGGGTGACCTGATATAGGATCCAAACCCTTACCAAGAATCAGGATCTCTTTATCTGCTCAGAAAAATTCAACTTGATTTACCTAGTTAAACGTGTTGTCTGAAGGTAACATCTGAGGTTTTTATTTTCCCGATAAAAGTGGCAAACCTGTGTCCCGGAGAAAAATGAAACTCACTGGATAGCCGACTCCAGCAGGGAGCTACACACCATGAAGCACCCAGTAACTTCCATATTGGGGTACTCTGCTATACAAATGTTAACCAACTTTTTTGATCTCCATCTGATAGGAGGAACAGGAGGCTAGACCAGAACTGGTGAACATGGAAACTGGTACATTTTTGTATTTCAGTGCACCCTGGTATGTGCAGGTTATGAGTACTTTAGGCAAAAAGCATTTTGGTGTGTAGTCACCTTAAAGTAGAAATTTATATTTTTTATTCTACAGGCTCACTTTAAATCAATAGAAGCTTGATTGCATATTACAGAATTTAGAATAAAACAATATTGATTTTAGGTTAGTTTTATTTATTTTTTTTATTTTATTTTTTTAAACTGATGTGTTATATCTCTTTATCTGATTTTAGTTGATTTTTG
Source organism: Lithobates sylvaticus (assembly GCA_028564925.1). NCBI lineage: Eukaryota > Metazoa > Chordata > Amphibia > Anura > Ranidae > Lithobates > Lithobates sylvaticus. The sequence goes on along the minus strand of CM053034.1, from coordinate 172,811,947 downwards.
CTTTAAGATACATACCATATTTAATACAGGATATAGAAACAACAGAGACAGCACAGTGGTAGAACCTGACAACTGGTTTTGTAATGAATCACTGGGATGAGACATTCAATTCTTTGTGTAAATTGCAGCTTGAGCTACTGTTCTCAGCAAACCACAGGTCTTTTACAACAGACTACTACTATAAGGTAAAGGAAATTAAACCTTCACCTGATAGATATATAAAATATTAATATGCAATATTTTATAGTTACCTAACTTAAAAAAAGTATGTATTTGATGTATTATTTATTCATGATTGTATTACAGAAAAAAAACTGTATGCATGCCCCTAAAGTTATCCTTATGCCGCGTATGCACGGTCAGAGTTTCCGACAGAAAAAGTCAGATGGGAGTATTTCATCGTATATTCCGACCGTGTGTATGCCCCATCTGACTTTTTCCATTGAAAATTCAGATGGACTTAGATAGAGAACATCTTCTATATTTTTCCGACAGAAAAAATTCCTATCAGAAAAAACGCTCGTCTGTATGCTGTTTCGACGCACCAAAAATCACGCATGCTCTGAAGCAAGTACGAGACAGAAGCGCTCGTCTGGTAAAACTAGTAATGGAGATAGCACATTCCTTACGCTGAAATTTTTTAAATAGTTTAATGCAACGCATTCTCTTCTTCTTTATAATGCTAGAAGAATGAAGTTGTTTTGCTGCTGACAAACTTATTTCTTTATTATTTCTCGTGATCTCATGAATAATCTTTTATTTTTTTAAAGCCAGATCTCCATAATAATGTTTAGAATTATTTTTTATAGTCATCTTTTTTTTATTTTATCTTTTTTTATTTCATCAAGATCTCCTTTTTTTTGGATTATTGAAAAAATTTTTTCTAGTGATCTCCATATATAATTTTTTTTTTTTTTTTTTGTGTCAAGTTACCACAATAACATTATTATCTTGTATTTTTTAACCTCAAGGAGGTTGGTTGGTGTCCCTTGTTAATTTGACATTGTCTTTTTGAAATGTACCTGAATTCCTTTTTGTAGAAAAACACACAAGCAAGTATTTTTATAAAATAAAATATCCAATAGCGCAAATCCTCTCTCACCAAACTTCTACTAACACAAGATAAACACCAGATTAGCAGAAGGAGCCCAAAGGGTGGCGCAGTGGCTATTGAACTTCCTTTTTATAGTGCCTTTGTACATGTTGTATGTCACCGTGTTCTTGACGGTCGGAATTTGGTGTGACCGTGTGTATGCAAGACAACTTGAGCGGAATTCCGTCGCAAAAACCTTCAGTTTATTCCGACTGGAAGAACGGTTGTGTGTACAGGGCAATACAATGACTTTAAACCAGATATAGCATTTAGCACTTAAGCTTTCCCCACTGACTACTGTTACCAAGACAGAAAGTGAGGGAAAATCCAAGAGTTGGCAAGAGGTTAGGGTAATAATTCCATGGGGACAAACTGATTCACAACTGTCTAACATGGAAATTCTTCTCACTTTGGTACAGGGCTTTCTTTTACTATTGAGTCTCTAGGAAAGGAAATATAGGGAAATCTCCCCAGTGAGAAACAGACACCAAAAAATAATACGATAAAGGGTGTAACACTTCCCTGCTCTATCCCCCCAAAAAATAGTTTAGATAGACATACACTTTAAGCTACCATGTCTAGGGATGTAGATCAATAAGTATTCAATGCTGGAGGGGGGGGGGGGGAGAGGGTCGGGCTATTAATAACATTTATACATCTTTGTAATGCTATTAATCGCATCTTTGTTAGATTCGATTAATGGCATCTTTGTTAGACAATTTTAGATCTTTAGCCCTGCTTCCATTTTTAACATGCACAGGTATGTTCAGAAGAACCTAAGTAGTCTTATTAAAAAAAAAAAAAATTTCTGGTTAGTGTATGTATGAGACAACAGGACCTGTGTCAGTTGGCTTTTGTTCACTTTAGAACTGCTCCCCCCCCTCATAAAAGTCTAGGGAATGCAAAGTCGGTCAAATGCAGGTCAACTTCAGGTCAAATGTACCTGCTATGAATTCTGAATGATCTCAGAAGATTGATGTCCAAAGCACCCTGCATTTGCCCATCAAAGCCAATGGACACTGGTCCTAATACTACTTCTTTGCATAATTTTGCTTCTTGAATTATTATTATAAGAGATAAATGAAGCTGACAGCTGATTCAACTCACTGGTTCAAAAATAAAAATGAAATATTGGCTTTGGTTAGCTTTTCCAAATATGTGCCATACAGAGTCAGGGTGACATCAACATCAAGGAAATTTAAAGTCAGCCATTTGTTTTTTTTTGGTTTGGGATTCTTAATGCATGATTATCTTCAAAAATTAAGCTTTGTTTTTTGTGATATATTTTTGCACTGGTTGCTTACAAGCAGAGAGAGCAAGGGTGTTGAGTTGTGTAGAACAGATACAAATAATCATAGAAAGACGTTGGGATTTCCATAATTGTTTTTATCTTTGGGACATAAAAACTCACTGTGGATGTTGCCTTTACAAAGATGGCACCTAGTGTCTGGGGACAAAGGAAAATAAAAGCTTTTTCAGGGGAAGAACTGTAATCTCTGTGACAGGTAATAAAGAGGAAAACCTACACTATACTTAGCATGCAAGCATCTAACATATTATCTAATGTTAGGTCTGATGTAATATGCTGAGTGTCTTGTCCAATTAAAACTGAGCTGTAGTGTTGGCAATAACAGTGGAGCTGTTCAAATAACTAGATTTGTTGGTCTGAACCACTCCCTTGCTTAGGTAAAATTTTGAGTGTGGCCTGATTAGATGTTGTCTGAGTGTGGCCTGACATGAACACTACTTGCACACCAGTATATGATGCTTTCATGTACTAAGCCTCAGGGTGTTAATATGACAGGGTCAGGGTGTGATTAGGGCAAACTGAGGCAAGACCAACATTTCCAGCATGATTTAGAAAGCTGGCAAGGGTGCTCATACACTTGGCACCAATAAAGGTGTGCCTTTATATGTGTAATGGCGCATGCATAATGCTCTAAGACAGCTAAGACTAGAAGAACCTGACAGTATTGAACACTCCTCAGATGCCAGACAAGTAATTGCAAAACAGGAAGGCATGTTTCTCTTAAAAACCAAAGGAAATAAAAGTTTTGCCTTATCTGGATTTCCACACTTTCAGTCCTTCTTCAGGGATTGACTTGAGCGATCCTTAAGTGAATGTGTGTCAATAGAAATCTTGGAACTGCCAATGCTGACTTGGTTCCTAAAGTGCAGACCATGGAGTAGTCAACCTCATTCTGCATAGCGATTCACTGAGCTGAAGCAAACATACATCTGTCAAAGTCTGAAAATGCTAAACGTTTATCCTGCATGCTTGTTCCATGTCAATAATTGGCTAGATATTGAAGGCAGGATCAAAAGGACAGCCTTTGAGTGTTTACCTTTAAAATACAAGTTGGCAAATGGCAGGGCCCATGTTTTTATTCTCACAGGGCCACTTTAAATTTCTTCCAAATGTGCAGTCACTATGGATTACAATAAAACAGAACAAAAGTGAAGCACATTTAATGCCATGTACACACGAGCAGATTTTCCGTCAGAAAAATCTTGGATGGTCTTTCCGACGGAATTCCGCTCAAGCTTGGTTGCATACACACGGTCACACAAAAATTTGCTGAAAGAAAATCAAGTTCAATGCTTCCGAGCATGCGTCGAATTGTTTCTAAGCATGTGTAGGAATTTTGTGTGTCGGAATTGCTACAGACGATCGGAATTTCCGATCAGAACTTTTTCCGACTGAAAAATTGAGAACATGCACTCAATCTTTTGCTGGCTGGAATTCGGCCAGCAAAAGTCCGATGGAGCATACAGCATACACACGGTCCCATTTTCCGACCAAAACTTCTCATCGGTCTTTTGCTGGCCGAATTTCCGATCGTGTGTATGTGGCATAAGAGTATCAGTAGATGGACAGATAAATTGGAATCAATGTATGTTGCTCACCTTGGTGAGTGGCTGAGAAAACACCAACTTGTGTCCCAGCTGACAAGCTTAAATAGCAGGAATCCACAGTAAATTTCCAAGAGATCTTGAAAAACACATCCCAAGATCTTTTGTACCACACTTAACATCAATGTTGCTGGATATTGGAGTCCAAAAGGTGGTGAATCACGACAATTCCGAGGTTTATTATCGTGGGCAGCACAGTGGCTAATTGGTTAGCACTCGTGCCTAGCACTAGGGTCGCTGGTTCGAATCCCAACCATAACACTACCTGCCTGGAGTTTGCATGTTCTCCCTGTGCCTGTGTGAGTTTCCTCCCACACTCCCACCTCCCAAGACATGCTGGTAGGTTAATTGACTCCTGTCTAAATTGGCCCCTGTATGTGTATGTATGAATGTGAGTTAGGGACCTTAGATTGTAAGCTCCTTGGGGGCAGGGACCGATGTGCATGTATATACAGTATATGTACAATATACTGTATATGTGAAGCACTGCATGAATTGACAGTGCTATGTAAGACAATACAAGTATTAAAATTAATAAAACTAAGGATTACAATAGAAAACTCCTTCAGTAATAAATAAAAAAAACATTAAAATTTATGTCAGGGCAAAATAAAAAAAAGTATGCAGTACATCATTGCAATACATGCATATTTCACAATAGTTTATCCCTTTACAAATGCTACAAGTACAGAAAACTACCTGTTGATCTATAGAGAAATCTATTGAGCTCTTGGCTTAAGCCGACCATTCATGGATCGAAATTTGGCAGGGGCCAGCTGAATTTTGATCCATGTATGGGCAGGGAGGTTGTATGGAAGTCTTTCTACTGATCGACTTCTGTACAACTGCCCTGTTGGATTTTTTCAACTCGATCAGCACTGCCAGCTACGGCCGGCGGTGCTGTTCAGTATATTCTGATGGCAGGGAAGTCTCCCTGCTGTCAGCATACAATTGTGCAGTGGGGAAGATTCCCCCATTCACATGGAATGTGTGGATGTTGTTGAACAATAAAATAAAAAAAATGTACTCGCCTGCCTTACTTTTTGAGTTGACAACATAATTCCACTTCTGCACTAAAATCCCAAGTTGTGTTATCAGCTCTGCCCAGTTCTCTCTCACGAGACTACGGAACACCTTCCCCTTTCCTTATCTACATAAGATAAGGAAAAGGTGTTCTGAAATTCAGCAGGGAAAAATTTAAGAAGGACTGAGTACAGTGTGGATTTTCAGTTCAGCTGAGTCATCTCAAACAGGATATTAGGAGGTCGCTGGATTTCTGGCAGGATCATCAAGTAGTTGTGTGCACCAGCATGGTCCTATCAGACGCCAACTGCCTACAAGGTCATGCTCCCTTGTGAAATGACAGGCAGGTGCACAGCTTTCTCCAATAATAAAATTGTATGAGATTTCAACTGGTCTTCATGAAGCTGTTTCAGAATGTTATGCCGCGTACACACAGTCTTTTTTTCCGACGGTTAATGTTGGATGTGAGCTTGTTGGCTGAAAGTCCGACCGTGTGTATGCTCCATTCGAACATTTGTTATCGGACTTTCCGCCAACAAATGTTGGCTAGCAGGTTCTCAAATTTTCCTGCCAACAAACCTTTGTTGTCAGAATTTCTGATTGTGTGTACACAAGTCAGTCGCATAAAAGTTCACGCATGCTCAGAAGCAGAAGCGGTCGGTCTTGTAAACTAGCGCTTGTAATGGAGAATTAATATTCGTGACGTGGCAAATTAGGAAATCTCCAAATACAGCGCACAATTCTCTTCTTCTTTAATGGGCTAATAATGAAGCTGCTTTGCTGGTGATACTGATGGAGTTATTGCCAATTAATTTTCAAAGGCTTTGTAGTGATATCAAGAATAATAATAATGGCGCTAAATGAAAAACGTAAAAAGAAAAGCGCGTATTAGCACTCAACCAAATTCTACTAACACGGAATTAGCAGAAGGAGCCCAAAGGGTGGCGCTAAAGAGCTGAAAAACCACGTAGAACGTCACTACGAACGTAATTGTTGGCCAACATTTGTGTGACCGTGTGTATGCAAGACAAGTTGGAGCCAACAACCTTCGAACAAAATTCCACGGTTTTGGTATCGGAAAGTCTGATCGTGTGTACTGGGCATTATGCCGCGTACGCACGAGCGGAATGTCCGACAGAAAAAGTCTGACGGAACCTCTTCATCGTATATTCCGATTGTGTGTGTGCCTCATCGGACTTTTTTTTTTCTCCAAAATTCGGACGGACCTAGAAATAGAACATGTTCTAAATATTTCCGACGGAACCAATTCCTATCGGGAAAACCGCTCTTCTGTATGCTGTTCCGACGGACCAAAAACAACGCATGCTCTAAAGCAAGTACGAGACGGAAGCTATTGGCTACTGGCTATTGAACTTCCTTTTTCTAGCCCCGTCGTACGTGTTGTACGTCACCTCGTTCTAGACGGTCGGACTTTGGTGTGATCGTGTGTAGGCAAGACAGTTTCAGTGGAACTCCGTCGGAACTCCGTCGGAAAAACCTTCAGAGTTTATTTCGATGGTAAAACCGGTCTCGTGTACGCGGCATTAGGCTTTGTTTCGCCATAATTTCTGATGTAGAACCTTGCTACTTTACGTTTACAAGACTTGATGACTTCCTCTACGTCCATTCATGTTAACAACTGCAAAATATACAATTTCCAAAACATACATTGCTTTCACTTAACGAAACACAGTCTGAAATAATGTTTGTACAGTTTATTCCTAATTATCCTTGCTATTTTGGAATTTCTGTAATAGAAGAACACAAAGAAACACTCACTAATAAACTGTCACGTAGTCACAAGCATGAGGTATGAAAAAAAAAAAATGCTACCAAAATCAGTGTTAAAGAAAGGTTATCATTTCAACTGTAAGAAAAAGTTGACATTTTTTTTTCTTCGTGTTGATGAGACGTTCAATGGTTCTCTGATCACTGATAAAGGCATGCTAAGGTGAATTTTAATTATGACTAAATTGTTGTATTACTGTTTCATACCATGAACATCTGTTCCCTTCAAAAATGATGATTTATGCAAGCTATCAGCAGAGACAGGCTGGTACAGCTTATGTCACGCTTAGTGGGAAGCTACTGGAAGTAGTCCTCGAGTTCCCTTTCAGAAGGCTGCAGATTGAAGAGACTATTGTTCATGTAATTAAAGGGACCAGAGGTGGGCACATTCATTCACAATTGACAAATTTTTGACTCCTCTAAATGTATGCTTGGAGATCTGTCCAATATGCAAAAATGACTGATAATTTTTATTGTGTGGATTTATGTATCGGTGAATCTCTATAAACTAGAAATTGAAATTTGTGTATTAAGGTAAATTAAATATGTACGATCTGCTGAGAAGCGTAAAATTTGCTTGATTTCCCAATTATCAAATTGATTCATGGCACTTTTTTATTATTTCAGTTTAATTTTTAAAGTGTAAAAAAAAAAAAAAGCACACATGTAATATATAGCCGCTTACCAGTCTATAGATAGTGTGGTTGCATTCGTTTTATTTTTCAGGCTTTTTACCTTTTATTTTTAGCTTGTGATCTAACCAGTAAGGCTGGTTTCACACTGGGGCGTTGGGGGCGCTGGCGGTAAAGGGACGCTGCCCCATTGTTTTCAATGGGAAGGGGCGCTATAGGAGCGGTAAATATACCGCTCCTACAGCGCACCAAAGATGCGGCTTGCAGGACATTTTTCAGTGTCCTGCAAGCGCACCGCTTCAGTGTGAAAGCCCTCGGGCTTTCACACTGAAGACACAGCAACAGCTGTTTCGGATTGGTTTGCAGGCACTATTTTTTGCGCAATAGCGCCTGCAAACCGCCCCAGTGTGAAAGGGGCCTAACACACTTCTCATCCTAAAGGGACAACACTCACTGACCGTACTGCGGCAATAGGTTGATCAGAGCCATGGGATAAGCTGATCGCTACCCCATCCCACTGCACAGAAGTGGTTGCTGCCTCTCAGACCTCAGATCAGAGTGGTAATAAGAATTGCAGAGCTAAGGAAAGTCCTAAGTTCCTGCTTGGGTCTGACATGTCATAGAGGGGAGACCTGGGAGGACTTCCCTCCCTCTTCTGGGTACTGCTGCATCTGAGGTCTGGTGAGTGAATTTTGCAGAGTGAGGGGGGATTTAGCATAGAAGGGTAGATTTTGCTGGGGGAAAGGAGGTATTTTTTTCTTGTGGGGGATGTGTTAGTTAATCCTGAGTTCTGCACTATGTGTTATGTACTACTGACCTCTTCACTATGCATTACTACTGACCTTTGCATTCTGCATTATACACTACTGACCTCTGAATCCTGTTACATACTCTTGACCCCTGTTCTCTGTGTCACATACTCTTGACCCGTGTTACTTACTTCTGCCCCCTGTATGTTTCAAGCTCCTGACCTCTGCATTCTGCGTTACTCCTGACCCCTGCACTCCATGTTATATATTACTGGTCTCTGAACTCTGCTTTGCTCCTGACCCCTGTGCTCTGCATTACTATCAATCCCTGAACTCTGCATTATTTCCTACTGACCTCTTACTCTTGACTTACTTAGGATTGACCCTTAACCCCTTCCCGACCAGCCGCCACAGTTATACTGCAGCAAGATGGCTCCCCTGCTCTTTAAGAAGCTGTATGACTGCCAGGCATCCGCAATCGCTCGTGACAGAGCAAGAACCGGGCTCTGTGTGTGTAAACACATATATATATTACTTTCACTGTTTCACAGTATAAATTAACCCCTCATAGTAGTGATGTTTTTGTACTCTACTTTAATCCCATCATGACAGGTGATAAAGCATGCTGCTGCTACTAAATGTCCTATGCTGGCCATACACGTATCGATATATTTGAACAAGAATATTTGTATGAACCTTCTTTTTACATTCAATGAATGGATGAATGTCATTCGAAAATTTCACTTGCTTTTAACATTAATTTTTAAAATGCATGTAATTTCTGAACGAAAAACACATACACTGTCCGAAAATTTGTTTGATCAAGAAAAGTTTTCTTAACTGCTCCTTTGAATTTTCCCGTCACTGTGGTCACAAACCAACATCGATTTGACCCCACTAAGGATTATAAAATCGAACGAAAATTTTTGAAGGACAAATGTGTATGGCCAGCATAAGTGACAGCAGGTGCAGGGCTTGTATCAAGCTACCTGCCTATGACAAGGCAGTCTGTCATGCATAAAATTATATTACAATCCTGTCTTGCTGTCTGAAAATCTGCAAAACATTGTTTTAGGTTTTTTTCAGCTGCCATAACCCCGGTATATTCTTAAACAACAGACAGTCCTCTTTCTGATTACAGTGGTCTTTGCGGTGGATTAGCCGCAAGATCACTTTTATTGGCGCGGGAGAGGGCCCGCCCGTCGCGGTCCGGTCATCTCTGCCACTTACTGGACCTGTCGGTAGTGGCGGAGACGATCCGGTCCTCTCCCCTCTGAGACATGGAGCAGAAGACCTCCTCTGTAACTCAAAACTGGTAACCTGTAAAAAAATGTAAACGTTGTCTATGGAGATTTTTAAGGGTCAAAGTATGTCGCCATTCCACGAGCAAACGTAATTTTGAAGCATGACATGTTGGGTATCAATTTACTCAGCGTAACATTATCTTTCACAATATTAAAAAAAATGGGTTGACTTTACTGTTGTCTTATTTTTTAATCAACAAAAATGTATTTTTTCCCAAAACATTGCGCTTGTAATGTGGCGTACACACGGTCGGAATTTCCGATGGAAACAGTCCGATGGGAGATTTTTATCGGATTTTCCGACTGTGTGTATGCCCAACGGTCTTTTTCTGTCGGAATTTCCGACGGACTTTGAATTGAGAACCTGTTCTCAATTTTTCCGACGGAAAACCTTTCTATCGGATTTTCCGATTGTGTGTATGCAATTCCGACACGCAAAGTTCCGACGCATGCTCGGAAACAATTCGACGCATTCTCGGAAGCATTAAACTTCCCTTTTATAGTGATGTCGAACGTGTTTTATGCCGCTGTGTTATTTACCGTCGGAATTTGGTGTGATCGTGTGTAGGCAACACAGCTTGAGCGGAATTCGTCAGAGTTTTTTCCGACGAGCATTCCGACTGTGTGTACGCAGCATAAGACTGCTGCACAAATACGGTGTGACATAAATTATTGCAACGACCGCCATTTTATTCTCTAGGGTGTCTGAAAACAAAATACTGTGTATATATAATGCTTGGGTGTTCTAAGTAATTTCCTAGCAAAAAAAATTATTTTAACTTGTAAACGCCAAGTTTGAAAAATAGGCTTGGTCCTTAAGTAGTTAAATAAAGATTTTGATCTCTGTGTTTGTTGATATGTACCATATTCGACCTTTAATAGTGAATAGATGTTTTCTGTTATTCTCAGTGGATTAGCAATTTTGTTCCCTAACCATATAGCAGGTTTTTTATATTTACCTCTGCGTATTCAAGAATAAATTATCTTTTTTTAAGCGTATACTTACTTATACATCAAATTTTTTTTTTTTTTTTTTTACAGTTTTTATCAGATTAATCGATTAATCAAAACTATAATCGGCCAACAAATCAAATATGAAAATTATAAAAAGTTAGTTGCAGCCCTAGTTCTTATTTTTCATAATGCATGTGTGTGTGGGGGTGGTGTTCTATAGTTCACAGAGGTGACCTGAGAGAATCAGATAACAATGATTAGCAATTAATTGCTGATTATTTAAAGGGAATCTGTCATGAGTAAGTAATAGATGCTGCCACTGCTGACCTCTCATTTTGAGTATGCTTGTTCCCTGGCTATCATTTTGATGCTTTGACAGTGACTTGGAGCAAGTACAGAAATAAGTAGCCCTGACACCCATTTACATCATATTTGTTCTGGGTCTATGGCTTAAAGGTACTAAAGTCAGACACAGCCAACATTTAGCATCTTTAGAAGGACCACGCAATGACAGCCCCCATATTTCTCTAGTGACAGAATTATTATTATATTATACAGGATTTATATAGCGCCGGCAGTTTGCACAGCGCTTTACAACAGTAGGGCAGACAGTACAATTACAATACAATTCAATACAGGAGGAATCAGAGGGCCCTGCTCGTTAGAGCTTACAATCTAGGAGAATCACTTTAACCACCTCATTACAGTGCATTTTCACCCCCTTCCTGACCAAGCCATTTTTCAGCTTTCAGCGCTGTCACACTTTGAATGACAATTGCGCGGTCATAGAACACTGTACCCAAATAAAATTGTTATCATTTTGTCCCCACAAATAGAGCTTTCTTTTGGTGGTATTTGATCACCTCAGCGGTTTTTATTTTTTGCGCTATAAACAAAAGAAGAGCAGCAAGTTTGAAAAAAAAAAAACAATATTTTTAACTTTTTGCTATAATAAATATCCAAATTTTTTTTTTAAAACACATTTTTTCCTCAGTTTAGGCTGATACGTATTTTTCTACATATTTTTTTTTTAAAATTGCAATAAGCATATATTGATTGGTTTGCGCACAAGTTATAGTGCCTACAAAATAGGGGATAGATTTATTGCATTTTTATTATTATTTTCTTTTTACTAGTAATGGCGGCGATCTGTGATTTTTATCGTGACTGCGATATTGCGGCGGACATATCGGACACTTTTGACACATTTTTGGGACCATTCACATTTATACAGCGATCCGTGCAATGAAAAAGCATTGATTACTGTATAAATGTGACTGGCAGGTAAAGGGGTTAACCACTAGGGGGTTCTGAAGGGGTTAACATGTTCCCTGGGAGTGATTCTAACTGTAGGGGGAGGGAATTGACAAGGGGAGGAGACCGATCAGTGTTTCTCTGTATTGAGAACACACCATCGGTCTCCTCTCCTCTGACAGGACAGTGGATCTGTGTGTTTACTTACACAGATCCACGGTCCTGCTGTGTTACCGGGCAATCGCGGGTGCCCGGCGGACATCGCGGCCGCCGGGCACGTGCACCGAGTCCCCAATAACACGGCGGGCATGCACGCGTCCCGCTGGCGGCGCACGCGCGCCCCCTGGTGGGCCGAAAAGGCGAGGACGTCATATGACGCCCTCCCGCCACGAGAGCTGCGCCGCCTGGCCGCCAACTGACAGCCGGTGGTCAGCAAGCAGTTAATGCCGCGTGCACACGAGCGGATTTTCCATCAGAAAAATCTTGGATGATTTTTCCGACGGAATTCCGCTCAAGCCTGGCTTGCATACACACGGTCACACAAAAGTTTGCTTAACTTTTTCTAACGTCAAGAAAGCGGTGACGTACAACACTACGACGAGCCAAGAAAATGATGTTCAATACTTCCGAGCATGCGTCAAATTGTTTCCGAGCATGCGTAGGAATTTTGCGCGTCAGAATTGCTACAGACAATCGGAATTTCCGATCAGAACTTTTTCCGACCGAAAAATTGAGAACATGCTCTCAATCTTTTGCTGGCTGGAATCCAGCAAAAGTCCGATAGAGCATACACACGGTTGCATTTTCCGACCAAAAGCTCTCATCTGTCTTTTGCTGGCGAAATTTCCGATCGTGTGTACGCGGCATAAATGTTGGAAGAAACATCTCCTTAAAGTGATTGTAAAGGATCGTTTCAGATTTTTTTAAAATAACAAACATGTCATACTTACCTCCACCGTGCAGTTCGTTTTGCACAGAGTGGCCCCGAACATCCTCTATCGTGGCTTCTTCCCACATCAGATAACCCTCTAGGACAGGGGTCTCAAACTGGTGGCCCTCCAGCTGTTGCAGAACTACAATTCCCATGAGGCATTGCAAGGCTGACAAGTTACAATCATGACTCCCGTGGGCAGAGGCATGACAGAACTTGTAGTTTTGCAACAGCTGGAGGGCCGCCAGTTTGAGACCCCTGCTCTAGGAGAAGCCCTCTCCCGAGGGGGTTACCTTGCAGGCGCGCTTGCGGACTCGGCCCCGCCCCCCAGCGCCCACATCATTAGATTTTATTGACAGCAGCGGGAGCCAATAGCTGCGCTGCTATCAATCTATCCAATCAAGAGCCGGGACCCCGTGGTGAGAGAGAGAACGCGTCCTCGCCGAAGAGATGAAGGCGCTCAGGTAAGTAAAACGGGGGGGCTGGGGGGCCGGTGACTGTCAGGTGTTTTTTCACCTTAATGCATAGGATGCATTAAGGTAAAAAAACACAAGGTTTTACAACCCCTTTAAGTTGTAATCTACACACGTAGCATGTAGTATCAGCAATCTTTCATGATTGCCCAAAGCTAAAATTGTGTGCTTGTTTCAACATGCTACTGTATGCTGCTTGTATAGTTCACATAATAGATAGCCATTTGTTCAATTTTATTAGCTATGAATCGCTAACTATTCTAACTGCATGGATGAGCTATGTATTGATGGACTATCTGATTTGCTGATTCTTGTTTTGGGTCATTGACTCACCAAGTAGCCAAGGAATGATAATAATGACAACCCCAGAAGGTTCGCTTTGGAAAACAACTCAGTAATGAGAGATCGCCCTTCACTTCATTCGTTTTAAATGAGCTTCTTTCATGATGAAAATGTTTTTTTGCTGTAACACAAACCTGTGTCTTTCCATGCAAAATGTTTGCTATAACACTCTCTTCTTCAGCAGAACATGCTATGGCTCATTTCACACGACGTTCCGTCTGTCCGTTTTTCATCTGTCTATTGACGGTTGAAGAACAGACCGCAATGCATTCTTTCAGGCAAACAGATGCAAACAGATGCAAACAGACATTGTCTGTTTACATCAGTTTTTCGTCTGCTTCCATTCAGGTCCATTTCTTTATCCGCTTGTGGGCCTCCCCATGTAGATGTACTGTGGCGGGGTGGCTGCTCTGTGCCCGATCACGTACATTTCCAGGTAGGTGGCACGCGCACATATGTGCTGTTATTTGGTAAAGCACAAGTCGGTCATCTGGTCCCGGCCAATGATTTATGGCTGGACCTACTGATCAGCTTAGCGAATCACAGTATAGAGCCCTGTGTTTACTAACAACACAGGGCTCTGTACACAGAGCAGCAATATGGCTGTTTTTTTCTCCCTGCAAAGAGGGAGAAAAAATGACCCCATCTCTTAGTAAAAGCAGCACATATTACACATTGTTAGGCACACAGTTAACCCTTTGATTGCCCCTAGATGTTAAACTTTTCCCAGTGTCAGGCTAGCTAGCTAGTGCCTAGCTCTGAGGAAGGGGGGGGTGCGTCCTCCGAAATGCGTTGGCTGTACCCCGTGTTCCGTGCATGTCCATGCATTTTTTTAATGGCCTTTTGTCAGTTGCATTTTGTGAGTACCTACTTTTATATAAAACATTTTTATTATTAAATTATCTTTGGTAATGCACTAGGTGTGCGCGTCTTCCGGATTACCCCATCTGAGGAAGGCAGCATCCACCCAGTTTTGGATACCATATATACCTTTCACACCACCATTTTATCTGACATCTGTTACTCCACACCTTGGAAAACCTATTAGGTCTGGAAGTGACTGTGTGTTTTTTTAGAATACATTTTGGTCTAAATTTATTTATTGGGTATATTTTATAGCAGTATTTTATAGAAGTAAAAAATTTTTTTTTTTTTTTTTCTTTCAAAATTCAATCTTTTTTTGTTTATATCCCAAAAATGAAAAACCCAGTGGTTATCAAATAACACCAAAAGAAAGCTCTATTTGTGTGAAAAAAAAAAATATATAAATTTAATTTGGGTACAGTGTTGCATGACCGTGCAGATGCCAGTTAAAGCAGCGCAGTGCAGAATAGCAAAAAATGAAGGGTTAAAACCTTCCGGAACTTAACCCTCCTGGCGGTAATCCCGAGTGTGGCTCGGGGTTAAATTTCAGTACTGTTAGAGGCAGGGCTTTTATTCTCGGAAAATAGGTACAGGAACTCAATCACACCCCCCCCCCATCCCTTACACACAACCTCCAAACCGCATCAAATAGTGGGTGTGGTCAAATTTCACTAACAGTGGGAAGGTCTTAACAGGGTCATTAAATACCAGTGCATTATGTACAGGATGCAGAGTTCAGGGAGGGGGTTACACACAGATTGCAGAGTTCAGGGTGTGCTACGTAAATAGTGCAGTTCAGGGGTGCGCTGCATACAGAGTGCAGAATTCAGCCTTCTTCCACAGCTGCTTACCTCTGCATCCCCCATCCACATCTCACAAATACCCCTCTTCAGCTCTGACCTCTACATACAACCCCCATCTACTGCCCCCATCTTCTCACCATCTCCTTAAAAGCTCCACCATCTTCCACAGGTCTTATTTCTGTTGCTGTATTAAGCTGAAGCACCCAGCCAGTTCTAGTAACTCCCCGCATACTATAATTGGCTCCACCTCTCTCACTTGCGGGGAGATCATCCAGTGGTGATGTTGGCATTTGCACTGCACCCCGTGTACCTGCATCTCCCTTGTCCCCATCCTTCACTCAGTGGGAGCCACTCAGGAGATCTGATCTGTGGGAGCTGTTGGGGAACAAGCTGTCACTTTTAGGCATAGAAACCAGACTTTTGTGTTTTCAAGTAATAGTGGTCAGCAGGGAGCAGAGGGCTGGAGCCAGAGGTGGTGGAACTGAGTTCCACAAAGTTCCAGCTGAAAAAAAAGCCCTGATTAGCGGTAACCCCAAGCCCACTCAAGATTGCATTGCAGGATCCTGGTCTGGGTTACTTACCTTGTCACCAGGATCCTGCGATATCCCCCCAATGTGTCTGCAGGCTGTGTCATCCGCCGGATGCTCTGTGTGCCGGGCTCCGTTCCCTGCGAGTGTCGCGACGCATGGGGGCGTAGCCCGGCGGCAAATTCAAAAAGTACACAACATAACACATACAGTACACTGTAATCTTACAGATTACATTACTGTATGAAATCATTTCACATCCCTTTTGTCCCTAGTGCTTTGTCCAGTGCCCAGCATGCAGTTTTATATTATATATACTGTTCTTTCTGCCTGGAAACTTGAGATTGTCCATAGCAACCAAAAAGTGTCCCTTTACGTCAAAAGTGGTTTTAGACCAGCTAGAAAACAGCGATAGTAAATTAGAACACTTACAGAATTGAGCAATAGTGAATCATGGGGAAATTCATTTTATTATTATTATTATTATATTATTATTTTTTATAATTATTTATAGTTATTTATTATATTATAATTTATGATTTTGTGTTTCAAACTTCATCATACCCGGGATGTCTACTAGACTCTTGTTTGGACAGATTTAACCTCCCTGGCGGTATGATTATGTCAGGAATTTTGTACCAAAAGCGGTACAATTATTTTGCATGGAAATTTGGCGTTTTATATTGTAGGCATGCAATTCTTAGGAATAACTCACTTAAATCTGTCCAAACCAGAGTCTAGTAGACATCCCGGGTATGATAAAGTTTGAAACACAAAATCATAAATTATAATATAATAAATAACTATAAAACTTATTCAATAATGTAATCAAATCAAAAACACTGAAATTTGCTCAGTTGCAGAATTGTCGCTGTCATTAGATTTAGTGTTTGACGAATTGAGATTCTAATTTATTATCGCTGTTTTCTAGCTGGTCTAAAACCACTTTTGACATAAAGAGACACTTTTTGGTTGCTATGGACAATCTCCAAATTCCAGGCAGAAAAAACTGTATTTATAATATAAAACTACATGCACTGGACAGACCAGTAGGGACAAAGGGGATCTGTATTTTTTTTATACAGTACTGTAATCTGTAAGATTACAGTACTGTATGTGTTTTGTGTGTTTTTACTTTTTTGAATTTGGCGCCGATCTCCGCTCCCGTGTGTCGTAACGTCGCAGGGAACGGAGCTCAGCGGCACTCGGGCACTGTGTGAATCGAGCGAGGAGACAGCTCGCAGCTCGCAGAGACATCGCAGGATCCAGGGGACAAGGTAAGTAACTCTCCCTGTATCCTGCAATACGATCCCGAGTCTGGCTCGGGGTTACCGCTTATGGTACTGAAATTCCACCCCGAGCCAGACTCGGGAATTCCGCCAGGGAAGTGTGTTCTTACTAAGTATTACAGGCCTACAATATAAAACACCAAATTTCTATGCAAAACAATGTACCGCTTTGAGATGCAAAAATCTGACATATAATCATACCGCCAGGGTGGTTAAAGTGATTGTAAACGATCACCTTGCAAAACAACCCATTCAGTTTGAAATAGAAATAAAAGGCAAAAGATTTGTGTATAGATATAAAAAAGGGAAGAAAGGTATTTATAATGTTTTTTTATAAGTGATCGCATTCCATAAGAGCTGGGGAAGGAGAGGCGGCAGCACACTGAGCTTCCCGGTGAATAGCTGTGCAGCAGGGTTGTGTTAGGACAAGTCTGATCATTGGAGGAGAGCAAGCTGAGTTCCCAGCACAGCTAGAGAACTGACAATGGCGTGTTCTCCTGCTTAGTGTGGTCAGTTGTTCATAGGAATGCAAGAGGACTAGCAGGAACACCAGGGATTTCACATAAAGGAAGCAATACAAAGAGAACAGGATACTTTCACATACAAGTACATGGTACAGCAGGCACATACAGTATCAGGGATATGAAGTGTTGGGTAACAAACACTTTAAGTGGTTAAACAGAACAAGTCTGCATTTTTGTTTAAATTTAAAAAACAGAAGCTGACGAAAAACCGATGTACACGGAATCTGTGACTGAGCTGAACAGATGACGACCGTGTGAAAGGAGCCTACCTCTCCTTTACTGCTCTGCCACTCCGATCAGCTGCTAGGAGCAAAGAAAATACCCAGTATGGAGGAAAATGTCAATGCTAAGCCAACCACCAAGCTTTTTGTGACAGTGCATAACCCTGTGTTAGCTATGGCTTCAGTGACTCGTAGCTTAACTAGGGAAGCTTTTCTGCTCCTGGCAGCTAAATGGAGCACCAAGAATGTCAAGGGAAGCTAAGTATATTATGCTAGAGAGAGGCTTCATGGGTATAACATAGGTTAGGTTTAACTTTTGTTGCCATGTGTTTTCAGACACATTTATTTTATTAGTAATCCATTTTACTAATTTGAATGGATTACCACAGGCCAGTGGATCAAAAATACTGTATACGGTGCAGCCGGAAAGTATTTATAGTGCTTCACTTTTTCCACATTTTGTTATGTTACAACCTTGTTCATGTGCGCTCTGTCAGCTCAAATAGAGAGAAATGGGCAATTAATCTTCTCTCTATAGTGGGGAGTCCATGCATGAGAGTTCAAATGCAGCAAGAGGTGTATAGATGGTCACATATGGGCTGACTCTGGATGGCTGCTGGCTCATAACAAGCTATGTAGACAGTAAAAAACAAAGAAGAGAGCAGCGCCATCTAAGTGCAGCGTGATAAAAACTATTTAATATAGGACAGATGATTTTAAACTCACAAGATTGTAGAGATTAAGGCGCATGTGAAATGGTATAGGAAGTTCATCCACTCCTAGGGGAAGGCGGTCGGCCCACAGGTGGAGAGGCAGCTGATGTTCCCCTCTGCGCTGGTAGCTCCCAATGTTTCCTGGTTCTCAGACTCGGCTCAGGGGGGGCTGGACATTTCACTTCAGGATGGTAAGAGAGTGGGGAGGAGCGCGCATTCGGAGCATCTATTTCTCCCATACTTCTTTGCATGACCTCTATTAATTTGTATGGGGAGCGTCGGTGCACAGCCATTTTCAGATCTCTCTAGAGATGTTCAATGGGGTTCAAGTCTGGACTATGGATGGGCCACTCAAGAACATTCACAAAGTTGTCCTATAGCCACTCCTTTGTTATCTTGGTTGTGTGCTTATGGTCGTTGTCCTGTTGGAAGATGAACCTTCACCCCAGTCTGAGGTCCAGAGCGCTCTGGAGCAGATTTTGATCCATGTATGGCTGGCCTTAAGCGGGTTGAACGAAAAAAGACTGACTGCTCCAGTCGGCCGAGAGTGCTGATCAGGAGTTGGTCGGATGCTGGTTTTCCAGCATGCTCATCCAACAGAAGCCGGACAGACGGACATACACACGGGCCGAATGTCAGCAGTTTTTTTTTTGAACCTGCAAATGTCTTCCGACTTTCAGTCCGTGTGTACAGGTTTTAAGTTCAGGTTTAGATTTTTATCTAGGGTTTACAGGTTGGGTTATGAACAACAGTACCTAATTCCCAAATCTGGGTGCCCAAAAGTACTGTGCCACAATTTAATGACCAAAATATTGTTACTGTGTGGATTTGCACACAACTTGTGCACATGCAAAGTAAACACAGTAAAGAGAATGATCATCATCAGCTCTCCTAGACATGTTGGTAAATATTTGCATGCAATATAGATCAGCGTAAGCATGCACAGAAATCACGCTAGACAGTGGATTTCAAATTCTGGAAGCCATATAACATACCAAGGTATGTTTATACACAACATGGTAGACAAGTTGGTAAATCAAGCTCACAGCTCCTGCTGTAGCTGTAAGCTTGATACTGGCTTTAAGAGCCAGCAAAAGGCTGTCTGATTAATGTGATTGGGTAGCTTTAGAACCACCTGATCACTTTTATGGGGTTGTCAAAGTTCGCCCCCCACCGGCGGCACCCCACAGTGGTTCCTGGGCGCTCCTGTACCTGTGAGAGAGCTAGAGGAACTCGGGGAACATCTGTTTTCAGATTTCTCCCGCAACTAATGACCCTGGAAGAGACATAGAGACATGTATTACTTCACTTCCGGGGTCACAGCTATCATTCCTCAGCTAGTGTAGCCATGGATACAGCTATGCAAAGACAATCTGTGCTATATAAAGTTATTAAAAATATGTGTATATATATATATATATATATATATATATATATATATATATTTTTTTTTTGTTTAAAGTGCCCCTGTCAACCTCGTACACATCTCATATAAAAAGCACAGCTTAGGGTGAGCACACGTATGTAACCAGCAATTGCGCACAACACGTGAGGTATCGCCAAATTCATGGTTTAACTGATAAACTGTAAAGGCATTTAAAGCATTGCCTATGGAGAATTTTGGGTAACTTTTGGGTGCTTTTGCAATTTCACGGGCGTGCACAGTTTTAAGACTTGACATGTTTGGTATCTATTAACTTGATGCAACCCAATCTTTTGTATTTGATAAAAATGGGTATAATATTGTTTGTTTGCATTAAATTTCATTTTAGTGTATTTTTTCCTGAGAATGTGATTGTTATAAATAACTCTGTACATTATATGCAGCATAAAGAATTGCAACTACCACCATGTTTTTTTCTCCAGGTTCTCTGCTTTCATAAAATATATATTTTTGAGGGGAGGGGTTTACAGTAATTTCTAGCAAAAAAAATACAGATTTTAACATGTGTAAATAAAAGCTTCTAGGGCCACTGCTGACAGTTGCTTTATTGATCATGATAATGTGATCATATGGTACAAGACTACAATGTTATAAAAGTGTAAAAGTATGTAGTTCCAATATTTGAAAGCAGTCCCTATTGCCCTGTTTCACTTATACCAAATCAGCCATGTATAGTCACCTTAGTGATATAGGGGTAAAATGTAGACCATGTATCGTTTTCAGTGAGTAAACCTGTTTTTCTAGGGCTGACCACCCACAATAGATCACACCATCCCACAAATGCTTTCAGGCATGACTTTGGCAAATGCTTTAGCAGAATGCCATTCATTGACAAAATGTATCCCGAATAACCATAAACCTGGGTTCCTTAACACATATATTTTTTTCTTGCAGAGACTGCTCTTCTATCTGGCAAATTTACATGGACTATGAATAGTCTTATGTATTCTAACTCATGGAACATAGGAAAGACTAAACTTAAAATATCCAAACACAGAGAGTCACCTTCTACAAGTTCTACCGGGAGAATTCTGGTCTTCGGAAATGGCAGTGGGAAGGATGGACATGTCATCTCTACAGCATTGGATCAAATGGATGAGGTAGGCACATACCATCATTCCCAACTGTGCCCAATCTTCAGGGACAGTCGGAAAGCTTTAAAGCTTCAAAGTACTCAACTTATGAGCTAAAGGGGGCCTCAAATGTGTCCCCTGACATCATCAAAGGGCCGCACATAATGTTCAATGTTAAAAACTGTAGACCTAATAGAGCAAATGAGGGTCAGAGAGTGTGGACTACATATGCTACATTTTTGGCTGGTGATATGCTGCAGATATGATTGCCCTAATCAATGTGTGTCGGGAGGGCACGTGGAACCCAGAATCCCTTGGAAAGGTTGGGAAACCCATGTTTCAGCTCCCCATGCACCTATTATGTCTAATTATTATGTCTAAGTCACCCTGTGCCATCCTGGCACAGGGTGAGTGAGAAAATATATTTTGGATTACTTAAAATGTAAGTAAGTACTGCCAAAGTCCTAGGGCTGCAGCGTGGGCACCGGGGGGCTTAAAATTTGTTAAAAAATGTGTTTGGAGCTAAGCTGCATTAAGAGTTGAAGGATGGAGCAGAGTGAGCTGAGTACAATGTGAAAATAACCACAAATTCGGTACTGTGTTTTGCCACTCCTGATTAGCTAGGGGCTACTACATGGGGCTGGAAAATGTATTCATAGGCCTTTGTGCGCTCCAACAAGTAGGTTTGGAACATATACTGGGTTTTCTTCTCTTGGCCCTGGTAGCTGAGCGGAGCAGTGGATGAGTGGGGAAAGGTGAGTGTATGTTCCTGTGGGAGGTAATAGGGAATGCTGGGTGAGCCCTTCACTTTGCCCTACATGATCTAAGAAATGGCTATCTATAATCTTATCAATTTGTGGACAAACAGCACAAAATTAGATAAAATCAATAATGCAGAAAGCAATGAAACAGTACAAAATGATTATGGCGGAATATGTTCCAATCATATTATCCATATTGTCTGGATATTTAAACTGTTTAATTACTTATAACATTATAATTTGTATCTTTTCATTTAGTTTTTAGATCTGTGTACTTCCAAAGTGGACCTTGAATCAACAGCAATGTGGATATTTGATGTTAATGGAGAGAAAGTTGAATGTTTAGGGAACAGTAAGTATTTTTTTTTTTCAAATTCCTTAATTGTATATTGACAAATTTACATACATTACATACAGTTTACATACATGTAAAGAAAGTGGTCTGTACAGGATGCATGATAAGCTTTCGCTGAGATATCTAATGTACATATCAAACCTTAACAGTTTACGCAATCATATTGTTGGCAGTGGAATCAAAACCAATAATTATACATATAATGAATGCAACTCTAAAGGTGATAACAAAGTAAACATCAAAGTAAATAATCCATAATAGTGATTGTGAACATATGTAAACAAAGTGTCAAAAATTCATATGAAGAAAAAGTTCATATGTAAAAAAAAGTCCAGAAGTGTCCGTGCACTCATAAGAATCGTGTAATCCAAATTCATAAGTTATCTGAGTTCAGGACGTGATTCTGTTTTGCCTCTTTTTTGTTTTACGTTGTATACCATCACCTTGTAACACAACCTATTCCATTTAAAATAGAAATGAAAGGCAAAACATTTGTGTATAGATATAAAAAAAACATTATAAATACCGTACCTTTTTCCTTTGTTTATAAGTGATTACATTCCCTGTTCTCACCTGCATAGAGAGTTAGGGGAGGAGAAATAGCAGCACACTGATCTTCCCAGTGAAAGGCTGTGCAGGGGGGAAGATATGTCAGGACAAGTTTTATCATTAAAGGAAAGCAGGCTGAGTTCCCATTATAGCTAGAGAACTGACCATGATGTGTTTTTCGGCCTAGTGTGGTAATAGGTAAGCAGAGGGACTGCCAAGAACACCAGGGATATCACACAAAGGAAGCAATACAAAGAGAACAGGATCATTTTTCATACAAGTACATGGTACATCAGGCACATACCAGAAATATTAAATGTTGATTTTACATACTCTTTAACCGGTTCCCGACCGGCGCACGACGATATACGTCGGCAGAATGGCACGGACAGGCAGGAGGGCGTATATATAAGTCCCTCCTTAATGCCGTCCGTGCCATCGGGAGCGCGCCGGAAGCGCCGCGCTCCCGCGCCGGTCGGGACCCCCGTGAGGCCGGTCACTGGTCCCGCGGACTCGATCGCCGCGGGGACACCCGCGATCGTCTCACGGGAAGGCAGAACGGGGAGATGCGGAAATAGACAGCATCTCCCCGTTCTGCCTAGCAACTAGTGACGCCGATCTCTGCTCCCTGTGATTGGAGCAGAGATCAGCATTCACTAGCTGACAGCCACGCCCCCCCACAGTAAGAAACACACCCCTAGGCATACTTAACCCCTACACTGCCACCCCCTGGTTAACCCCTTCACTGCCAGTGTCATTTATACAGGAATCAATGCATTTAAATAGCATTGATTGCTGTATAAATGACAATGGTCCCAAAAATGTCCGATGTGTCCGCCATAATGTCGCAGTCACAATAAAAATCGCTGATCACCGCCATTACTAATAAAAAAAAATTATTAATAAAAATGCTATAAAACTATCCCTTATCTTGTAAACGCTATAACTTCTGCGCAAACCAATCAATAATCGCTTATTGCAATTTTTTTTACCAAAAATATGTAGAAGAATACGTATCGGCCTAAACTGAGGAAAAAATAATGCGTTTTTTTTTTTTTCAAAATTGTCGCTCTTTTTTGTTTATAGCGCAAAAAATAAAAACCGCAGGGGGGATCAAATACCACTAAAATAAAGCTCTATTTGTGGGAAAAAAAGGACTTCAATTTTGTTTGGAAACCACGTCGCACGACCGTGCAATTGTCAGTTAAAGCGACGCAGTGCTGAATCGCAAAAAGGGGCCTGGTCCTTTGGCTGCAAATTGGGCCTGGTCCTTTGGCTGCAAATTGGTCCGGTCTGAAAGTGGTTAAGGATAGGTGCAACAGGTAACCAAAATTAAGACAAAAAGGGAACAGACTGTGTTATAGGTCTCGGGGCTAAAGTGGAATTAAAGATGAAAAAAAAATGCTGTAGGCGAGTGCATGGACCCACAGCCCCTCCACACATCGATAGGTGCCGGCCCAATCCATGATCGTGATTAGGGATGAGCCGAACACCCCCCCCCCCGGT